>JACEFZ010005736.1:30000-332500 GCA_014155875.1 Cepaea nemoralis
CAACAATAAATCTGTTCGCTATGAGATCGAATATTTATTGTATTGAATATACAGTTGGCGCAGTGGGTTAACAGCCCGCGCTATATTATCTTACATATCACAGATAGTTAAACATCAAACACATAGTTGTCATACAACAATCTAGCACACTATCTAGCCTATGTATATATATATATATATCTATGAATATCTATTGAGTCCCTCTCAGGCAGGCCTTGTTGCCTCTCTCAAGTCCGTCTGTCCTCTGCCGGTCTCCTCGTGTCCACATTCGACACGGGCGGTAACTCTGTCCGAGTTCCTCGTGGACCCCGCATTAGGCGGGCCACATCAGTGTCCACGGAACCATGGACTCGATGACCAGCTCTTTCGAGAAGGTTCTAGATTACTCGGGTCCTGAGCGACTCGATGCTATCCCTTGGGCTGGAGTTGCAGCCCTCTAATAATATATCTGAAGGTGAGGCGGTGACAGGATCCCCCCTCCCCCTGATATGATTTGTTCTTGGGTAATTAGATCTATTCTAATTCTGTCACCGAATCACATAAAGTTGGTGTTTGTAGTTTGGTGGATAGTAACCTGGTAACCTACCTACTAGCACTAAAACTCATGTATTCTACCATACAACACTTCTCTGATTTGGTGAAGAGATCCCTCTGTCTCTCGTGTGCTTAAATATGCTTATCTGACCGAAGTTACGTGACGTTTTAGTAGTTGTATTTACAACCCGCCCTTCTCATAGTACCCGAAATGGTACCAAGACAATTAACCTCTATATTAAAGAGGGTTAACAAGACCGAAGTCCTGGCTAAATAAGTACACCTTCAAATCTTGATCTGTGTGTGTATTTCCATACACTTTTACTCTCGTATGTTATATAATGCTAAATATGTAGTTACCTTGTTCTTTTATCCCTCTCAGACTACATGTGTCCCTGTTGGCTTGTTAGTGTGTTGACTAATAAGTTGATGTTTCTAATAAAGTGACTGTATTTTAAATTGATAGTGTTGAGTTTTGAGGTTTGTGTAACGTGTGTGCTGAATGTGTGGCGTATTTCCAAGCGTCACGAGTTGGGATAACCTCAATCATGAAATACTGCACTGTGTGCAATACATAATCAGGCATTCCAAGTAGTGGTGCTTAGATGTATCCTAACTGCTAAACTAAGTATATTACACTAACTACTAAATTAAACTCACTATTAAACTAAGTATTACACATGTATTGACAAATTTAGACAAGTCATGCAATTTTACATGAAAGACGCAGACAAATTACAATAAATACGTTTTGCGTACAATTTGTCCGCCAAGTGTATCGTTCTCTCATTTAATCCTTTCACGCAGTCATTCATTCACCTTTCATACACAATAGTATTTGGTTAAAATATATAATTAAAGTTGAGGTAAGTGTTATTGCCCTTAGAAAAAATGGGCTAGGCGATATTTGCCCTTTAAGAAAATACGTACTTTTTGTACGATGAATGAAAAATAGGTTGTAATTTACATAGAGACAATTTTATAGGACGGTTCTTTAGCCTATGAATGGCAACGCCTGTAATATTAAAGTAGAATATGTACAAATTACAGGTTAACACAATTTATATACATCATTAATGCAAATATAATACATATTTAATCGTAAAGTAATTAATTAGATAACTAAATAAATCCAACGATGATGTGCGCGTTGTCCTCCTGTCGTTAGCGTGTTATGCCATGAATGTTAAAGTTAGTATGGTTGTCTCTTGAGTGTTGTAGTCGATGTCGTTCTGTTTCGGCTGTTTGCAAAGTTTCGTAGCAACAGCAAGTATGGATTGTTCTCAATGTTCCGTATGAAATATTACAGTATTCATAGTCAGTTCACTGGTTGATATTATTGGTTGAAACACACACAGTCACCGTTTCTTGCTGGAATCGTTCTAGAGCTTAGGCACTTGATAGTATAGTTCTTAAGTATAGCTCTTAACGTATAGATGGTCTTAATGTATAGTTCTTAATGTACCATGTTCATGGATGTCGTACGTAACCTAATCACTGAGAGTACTCTAGCAGGTGTAGAGTTACACTGTTATATGCAACCGACTAAAAGTATCACAGTTTATAGTATGGCTAATGGTCGATGTGATAAGAGTCATTCTATTGGCGCATTTGTCTGCCGTGATAAAAGGTCAGCCATAATATTATCGGTGCCCTTGATATGGCGGATTTCGAAGTCGAAATCTTGAAGTAGAAGACACCATCTTTGTAACCGGTGGTTTTTGGGCGACCCATGGTTAAGGACTAATAATGGCGAACTGTCTGTAAGGACCACAAAGTGACTCCCCAAGAGGAACTTAGATAATCTCAATATACAGAACACTAGGCTTAAACACTCCAATTCCACTGTGGCATAACGAGTCTCAGCCTTTTTAGTTTGCGGCTCACGTAGAGAATCGGGTGTCGTACGCCATCCACTTCCTGCATTAAACATCCTCCTATTGCGATAGCGCTCGCATCTGTGGTCAAAATAAAGGGTAAATTTATGTTGGGTAATCGTAAGACTGGTGGATTAGAAAAAATATGTTTCAATCTACACATTGCATCATCTAAGCTGGTACTTTTACAAATTTTTGATGGATGATCTTTAGTTAACATATCAGAAAAGACTGAGGTGAGTTCTGCCCAATGTGGAATGAATTTAGAATAATAGTTAATAAGACCTAGTAGACTTCTAATCTGTTTCTTTGTGGTAGGCACTTCTAGATTAAGGATCTTGGAAACAATTTTATCATCAGTCAGCAATTTTCCTTCAGAAATTCTATGACCAAGGAAGTCTATTTGTGTATAGTCTATTTCAACCTTGGAAGGTTTGATAGTAAGTCCAAAAAAGAGAGATTTGGTTGAAGACTTGTTTCAGGGTAAGTAAGTGAGAAGTCATATCAGAAGAATGGACGCATATATCATCAATATAGGCTACTACATCTTTAATTCCGTGTAATAACAATCTTGTTAGTCTCACAAATGTGGCCGGTGCGTTCTTCAGGCCAAAAGGAAGATATAGCCATTCGTACAAACCGAGAGGTGTTGCGAATGCTGTTATATGTCTACAAGAAGGGTGTAGTGGAACTTGCCAATATCCTTTCGCTAAATCGGTCTTGGAAAATAAGGATGATTGAGCCATATTTAAAATAAGATCTTCACAACTGTTCATTGGCTCTGCATCCGTTGTTGTTCTTGTATTTAATACTCTATAGTCGATGCACAAACGGATTGTCTGGTCCTTCTTTTTAACCAGAACAATCGGTGAAGAATATTGAGACATCGATTTTTGAATAATGCCATTCTTCTCTAAATCTAAAATTTCTTTATCTAAATTAGATCTGTAATGGAGAGGAATAGAATATGGTCTACATTTGACCGGTCTCAGATCTGTCAGCACAATTGAATGTGTTATTCTATCAGTGCGTCCAGGTTTGTTGGAAAAGATAGTCTTATAGTCGTCAAGGAGCGTCAAAATGTCTTGTCGCTGTTGTTGTGTCAAAGTGTCAGAGATATGTATGTCATTTATACTCCCGTCGTCAGTCATGATTGGTACAGGGATTTCAGTATTGTCCACGTCTGTCTGATTTATCACAGATGCTACTGTTTGTAAATTGTCTTCAATGTCATTGTCGTCGTCGTCGAGATCAATCGTCAATATGTCGTCAAATTTGTCGTCAGTTGTCGATATCACAGATTGTCGGTAATGTCCATATGTCTTCGTCGTTTTCGTCGTCGTAAGCGTGTGTCGTTAACGATGCTTCGTTTGTCGAGGTGTACATTTCGTTGGGAAATTGTCGTTTCGTCTCCGTCACCAGTTCGTTGTGTCTGTTCATTTGTCTCATTGTCCTGTCTAGCATAGTATGGTTTCAACGTATTTACATGGATTAATTTCAACTTTCCATTTACAGAGAATGTAGTAGGGTTATTCCCCTTGACCAGTTTATGACATATATCACAAGATGTACAAAATGTTTTAATGTCTTGGTCGAACTTTGGCCAATAAAACTGGGTCAGGACAATTGCCCTGGTCAATTCGTATCCCATATGACCTCCAAAAGGGGAGTCATGGGCTATTTTTAGCACTTTGTTTCGATGTGCTTGTGGTAACATTATTTGGTGTATCGTGGTCTGCTTTGTTGTGTAAAATCTAGTTAAGATGTTGTTCTGTAGCCTAAATGTCAACGATGCGTTCTTAGTTAATTTTGGTTTAAGTCCTACTAACTTAAAGTATGGTGCAAGTGTTGTATCTGCTTTCTGTTCATTTCCAAAATTGATGTTAGTTGAGTTTGGCGCTACTATTTCTAATGATTCCTGCAGTTGGTCGGTGTTGGTTTTATGGGTTGTCTGTCGTGTTATTGCGTTTGTGTGTTGTGTGTTTTGTTGCACATTTACAGGCTTGGTACTTGGTAGATCGGTAGCATCCTCAATTCGAGGTTTTAATTCGGTCGTATCGTTCATAGATTCGACCGCCCCTGCATTGTACACCTCGGTGAATTCTTTCTGAATTACCTCAGTGGTTGTCTCCCTTGGTATTTTGGCAGCTTGAGACAAGCAAGAATGGTGTTTCTCTTTCGTATCGCTGTTTGTGTGGTGGATACCGTGTTTATGCTCCCACTCTTTGATTTCCTTTTCAGAGCATGGATGTATGTTGGGTAAATTACCAAGTATAATATCAGCGACTGGATTGTCAAGGACAGCGCACAATACTTGTCCAGATATGAACGGTGTTCGAATTTCGACCAGAGCAAGGGGGTATCTTTCTATAGTACCTGAGAATGTGCGACAAGTCACATGTTTGTCTGTGTAGTCTTTAGTGTCTATTAATGTTTTCTTAACCCCACAGAGCGTTGCGCCGGAATCCCGAATTAATGTGCACTTTTTGTTGTTAACAAACCCTGTAGAAAATACTAGCTTGCCTGTAGATGATAAGGCAGCGTTAGCTGTTTCATTTGAAATAGGGATCGTGTGGCCACATAATAGTGTTGTGTCAAGTTGGAACTTCGTACAGGTGTTGCACTTACTGTCTGTAATGGTGTTAATAATGTGTACAGCATTTCCAAGCTCGCTTTCATTGTCGTGTTGATTATCACATTCATTCAGTGATTCAAGATCTTCGTCAGACGACGTTTCTACTAGTGCAGCATTGGCCTGTTTCAATAACTTACGTCCATCACAGAGGCGACTATAGTGGCCAAAACTTCGGCAAAAGTAGCATTTGACCGCTCTCTGGTAAGCGTTGCGCTTAGCCTTCTGCTTCTCCACCATCATTTTGAGGTGGGTAGGATAGGTAGGCGATTTGTCGCACATAGAGTAAGTGTCGTGACTGAAACCGCAATATTGGCATTTCGTTACTTTACCGACATTGGGGCGCGGTTTAAATTTACCCCCTGTTTGTTTGGAGTATTTGGTGTTCACTACTGCAGCTGCTGTATCGTTGTGACTTATGTTCAGCTGAAAAATGTCCCTATTTGCTGTGAAAAATGCATTCCCCTTTGCCTCTATTTCCTGAATACTCTTACAGTCCATTTGTTTTAAGAACTTGGCAAAAGGTGTGGGGATGGTGCTAACTATTTTGTCTATAATAATAAGCTCTTTAAGTTTGTCATGGCTATTGTTGGTTTTAGCCGAGTTGATCCATTTTGTGCACACGTCTTGGACAGTACTGACATAATCTATAAAGGTTTGGTTTGGTTGTGGAGATAATTTGGCAAATTGTTGTTGGTAACCTGCAGTATCTAAAGAAAAATGTTGGAGAATGCGTTGTTTAAGGTAGTCATAGTCTTTTCGCATTTCCTGTGGCACTGTCTCTATTACTTTTAGTGGTTCCAGAGCTAAGTTTCTCATTAGAATAAATGCCCAATCTGATTTTATGATCTTATGATGAGACATGAGACACTCAAAATTTTCTAAGTAGGCGCTGATGGAATCTCCTGAGCAGAACGCCTTCACGAGGCCTTTATACTTATTATATTTTTGTTCTTCCTCTTTGCTTCGTAGCTTATTCACTGATATTTCTGTGTTGGACTCAATCTCCATCTGTTTTAGTTTCACTTGTGTATCAGCATTCAATTGGGCTTGCTTGGCCGCCGCGTCGAGCTCCATTTGTAATTTCTTTTCTGCTGCCTCCATTTGCATTTGCATTTTCTTTTCTTCTGCCTGCATTTGCATTTTCTTTTCTTCGGCCTCCATTTGCATTTGTCTTTGTTTTTCCTCTCGTTCTATCGCTCTTTCTTCACGGGCCATGTTTTCTGCGTGCGCTTTCTGTGCCCATTCTGACAGTTTCTCTTCTTTATAACCTAACTTTATTCCTTGCTCAATGCACTTATCTAAGCTAGACATTTTGTGTTTTACTTGTTTGTAAAGTTTATAGAGTTAAATCCCTTAGAAAAAAATGATGTGTAGTCGAAAATTTGGTTAACTCCCTTAATTATTAATGTGTAAATCAAAATGCAAGGTTATGTTGGTTACAAGGTCATGAATATGCAAACAAATCAATATGATACAAAATGATACATTGATGGAAGATGAGAAGTACAGCTTAGAGTTGCAATGGGTATGATGTGAAACTTAGCTTTCAATCCCAGAACTCTCCGATGTTGTCTTGTACTCTCGTCACTGTTGGAAAGGTTACATAGGTTGCACGCGGCACTAGTTGCGGAACAATCTGCTCGTGGAGTGAGAAAACATTAGTCACAGTCACACAAAAAAAATGTCAAAATAGTAACATGTCAAAAATCGTTTACAGAATCAAATAATGAGGCACACTGCGGAGGCAATGGTGAGACGTTGCCGAGGGACTCAGATTAATTCTATTTTATCGCTAGATAGCTACTAATTTTTGTAAAGTTGTAAGTTAATTTTTTTGATTTAAACAAATCAATGTGTTATCAAAAATCAATGTGATATGATTAAATAAGTAATTTTACATGGCAATTAATAGCTCTTTCACAAAACATTTTATGCCAAAACCGGAAAACTAGCCCCCAAAAAGCCTGTCATCATCTTGCTCTTATCTAGGTAACTGAACACGGGTACATACAGGCAACAATAAATCTGTTCGCTATGAGATCGAATATTTATTGTATTGAATATACAGTTGGCGCAGTGGGTTAACAGCCCGCGCTATATTATCTTACATATCACAGATAGTTAAACATCAAACACATAGTTGTCATACAACAATCTAGCACACTATCTAGCCTATGTATATATATATATCTATGAATATCTATTGAGTCCCTCTCAGGCAGGCCTTGTTGCCTCTCTCAAGTCCGTCTGTCCTCTGCCGGTCTCCTCGTGTCCACATTCGACACGGGCGGTAACTCTGTCCGAGTTCCTCGTGGACCCCGCATTAGGCGGGCCACATCAGTGTCCACGGAACCATGGACTCGATGACCAGCTCTTTCGAGAAGGTTCTAGATTACTCGGGTCCTGAGCGACTCGATGCTATCCCTTGGGCTGGAGTTGCAGCCCTCTAATAATATATCTGAAGGTGAGGCGGTGACAATGACAGTTGCAGAGATAGAGACAGACGGAGAGAGAGAGAGAGAGAGAGAGAGAGAGAGAGAGAGAGAGAGAGAGAGGGGAGAGAGAGAGAGAGAGAGAGAGAGAGAGAGAGAGAGAGAGAGAGAGAGAGAGTTGTGGCTACAGATAAGTAAACACCCTTGGACGAAGCTCTTGACACAGTTTAAGGCTCTGATAAGAGGAAAGTCATGCATGACTCTGACAGGGAACACAATCAGAGAAGTGTCCATGCTTGAGAACATTCGGAGAGAAGAGGAGTTGAACAGAATGCCCGAAGAAAAGTTTGCAACGTGCACCATTAGTAATGTGACTCTGTTGACTGTTGCAGATGAGGACGGAGCACATGTGAGAACGTCCTGAGTACTACGATGTCGGCTCTTAACTCAACACGAAAGTTGCAGAACCAGCTAAACCGTCTGCGTTTTCATTTTCTTTTACACCAGAATTTCCTGATATTTAGAACTTAAATAAAGATCCTAGTCGTGGATTTCAACTTCTAGCATTGACTCGAACCATTGACTACGGGTGTATCCGGGCCTTAATCTCTATAGCATGTTAAACCATTACAGGCGAAGGGATCGAATTCATTGCACCGTTGTTTTCCCGTATGACTCGGTCTCTTTCAATCACCAAGCTACTCTACTCCCTTCAGAAACGGACTGTGGGTTTAATTCAATCTAAGCATGTAACAGACAATTCTAATCTATACAAACGCCTTCAGTTACTGCCACTCCGCAATCGATTACTTTTCAATAAAGTCAAACTAATTCACAACATTGGTCATTATTTAAATGTAATGCAAGACACAGCACACGTCTAAATATGTTTCCTGTCCCGAAGTCCAGGAAAGACAAGATGAGTAACAAAGCGAGCGCACTCCACAGCTCATCTGTGGAACAATCTTTAACAAGCCTTCAAAGAAATATCTAATCCTTATACACATGATGGGAAACTATTCCACACTATCTCAGTACAGAATACTTGTCCCCTTAATAATAATAATAATAATAATAATAATAATAATAATAATAATAATAAAACTAACAACAACGAAACCCTAATGTAACAGTCTCCTATTGATAATACAGTATATCTTCTTTAGCTAACTCATTCAGGCCGCGAGTGGAATTTTTTTCAAAGAGTGCCAATTAGTTGAGACCGACTACTACAGAAAACCAGAAGTGTCTCGCCGAGGTAAGTTTTCCTTATTGAGGGCCAGGAGACCACAGTAAAGTCACCACATTCATCTGAGGAGAAATCTCACTATGGATAACCTGACGCGTGTTGTCTCCCTGCCACACTCTGCTCCCCATATATTTTGTTAAATGATACTCTTGTATGGTTGGCATGAAGTACGGCTACATATGGTCTTGTATGGTTGACATGAAGTACGGCTACATATGGTCTTGTATGGTTGACATGAAGGATATCAACATTTTGTGTGTTCTTTGGGTCCGAAAGAGCTTAGTGGTGGGGTTTTGTGAGCCGAACTTCGACTTCGTGAGCTAGGGATATAAGATGTGTTAGTGAGCCTACATTTGATTACTTCGTACATTTCATTGTTATATACCTGAGCAAAACTTATGTGAACTAAGGGCTTAAATGTTAGCTAGTTGTTAGATTATCCTCACTTTACATTGAACCAATTAGTCCATAAGTGCCTATTCCCCTCATTTGAATCTCCCTTAGTGTGTATCTGTTGACGACACCAGTGATGTATTGGTTGACTGTTCTTTTTTTTAGCTTTCTACATTCTGGTCTTTTCTGGCTTGGCCACTTTTCACTTCTTGTTGTTGCAGTCTGTTCAAGGTTGTAGTTTCACTGTCATCACAGGGTTCGTGTAATCGCCCCTCCTCTGAGAGCACCCAGTAATCAACCGAGTCCATATCTCATCCACTGTCCACCTGAGCTCGGTCTGCATGACTATCAGATTGTTAATTTCCAATAACACCCGCAAGGCCTGGCACATACACGAAAATGATTTTTGTCAGTCTTGACTTCCTCAGTAATTCCACCTATTGTCTTCGAACTCAGACCATTTGAGTCTTCCTGAGCATATTCAACGAGTCACTGAGAAAGAATGCCTGGGTGAAAGTCTGTGCCACCAGCCACGCTGTAGCCTCCGTTAATGTCATGACCTCCATAATCACGCTACTTATTGTTAAGGCATTGTAGTCTTCTTTCGCTACCCCCCCCCCCCCCCTTTTCCAAACCTGAACTGTAAAGCCCAATGAACCCATCAGTAACAGACTCATCTGTGTAGATGACTACACCACCTTGAGAAGTGATCCCAAATATAAGGGCTAGAATGATCATATTCTAATCTTGGCTATCACAAATTAGTTCCAATGTGGGGTGGGGGACTAGATGTACACGCATTATGGAGTAAAGAGAAAGAGAAGGACAAAGGCAAACACTTAACTTCCATGACAGAGTGATATACCCAAGTCAAGAACACTGGTCCACCTCAGGTGACTGTGTGAGATGGTGTAACGTGATCGCCTATGCTTATTGTCAAGCACGTGATGACAAATGCTGTATGTTTAACACTTTTCATGCCGTTGTGATTATTGAACCAGGCCACAGTTCGCAACATTTGCATAACTATCTATGTTATTGTTGTAGCGAAGAGAAGTGAATATGTCACACACACACACACACACACCACACACACACACACACACGCACACACACACATACACACACGCACGCACGCACGCACGCGCGAAACTACACACACACACACACACACATACACACACATACACACACGCACACACGCACGCACGCGCGAAACTACACACACACACACACACACACACACACACACACACACACACACACACACACATTGTCGTCTGTCTCAACTGTTTGTATGTCAAAGACAGTCTGCATTGTTGACCAGGTGAAAGGAATGTCCTGTATTATTTTATTAGATACGAATGAATCCTTCATGTTCTGATCAAATGTTAGATTTAGAAGATATTAAATTAATAATTGTATCCCAAAATTGCCGGTCTCTCTGGCTGTGGGGTTACAACACTTTCTCTCTGTAATCCCGTTTATCACGCAGAGTCTCGTAGCGGAGCGAGAGCTGAGGCGGTTCGACTCCCGCTCGTGACTTGCGGGATACTGAGCCGGCCGCTCAGAAAGCAATGGCAAACTACTGAGCGTAATCTTGCCAAGAGATCAACATACAGCTGAAAGATGCTGGTGTTGACAGCTAAGTCCTGTAAAAGGATATGCTAAAAAAAAAAAAAAAAAATAATCCCAAAATTTGCGATTTTGCTTATAGGGTCTATGTTATGTGAAATATTGCAGACAACTTGTTCTATTGTATGGAAGTGAATCATGAGACGTGAAACAAAAATTGGAAGAGCTTTGTCAGATGAGGTCTCGGTGTCAGCTCTCCATGTTAGCTATGGGAGGGAGAGACTGGTCCTAACACCTCACATATCCACAACAGGTTCCTGCTGAACAGTTTGTGTCTGCGCGCGTGCGTATGCGTGTGTGCGTGGGCAAAAGCGTGTGCGTGTATGGAGGCAACTGATATGTGGTTTCTAAGGCAGATTAACATAATTAACGATAGCCTGGACAAGAAGGAGACAAACATTACTTCTCTAGTCATGTAATATTTTTCCATAAGGACATACTGGTGTGGTGGGAAACGGGCATGAGGACAGACTGGCTGGGTCTGCACCGCATGGTTGAGTTTTGGTGCATGATATAGCGGACGTTGATATAGCGGCTTTGGGATCGTGTGTATATTGCAGAAAAACAGATAGATCATCACGGCTTGGAGGGAATGGTGCTTCAGGTATATACCAGAGGATCTGGCCGACACTCAGGACCCCTAGCCAGACGGAAGCATAATTAGACTGCTACTGGTAGCATTATTATTAGGACTCTTCGCTGGCTGTTGAAGATGAGGACGTATGAGTATGTCCGAAGTCGGTTCTTGAGCTAACTTAATTCCGTCCTTCACTAGACGAGAGGCATTGGAAAAGATTGTACGTCTGGAAAGATCACTGGATGGAGTCGGGCAATGACATGGAGGGATATCTTCAATGGAAGTAACCCAGAACATCAGGGCGCTGTTCTGTGGAAATGCATGAATACATATGCCATATGACAGGGCACATTGTGATGATGAAACTAATGTGTAAATGATTTGTTTTGTTTTAAATTCATTTTAACCTTTGTAAAGGAGAGTGCGTGTATCACATCTAGTTATCAACCTCTCTTGTTCATGGTCAGTGTGTCTTCGTTCAAGATATAACTGTGCAAGGTTTACTACCTCTAGACCAGAGGTTCCCAAACCACGGCTCGCGGGCCACTTGTGGCCCGCTAGCTTAAGAAAGTGGCACGCGAGGCCTCGTTGTATAATATAATATATTTTAATAATAATTCTAAAAAAATGCGCCCTGTCAGCGTACGATAATTTACTCTGCTTGCGATTGTTACGCTTAGATATTATCTAATGCGCCTGTTCAGTTCACAACGAAACGTTATCGAGTTCCCATACCCCAGCCTTGTCGACCAATCAGAGTGTGCAAGGCACCCTGTTGTCGTCTGTTACAACCGTTTAGCACAGTCGGTATTATTGTGTTGAAGGTAGATTGTTTTCAAATACAAATTAACTGTAAAAGACTATGAACACGAGTGTGGAAAATCTAAAATCAAACAATGGTAAAAAGCGAAAATGTGAAGATGATGCTTGTCGTGAATTCAACGAAGATCGAACGGAGAAATTTATGGGTATGCTTAGCCGTAATGGTAAACCAGTTTGCTTAATCTGGTTATTGTGTGTTTCTGCTGGAACGACACTTCACAAAAACACATTCATACACAAATGCTCAATATCCGATCAAGTCGGAGTTAAGAAAAGATTTCATAGAGAAAGTTGTCTGACCAGACAGCAGTCATTTTTTTTTTCACCAAGGCTAACGAAAAGAGCAAGAATGCTGTTGTTGCGTCGTACGAAGTCGCTCTTCTGTTGGCTCGCAAAAAGGAAGAAATAATTAAGCCTTCCCTAAACTTGCTGCTAAAATGGTTGGCGATAAAACGTATGAATCAAAATTTGATCACATTCCTTTGTTTCATAATACGCCAGGCGATTTGAAGAATTAGCCAATGATGTTCATCGTCAAGTAGCAGCACATATCAAATATTGTAATTTGTTTTATTTTCATCGGCAGTGGATGAATCTACTGACATTTCTGAAATAGCTCAGGTCCCAGTTTTTATTCGAGCAATAAACGATACTTTTGAAGTCATTGAAGAACTTCTAGGACTTGAATCAATGCAACTACCAAAGGGACTGATCGGTTTGAAACTCTGAAGTTGTGTGTAGAGAACAACAACGTAGAATGGACACAATTGGGCAGTGTATGCACCGACGGTGCTCCGGATTTGACGGGTATAAAGTCTGGATGTCTAGTATTAATGGTCCAGTTTCCTTGCAGCACTATATTAAAATATCATTGTATCATTCACCAAGGAGCTCTGTATGGAAAGACTTTAAATGTGAAACATGTCATGGATGTTGTTCTGAGATGTGTGAACAAAATTCGAAGTAAGGCGCTGAACAAGGGTTAGTTCAGATAGTTTCTATTAGACCTGAACGAGGAATACGGTGAGCTACTGTAACACTGTGATGTCAGATGGCAATCTAAAAGGGAAAGTTCTGTCACCTTTCTGGGAACACTGAAAAATTGTGCCTCTCTGTATCTGTCTGGAAAAAATAATGCATTGCCTAGAGAACGGGAAGTTCTGCTGAACGATGCCTGGTTTAATGACCTGTCATTTTTGGTGGACATCACGTCTCATTTACTCTCTTTAAATACGAGGATCCAGTGAAAAAACAAACTATTCACAAATTTGTGCGATGCCATTTCTTCATTTAAAATGAGACTACGGATGTTTGTCGAGCAGCTTACTGAAGGGACTTTAGAGGTGTTTCCACCATGTGGTGGAAAAGAAATATGACTTATTACAGTAAAAGTAAAAGTTGAAAGTCTTCTGGATATCTATCAGTTGAGATTTCAAGAGTTCAAAATGGAGGAGGATAATGTTGTCTCTTCATTAATCCGTTTGTATTTCCTGATTTTAAGCTCTGTCAATTACATCAAAAACTTCAGCACGAAGCAATCGATTTGAAATGCAATTCTGCACTGAGATATACATTTCTGGAGCTGCCTGCTTCCCCTTCAGCTGATCATATGATTTCATCCTGGCGACTATTGCTTGTCGAACAATTTGAACACTTGCGTGCATTCGCCCAGAGATACATTTGTCGTTTTGGTTCGACTTACAGATGCGAGCAGTCATTTTCCACAATGACCGTTATACAAAATAAGCAACATTCCATACTCACCGACAGTAGTCTAGCGGCGCTCATGACTTTGGGCACGACAGATTTGTGCCCAGACATTGATTAAATGGCATCTGGACTTAAGTAACTGGTTATGAATAACAGTTACAAATGTAAATGAATTACATTAATAGCGATTTTTGAAACCGATTAAAAATTTATTGTTGAATCAACTTTTGATTTTAAACCAACAAATGACCGCAGTTTAGTATTGACACTGACTGCTTTTAAAATTTTAGAACATTGTTGAAGAAAGTTAAGAAAGTTAAAAATGATACTGCACGATTTCTATAATTGTATAACGTTGTGGCCCGCTTAACTACCGAAAATAGTAAATATGGTCCTCTGCTTGAAAAGCTTGGGAATCACTGCTCTAGACAGATTACGGAGACTATCAATCTCTAGCTACGTTCACGTTTTTCTACAATTTTGCCAATGTATTGCCCTTATGGTCTACTTTGTGAAATATCCAGCTGCCATCAGATTTTAAATGTGTGAGAGTTGCATGTGGAAGCTGCTGTTTTTATCCTTTACTGAAAAAGCCAGTCCTTCGTTTCACCACAGAAAAGAAATGACAGGGGCTTTCGGTTTCCTTGGACACTATTGGATAATATACACATTTATAGCTGTATTCTGGGATTTGAACCCAATAACTGAAGAGCATAAGATGGACACCGTCATTTTTCAACCATGATATCCCCATATTATAATTCAAACATTTGTTAAGTCTTCACAGTCAAAGAGTACATTCTTTGGGGTTGACATTCCCAAGTGTTTGTGGTGGAAGATCAGTATGCCACAGAAAATGAGTTTGTCACGGAAGATCAGTTTGTCACAGAAGATCAGTCTGTTACAGGAGACCAGGTTGTCACAGAAGATCAGTTTGCTACAGAAGATCAGTTTTTTTCACGGAAGACCATTTTCTCACAGAAGATGAGTTTGTCACGGAAGATCAGTTTGTCACAGAAGATTAGACTGTTACAGGAGATCAGGTTATCACATAAGATCAGTTTGTTACAGAAGATCAGCTTTTCACAGAAGATCAAACTGTCACAGAAGATCAGTTTGGCACTGACGATCAATTTGTTACAGAAAGTCAGTCTGAGGATCAATTTGTGTCAGAGGATCAATTTGTGCCTGAGGATCAATTTGTGACAGAAGATCATGTTTTCACAGAAGATCAGTTTGTCACAGAGGATCAATGTTTCAAAGAAGATCTGCGTCTTACAAACAGCCAGCATGTCGCAGAAAATCAGTATTTTTGACAGAAGAACTGTTGGTCTCAGGATATCAATCAATCAATCAATCAATCAATCAATCATGTGCCATGCCGGAAAGTTGTCACAATATATGTGATAAAACACCAGCGTTTGTTACAGAGAACCAGTTTGTCATAGAAGAGCAACATGTGTTGCGGATTACCAGTATTTGTAATAGAGTATCAGTTTTCGATAATTTTGGCAATAGATCTTGTGACAAAGTATCAGTGTGTCTTACAATATATGTATTCGGGACAAAAGATCTGTGTTTGGGCATTAGATCTTGTGACAAAAGATCTGTATATATGATAAAAGACCAGTATTTGTGGCAGAAGGCCAGTTTGACTCAAAGTAATCTATGTATAGGAGAAGATCAGTTTTTGTGATAGCAGACAATTATTTTTTAGAAGACAAATATTTATTACAAAAACACACGTTTTAATTGCATAAGGCCAGTATTGATGTCATAAGACCAGTGTTTCCACAGAAGACCAGTATGTGGGCAAAAGACCAGTTTGTGACATAAGACTATCCGTTTGTGACAGAAGACTACCAGTTTGTGACAGAAGACTACCAATTTGTTACAGATGACTTCCAGTTTGTGACAGAAACTACCAGTTTGTGACAAAAAAACTACTAATTTGTAACGGAAGACCAGTGTTTCTGATAGGAGACCATTGTCGTTTTTATACATTACACATATATTGTTATCCTTTGTAGACTATTGAGTACGTTAATATAAATAGAAGCAGACATAAATTTTATGTTTTGCATATTATACGTTCTGAACGCATTACGTGGAAATGTTATTGCCTTGCCAAATGCATAATTTTCCCACACAGAAATTCCAATAATTTGAAAAACAAGACATTTTAACGGCGAGGTATTACTTATTAACAACACCAACATTGTGTGCTACAGTCAACTAATTGCACTAGCATGAGTATGAAACAGACGAGAGACTATAGAGCTAGTCGTTGCCGGAAGAGAGGGAAAGGACGGGGGGAAAAAACAGAACTTTGTTAAATCAGTGAATTTTGCTTCACACTGAACTAGTTTGCATTAGATCATACATTCTTACCTCCAATCTCTAACAACCTTACACATTTTTACCTCCAATGTGTGACAACTTCTCGTATTCTTACTTCCAATGTCTAACAACTTATGACATGTTCACCTCCACAGTCTACCAACTTTCGTTTTGAAGGGATGTACAAACAGGAATAGCCCTACAAGAGAGTGTGTTTATTTTAGTAAAAATCTAATCTTTATTTAATGAGACCATATTCTGTATATTGCCGTCTCCCTGGACGAGTGGTTAGCAGCTTTCTCCATCCATCCATCCATCCATCATGTGCCATGCCTATAAGCGATGGCGGTCATGTTTTGCCATCTCACTCGATCACCAGAGTCGTAGATTAGCTCCGTGTTTCCGTCTCCACCATGTCATGTGGTTAAGCCATCTAGGTATATAATTCTTGGTCTTCCCTTTGGTCTCCTCCTTTCGATCTTGTCAGTTGTCACCAAGTTCTCCAATTCATTTCTTCTCGTAACATGCCCAAACATTTTTGACTGTCTACGTCTAATGTCTCTAATCAGTTTACGATCCTTATTTGTTTCTAGTAGGACTTGTTCATTGGTTTTTCTGTCTGTCCATGGTATTCTTTGCATTTTCTTCAGAAACCATATTTCCACAGCCATCAGATATTTTTCAGCTTGTCTGCTCATTGTCCACGCTTCAGATCCATATAAAAGTATAGGTTCTATGTAGCACTTCAACACTCTTTTTCTCGTTTCAACTGATATGTTTTTATTGGTCAGTATGTTTTTCATCTTGCAAAAGGCTACCTTCGCCTTGGCAATTCTTGTCCTAATCTCTTCAAAGCATCTCCCATCAGATGTTAGAACTGTTCCGAGATAGCTGTACCGATTAACTTGTTTAAGAATATGCCTATTTACTTGTATATTACATTGTGGTATTTCTTCCTTCCTAGTGACGACCATAATCTGTGTCTTCTTACAATTCAGTTCTAACCCTAGTTGTTCACTGTGTGCATCAACCGGATCTACTAAATTTTGTAGTTCCTGCTCATTGTCTGCAATCAAGACTGTATCATCTGCATATCTAATGTTATTGATGTATTGTCCCCCAATGTTGATTCCTTCCATATCTTCTATGTTTCTGAAAATATTTTCACTGTGCAGGGAAAACAGATCTGGAGACATTACACATCCCTGTCTAACACCTCTCTTAATAGGCTGACATACTTCATTATCAATTCTTATGGCAGAGTGTTGTTTCAAATTTATGTTTGATTTATTTAAGTCTAATGTTTTTTCCATAAATGTATAGATCTCCAAGCATCCTTATCATGTCGACATGTCCTACTTTATCAAAAGCTTTTGTGTAGTAAATAAAGCAGATGTGTAGATCTTTGTTTACTTCTATAGAACGTTCAATTACTGTTCTGTGTATGTACACAGCATTTACTGTACCCTTGCCTTCTACAAACCCACATTGTTCCTCTCCTATTTCAGGTTGTATTTTCTTCCAAACTCTTTGCATGATAATTCTTAACAAAATCTTCGTGATGTGACTCTCGGTAACCCCGAATACTCTCGTGGGTGACGTGAACGCACGAGAATCGGAAGCGGTTCGAGTCGCGCCAGGGACTTATGAGAGTATGGAGCCGGTCGCTTAATCTTAGCCTAGGAAAGAAAATTCAGCTGAAAGATGCTGATGTTGACCGCAATATCCTGAAACAGGATGGAAACGCGGGGAAAAAACATATTCTGTATATCAATTCATTCAGCGTGCCACTGTAAATCGTTTCGCTTCCTACGTTTGGCACGCGTGCCATGGGTTGCCGACTCAAGCTCTAGCTACCACTTTCATGCCTAATGTACAGTAATTGCTCAAGTAGTTCTTTAACTCATATCATTCTGTATGTTTCTTCTTCTCCTCCTGCACCTTCTTCTTCGTCGCCGTCTTATTTATTTTTTTACTTCATTCTCTTCCGCAACTGCTTCTCCTACTCTTTAACCTCCTCCTCCTCCTCTTTCTGTTGTTGCTACGTTTCGTCTTCCTCCGCCGCAACCCTGCCATATATTGCCACACTACAGGTAAGTGCCATGCCAGATACTGTCGAAGAAGTATGAAATTTTAAGTTTTCATGTCACATACTTAGGTCACCAGTATGCCGTATTTAGGCAGTCAGTTCGCTTTTTCAATGCCCGTTTTTAACAATTCCGAACATTAATAAGTTTTTATTCTAAGTGGCTGAGTCTACATAGAATCATAGTGAACGTGAAAAAAAAAACATAACATGTCTCCCCTTAGTTTTAACTTCCGTAGTAAGAAAGAAATATATGGAGAAAGAAATATATGTTATTGAGGAATGATTGGAGGTGGTGGAAAATGTTGGGTCATTGATTACTAACAATGGTGACACAATGAAAGAAATTAAACGACGACTAATCAATTGCTCTTCAAAGACTACAACAACTGAATAAATTATGGATTGGGACAGATAGAACTACAAAACATTTATTTTTAAGAGCATGCATCTTTCCCATTGCAACATACGTCTGTGAGACCTGGGCACTTACTAAACAAGCTGAACAGTGCATAAATGCCTTTGAATATAAATGTTATAGACGGGTTCTAAAAATATCTTGGCTAAAGAAAATAACAAATGCATCCATACTTCAAGAGCTGAATATTGAAGATGGTTGGCTATTAAAGACGACAAAACAAAGAAAACTGATATATTTTGATTACTTGAAACGTCACGAAAGTTTGGAGAGAACAATAATGGAGGGGTATATGCCAGGGAAGAGAGGAAGAGGAAGGCCACAGAGAAGATGGGTGCAGGATGTGGCCGATGATCTCCATTATAGGTGTATCGGACGCGGGACATCTTGCTTGTGATCGAGAAGTTTTCCGGAAGGTTGTTATGGGAGCGAGGTTCTGCAAACGACATGCTACTGAATGAATGCATGAATGAAGCAAGAAAGGCCACCACGTACTTTGCCACTGAGACAACTTCGGTAATCCCCGATCCGTGTAACAATCAGGATCTCTGAGTCATGAGCTGACTTCACGCTCTAAACAGAGCCGATTTTCCTTATAGCCTATTCGTATTTTTACTGTGCCAGGAAGGTATATTCAACGTCATTTAAAATTCTACGTGAGCATTGCATGTCGACAACAATTAGCCGACTTCTGCTATCTTTTTGGTGCATTCACACTGGCGTTCTCCCTGTCCACGTGTAAAGCTTTCTTCCAGTGCATGATTTCTCCACCCTTTTTGCCCCACAAGCACTTTAACCAACCGATATGTCTCTTTCTGTGGTCAAAGTACACTGTATGGCCTTGATCTCGATCAGTAATGTTGTCTTGAACTAAGAAGAAACAAACAAAAGATTGCACAGTTTACTGCCTGACACATTTCGCTAGATCTCTTCATGCGAATATTACAGCGAAGTTAATAGATAAATCAGTTTTGCGATGAAATTCGTGAGACATATTGTCACAGATGCTGCTCAAATGTAGACAGGTGTCACCGAGACACAGTGTCACTGTTGGTACGCAAATGTCCATGAACGTGTCACTCAAATGTCCACGTACGTGTCACTAAACTGTCCACGCACATGTCACTCACATGTCCACGTACTTGTCACTCAAATATCCACACATATGTCATTCAAATGTCCACACACGTGTCACTCAAATGTCTACATAAATGTTCATATTGAGCTTCATCTCCCTCCGTCTGATAGAGTTCATAAGTATTCTTTTCCCGCTTTGGCATCATTACACCTAAATTACTGTACATTTCAACTATAGGCGACAGTTGCGTCCGTGTGGGAGCGAGAGAGAGAGGAGAGAGAGAGAGAGACGAGAGAGAGAGAGAGATGAGAGAGAGAGAGAGAGAGAGAGAGAGAGAAAGAGAAAGTGGGTGTCAGAGAGAGGGAGAGAGTATGTGCGCACGTGCGTGCGTGTGTGGAGAGAGTGATTGAGCTAGAAATGGTGGGGGAATGTGTCAGTGCATGCATTCGTACGTGTATGTGTGAGAGTGAGTGAGGGAGTGTGTGCGTGCGTGCATGCGTTCATGTGCATGTGTATGTGTATGTGTGAGAGAGTGTGATTGAGAGAGTGAGTGTGTGTGTGTGTGTGTGAAGGATTGTGTGTTAGAGAGTGAGACAGTGGGAGAGTTGATGTGTTAGTGTGTGTGTGAGCGTGCGCATGCGTGTGAGTGTGTGTATATGAAAGAATACAGAGAGAGAGAGAGAGAGAGAGAGAGAGAGAGAGAGAGAGAGAGAGAGAGAGAGAGAGAGAGAGAGAGAGAGCTGAGCTGATGCATGTCATGTAACACGCATGTTATGTAACACGCGAATCCATATGTTTGTGTATTCTCATCTGTCATATTATCAGTTAAATACCATTTGATTTTATCATGCATAATATAAACTCATGTTCATTACTGTAGTTTGAGTGAGAGAGTCAGTAAGTGTGAATGAGAGACAGAACGAGTGAGCGTGAGAGTGAATGAGTGAGCGGGAGAGTGAATGAGGGAGCGGGAGAGTGAATGAGTGAGCGGGAGAGTGAATGAGTGAGCAGGAGAGTGAATGAGTGAGCGTGAGAGTGAATGAGTGAGCGTGAGAGTGAATGAGCGGAAGAGTGAATGTGTGAGCGTGAGAGTGAATGTGTGTGTGTGTGTGTGTGTGTGTGTGTGTGTGTGTGTGTGTGAGAGAGAGAGAGAGAGAGAGAGAGAGAGAGAGAGAGAGAGAGAGAGAGAGAGAGAGAGCATCACTATTTTTACGTCACATACATTTTATGTACACATTTTTCTCATGTTTAACATTTTTATGAGATTGCTCAAGACAAGTGTCAGTGTATGTGTGTGAGTAAAGTGTGGGAGTTTGTTCATACTAGTTTCAATACTAACGTGAGACATTTTGTATGTGTCTAGATGTGAGGAAGTGTGAGTGTATGTGGAGGATGTGTGTGAGTGTGGGGATATGTGTGGGTTGGGGTTGTGTGGGTGTGGGTATGCGTTTGGATGGGTTGGGGTGTGTGGGTTTTGGTGGGTAGTGGTATTTGTGGGTGTTGGTGGGATGTGTGGATGGATGTGTGGGGGTGAAAGTAGGGGTGTTCGAATGGGTGTGGGGGATGTGTGTATGGGTGGAGGATATGTGTATGGGACGGATGCGGGGGATATGTGTTTATGTGGGTGGAGATGTGTGGATGGTTTGAGGAAGTATATGTGGGAGGCGGGGTTGTGTGGGTAGGGGATTGTGTTGGGTGGATTGGGGATGCAAGGGCGGGTGGGGAGAAGTGTATGGTGTGTGGGTTTGAGATATGCGTGCGGTGTGTTGGTGGGGGATGTGTGAATGATGTGTGGGTGGAGGGTATGTTTGTGGTGGTATGGGTGGAGGATGGTGTGTGGTGTGGGGAATGTGCGTATGGGTGGGGTATATGTGTGGGTGAGTAGGGGATTGTGGTGGTTGGGGGAAGTATGTGGGGTATGTGGGTAAGAGATGTGTGTGTGTGGATGGGGAATGTGTGGGTGGGGGTGTGTGAGTGGCTTAGGGATGTGTAGGTGGGTGAGGGAGTTGTATGTGTTGGGGTGGGATGTGTGAGTGGGTGGAGGGTGTGTGTGGGTAGGGGTATTGTGATCGAGAGATGTTTGGTTGGGGGTGGGTGTGTGGGGGTGTGTGGGTGCGTAGTGGAGGATGTTTGCGTGAGTGAGTGTCTGTTGGTGGACGGGTAGGGAATGCGTGTGTGGGTGGGGAGAGGTGTGTGGTGTGTTGGTTGGGGATATTGTGTGGGTGAGGTATGTGTGTGTGGGTGGGGGATTTTTGTGGTGTGTGAGTGGGGGTATGTGGGGTGGATGGGTAAGGGTATCTGTGTGGGTGTGGGTGGGAATATTGTGTGGTATCTGGGTGGGGGATATGTGTGTGGTGTGTAAGTGGGGATGTGTTGGTGAGGGATGTGTGTGTGTGTGGTGCGTGGGTTGGGAATAGTGCGTGGTAGGGGGTGTATGTGATGTGCGGGTGGGGGATTGTGTGGTGGGGGATTAGGTTATGGCATGTGTGGGTGGGTGGAAGTTGTATGTGTGGGTGGTGGGGTGTGTGTGAGTGGATTGGGGATGTATGGGTGGTTAGGGAGATGTGTGTGTGTGTGTGGGGGGGACATGTTAGTTGGTGGAGATGTGTGTGTAGTGGTTTGGGGATGTGTGAGTGGATGTGCGATGTGTGGGTTGGTGGGGGATTGTGTGCATGGGTGGGGAATATGTTGTCGATAGAGATGTGGCTGGGGGATGGGTGGTTTGAGGTGTGGGTGGGGAGAGGATGTGTGGGTTAGGATGTGTATGTGGATGGGCGTGGGATGTGTGGGTTGGTGGGGGAATGTTTGTGGGTGGCGAGTGTATTTTGGTTGGGGGATCAGGTGAGGGCAGTGTGTGCGGGTGGGGGATGTGCGGGAGGGGGATGGGTCGGTTGGTGGGGTATGTATGTGTCCCTTGGTGTGCGTGTTTGTGGGTAGGTGGGGTGTGTATGTGTACCTTGGTGCGCGTGTGTGTGGGTAGGTGGGGGTGTTGTGTGGGTGGGGTGATGTATGGATAGGTGGGAGATGGGCCTCATAACATGGTAATTAGCCTTGTTTATGTTTACAACATTCATTTCACAATGTTTATTGTTCTTCCTATGTAAATGTATAATGCTCTTGATGAACGAAAGACGAGTGATTGGAAGGGCCGAATGTAAGACGGGCCTGCGCGCCCAATTTGTGACCCTAATAAAGTTGATTTGATTTGATTTGATTTTACCATTGTCTACTTTAAAACCCGCTTAGTTTTAATTGTCCGTATATTGTGAGTTTGTAGATTAACGAGATTCCCACTGTCCCTATCTACTATCTAGCGAAACTACAGCCAAGGGAACGGGCTTGGTAGAATCAGCGGGGAAAGAAGACCCTGTTGAGATTGACTCTAGTCCGACTTTGTGAAGACACATGAGGGTGTAGCATACGTGGAAGCGCATGGGGCAATTGAAATACTACTACGTTTATCGTTTCTTTACTTATTCAGTCGTTCAGTCTCGGTGGAGATTTGTCCACAACAGACGAGCAATATCTCTAGCGGGCCTATTCTCGCTGGTCGCGAGAACCGCACATTGGAAGGATGGAAGATTTGCTCGCAACAGACGAGCAATATCTCCGGCGATATCTCCGGCGGGCCTATTCCCGGTGGTTGCGGGATCCGCAAAAGTCAGGCGGGGAGTCTGACGATAGTGCACGCTTTACACAGGTCCGGACACTTGTGATGACAGATGTACGCGCCCTACGGTTCAGGCGCGTACGAGGCCCTCACCTGTGGGACTTGGCTGAACGCCTCTAAGTCGGGTCCCTTGGGTTCCAGGGTCTGGCCACCACTCGCCACCTGCTCGTGGAGGCGAGGTCTCGGAGGTTTGACGCTGAGCCGCCAGCGTCTGCAGCCTACCTTGTGCCAGACGTATTGGTTACCCATTCCTCTGGAAAACACAAGGCAAGGCCGAGAGAGGGAACATGTCGTTTGGGCACCACATGTTTCTCTGAAGCTCTGCCCAGGCATTGTGATGGAATTTTGGCCACATTCCAACTCACATACTTTGGTCTGTCAAGACTGCAAGTTGCCTCTATTGTGAGTTACATTTATAATACATTTCTTACTGGTTCTTGACAAAGGTTGTTGTAACCGAAACGTTGGGCATTTATGGCGTTATTTAACGTATATTATTAAGGATATTCATACAGATATCAACAGAGACGTAGGAAGACATATATTTTC
The DNA here is from genome assembly GCA_014155875.1 of Cepaea nemoralis. NCBI lineage: Eukaryota > Metazoa > Mollusca > Gastropoda > Stylommatophora > Helicidae > Cepaea > Cepaea nemoralis. The sequence continues at coordinate 54,006 of JACEFZ010005736.1, forward strand.
GCTTTATAGATTATAGAAAGTGATGCAATAAAGTACAACATGAATGAGGGAAACTATAAACAGATAAAGACAAGACTAAGACAAGGATGTGTTCTGACGCCGGATCTCCTCGCTTTCTATAGCGAAATAATAATACGAGAGATCAAAGAGAGGACAGGAATACGTGTCGGAGGTTCTAATATAAACAATCTTCGCTATGCAGATGACACGTATTAGTTAGTTAGTTAGTTAGTTAGTTAGTTAGTTAGTTAGTTAGTTAGTCGACAGATCATCCACATTGCACATCGAAGCATTCAGTCCATCAGTGCTCGGATCCCCTCCTCTGTGACAAACCGTCAGTGGCCCATGTCCTCAGGCCTTCTTTGGGTTTGGGTAAACAGGGGGAAACAGCTTTCGGGAACCCTCAGTTCTCTTATTCGCTTAATCACCATGGAAGATAGTTCTCTGGGATACTTTAACAACACAATTTTTTTAATAGAACAATTAGATATATGTCTTGTCTTCGGGGAAACCCGCTAGGGCGTCTTACACCAAATACACACGGGTTCAACTTCGGGGGGAGAATTCATGTCCGTTTCTAGACCCACCGATACCCATTGCATAATGTCAAGATGTCAAGTTGAAGATTGGGACATTTTAAGTGCAGCATACTGCTGGTGTATGAAAGGTAATCTTAGGTTGTAATTAGTCCTGCACTTATAAATCTCTATTGTCTCGACTACTGAGATGAATTGGTGAAACGGCAGTCTTGCCATATTGGGAGGGGGTGACCGTTAGCCAATCTGGCTAAGCGTCTTGATCTTGGCATGGCAAGGGAACAAATCTGAACAATAAATATTTCCCAAATGATATCGCTTGTTCTTGGCAGCTGATAGACGAGTGCTATCTTTCTTCCTACGGCTTTACCTCTACTTAGTAGCATCTCTCATTTAAATATAAACACATTATATAGCTACGGTATGCTGGAAGGAGGGAAGGGCTCCGTGCGGACGGTTTCCACCAATCTATGATCTATCTTCTTGAGCCGGAAGAGGCTATCCACTGTGTTATCTCTTTCATCTTTTAGCGGATAGGGTGGCCGGGTGAACTGACTAGTTGCTGGTCGATAATATCATCTAGTTCTACGTGTAAGGTGAGGCACGGTCGGTACATTGCGGCGACAGCTCAGACAAGAGCAGCGGCCGGAAGGAATAGTATCTTCTTTCCTATTCTTGCTGGGAATGGGGAACGACACTTCTTTACATACCGATAATTACCCACACAACACCACAAGAGCTTTATCGTGAGAAAGGCATGGTTTGCAAGTGAGAGATAAGCCTGGAAATGAATGTGCCCAATAATAATAAAGGCTTGGTATGAGTGTGGAGAGTGAGTCTTGTAGGCAAAAAGTACCTAGGGTCAAACGACAGGACTTCGTCAAGCTAAAGGCCTAGTCTAGGAAAGACGCCGCCAATCCAGGACCTCTGGTCAGGTCAGGCTAATTCACGCAGGTCTGGTAAAAAATATATATCTATTAATATTATATATTTTGTTGATAGCAGCTGATGTGCTGAGACCATTAGGAGTCTCCATGTCGGCTGTACCAGAAGTTTAGGCTGGAGACGCTCACTAATTTATGTCATCTACAGGGTCCTCCTTTTGACCGTAAAGTGAGCTGAAGGTCTCGACAGAACTTCTATGCCTAAAGCTATGGGCAACTGATGGGGCCCGGTCAAGTCATTGGCCATACCAGGTAGAATGTTTATAACTTTGAGGAAGACTCAGGACTAAAATTAAACGAGTGACAATATCACAACTCAAGTCTTCACATCGACTTAAGGTCAAGTGTTTGGTTTTGATACTGATTGGACCTACGCCTAATTCCCATCCTTGTCCGGGACAGCGAAAGACTCTGACCCAGTCCCCATACACAAACTGTTCTCCTGATATTATTTCCCAACCACAAGTGTGCCAAGTGATCCCATGGCACTTTCTCAGACCAATTGAGTGACTCTATCGTGTGGGCCACGAAAACCTGAAAGCCTGTTGTTCGAACAACCTACGCTGGAAAGAGAGGCCAAAGGATTTGTCCGGGTGAGGTGGATGTGAACAAACTGGACAATAATAAGATCTGTGGTCTATGATGTTCAGAGTTATGTTGCTTCATGTCTGGACTAGAGTTATCTCCTCAGTTTCTTTATAGACTTTTATAGGTTCATCTGTCTTGATGTTTTTCTGTGCTGTCATTTATTAAGGTATTAAATTCTAATTATAGTGACTGAGACGATTGTCATGTTGGGTTTGTGTCAGCCAGAAAAACACTGCATGAAATAGACCACGAGGTCGAAAGAGAGAGAGAGTGACAGTGAGTTCAGGGAACGGAGGAGGGTTGGCATGCAAGGACCTATCCCAGCCAGGGCGAAAGAATATTTTTGAAACATTGTAACAGGGCTATTTGGGACCCTCCACGTAGCTTGGTACATCCTCAGCAAATCCCGCAGCGTGTAGCGGCTAACGACGCCAGTTCTGTGTTGGTTTATCAATCTTCTTTGGCTTCCTGCGTAGTGTTCTTGTTTGGCCACCCCTCTTTTAATTTGCTGTTCTCGCAGTCTGGCCATGGTTGTAGATTCACAGTCATCACTTGGTTCATGAAAGAGTCTTACTTCTCGTAGAGCATTCAGAATGTCAGCCTGGTCCATGGCGCGTCCTCCCTCCACAATAGCCTCACCTGCGAGCCTGTCAGCCCGCTCATTTCCTTGGACTCTCGCATGCCCTGGCACGAAGATGAAACTAATCTTAGTCAGCCAAGACCGCTCCAGAGGCAGCAACCATTCTCTTCGGATCGACCCCTCCTCTATCCTCTTGATCATGTTCATTGAGTCGCTAAGGAAACATGCCCTAGTGAATGTCTGTCTCGAGCCATGTTATTGCTTTACTTACTGCCATGACTTCCATAGTCAGGCTACTTGTGGTTTCAGTGAAAGCACCAGAGTCCTCCTTCACAATTCTCCCTCCGGCCCGAGCTGTAAAGGCCCATGAGCTTCTCACATGTCTGACGACCGACCCATCTGTGTAGATGACCGCATCACCGTCTAGCGAATTCTCGAAAATCAACGCTTGTACTTTAGGCCCCCCACAGCAGCCGGATTTTCTTGTCTGCATTTTCTATCTAGTTGGATGCAAACTGAAAAGGATGTGCAGAAATCTGTTGGCACTTGCACCCACTCCTCGCCAGGTTCTAAGTCCTCAAGTGAACACACCTGTTGAAGAATGTCTTCGGCTTGACCCATCCACGATCGTCCTCTTTTTAACCTGCTGCCCTTCACCTTCATAATTTTACTATGCAGTGGATGTTGTGTGTTTGCGTTAATTCTGTATCCTTTCCATCCTTTCTTTCTGCTTACGGCTGAGTGTCAGGATTGCCATTGCATACTCCAAAACAGACATGACCAGCCCCTCGTACAGAAGACATAGATGGCGCTACTTACAGTTTGCTGCCGCCATCACCCGCATCGCAGCCAAACCCGACGTGGCCTTTGTTATCACCTGGTCTATGTGCTCATTATAAGCAAGGCTTCGATCAGACCGTATCCCCAGGTAATTCATTGCCTGCGTTCTTTCCACGGTCTCCGAACACAGCATTACAGTTGGTGTTGGAATGTTGACAATATGATTATTCAACGAGAACCAAGTCACTGTTGCCTTTGTTGTGTTGACCACTGCCCCAGCTTCATCACACCAAGTACTTATGCGTTTGAGTTCGGTTTGTAGTTCCACAGCAACCTGATCTCTGTCCTTACCCTGACGATACACTAAAACATCATCGGCATATGACAATGTCCTACCAGGTCCAGTGATCTGCTCACTGGTGATTCTCACTGTGTAGGCGTTGAACTGTACCGGAGATAATGGTGATCCCTGTGGTAGGCCAGGATATATTGTTGTTAGTTCCGAAGTCCAACTGCCACATCTAAAAACTACTTTCCGTTGGAAGAGGGCTGCAGCGATCCAACTAAGGCGGAATGGACTTACTTTCACGTATGACACGTATTGATGGAGGAAAATGCAACATATCTACAACTTCTGGACGTTGTATTAACAAAGAATGAATGACAAGGACTTTCCTGGAAAATCAAGAAACCGGAAACACTGGTTGTATCAAAGAAAAAAAGTATACCTACATGTGATATATCAATGGACGGAAAATTCTTAACCAAGTTGATAAATGTAAATACCTAGTGTCAGGGTCTTGTTTAGATGACCAAAGGCTCGTGTTCACTAACAGGCGTGAAAACACTTGCACACACAGAATGAGTGTACAACCACACAGCGATATAACTCAAACAATTTAATCGCACTTCTCAAAACAGCAGTCATATCAGGCATCGCTCAAAGTTAGCGATAATGCCATTTCCAGAAACATACATGAAATATATCAATTCATAAATACAATAGAATATAACACTCACTCAATCTTTACTGTACTCAACAAAGCACACAGGCTTTCTTCCATCAAGCATCGACTCATACATAGCAACACTCTTTCACGTCCGTCCAGTCTCCAGGTCCTAGGCTGTCTGAGCTACCAACAGTGATTCCTCGTTGGCCCTGCTTTCTGCTCTCGTGGTCTTCGTGCACCACGCTGACCCCTGGCCATCATCTGCGTAGTAACTGTTAGTCCAGTTCACGGTCGTACCTGGTCGTTGCCGCCAGGCGGGGGAGATGAAGACTGGGAGATTCTGACACCTAGGGGTAATTATAACATCAGATGGAAGATGCCGGACAGAGATTAAGGATAGGGTAGGTAAAGCCAAATCTATATCTTAGAAAATGAAAAGCATCTTATGTAATAAGTCACTATCAGTGAATGTAAGCAGGAGAATGCTTAAATGCTACATAGAACCTGATTTGCTGTATTGAAGCGAATTATGGAACAGAAGTGGGGAAAAAACGGAAAAAATACCTTAGAAGCAACGAAGTTGTGGTTCCTGAGACGAATGTTGCGAATACCTTAGACTGGCAGAGTAACTAACAATAAAAACCTGGAAGATACCAATGAAACTATGACATTATATACAGCTATCAGAATGAGGCAAACGGCTTTCTCTGGTCATGTGATGACAGGTGAAACAGTGGAGAATATCGTGACAAATAGAAAGATCAGTGGAAGGAAGAGGCAGACCAATAGAAATGATGCTGGATGGATTGAGACGGTGGCGTAGGAGATTATAATTAGCAGAGTTGATCCAGAACACCAAATACCGTTGACATATCTCTATAAAATGGATCATGGATGGATAACATATCCCTAAAAAATGGATACCAGATAATAGTTCATATATTTCCTAGAAGGGAAAGTTTTTGCGAAAGAGAACCGGTCTGCCTCATCTCATTATGCCGTGGCTTTAACTACATAAAACCTGGTGGACACTGGGTTCGACGACTGGGCTCGTCGCTGGCCAAGTTGAGGTCTCAGGTCTACCCAATGTGAAGTCGCTATCACATCACAGACCCATACCAGGAAAATTATTCCGGACAAATTGTTATTTAATTATTGATGGGATTAATTTAAATTGAATTGCCGACTTTATTCTTTAAATCGTTTTTACTCTAGTAGTGTCTTTTAAAATGGATGTTTAGGTTTATTTTTAAATATTTTTTTTATAGTAAACAGATCAATTGCAATTACTCGCATACATTTCACATATTTTAGACATTTATTACAGTCATTCTCATTCGTTGCATACATTATACAGTGTCGCTACATTTATTTACATACAGCTCACACATTTTACACATTACACAGAGTCGCTGTAGTTATTCACATATATTGCACGCAATTTAGAAATTCATTACAGTTATTCAAATACACTTAACATATTTTAGATAGTTATTACAATTATTATCATACAGATTCGTTATCTTGGATGTAATCTGCATAGAGTAAGCAATCCTAACACAAATACATACAGAAGTCGAATACAATGACCTTTTCAGGCGCATAACTAGGTATGACTTACTTCCCCCGAAAGAGGAACGAAGAAGGAGAAAAGGATCCACACACATTTAACACATTGTATAAATTAATTACAGTTACTTCTGACATTTTAAAATAGTGTGTACCACAGTTAACTCATTGTGCCACGACCAATTATCATCATGGATGACCTATGGCATCTTGGATTTATTCTGACAAGACGTCAAAACAAAGTGTTATTGGCTTTTGGTGGCAGAGACCTGTGGGGTGTTATTGGTAAATAAAACCCCATTCTACTCCATGGTACACATACATTGTTGCATATGAAATAGAGTCAGCAAGGATAATTGTTATACCACGTATTGTAGCATCACATTTATAAATGCATTTTGCTACCGGGGTTATATTCGATGTGGTGCTGATGCAAAACACCCAGGTTTTCTCTTTAAAAAGGTCGCTTAAAAGTCGACAGGGTCGACTTCATTGCACCATGTTTTATCCCATATGGCTCGGTCTCTTTCCGCATGGAAAGCGTCGCACAAAGCACGAACTCCGTAGCTTTTAGCGACGACCCACAGGAGTCTCCGAAACATTTAACTCGTAAACCGAAGGACGCGGCCCGGAATCGAACCCACAACCTTCGGAGCACGAGTCAAACGGCTTGACCACTTCGCCACAGAGACTCCCCAGGTTTTCTCTTGCTGTGTGTGAGTGCATATCGCATAGTGGACAACATGGGTATCTGTCTACAAGAAACAGAACAGATGATGGATATACTTTGCTTGTGACAACCCCAGTATATATGGATGCCTTCATATATACTGAAATATGTATTTACAGCTATACCACACAGACCAGGAGCAATTGAATGCGAAGACTTTCGTAGAATTAACTTCATAAACCATCTCACTATGCTTCTACTCAGAATTATAATGAGAAGAACAAGAAAGAAAGTATGGATTTGAGAAAGGAAAGGGTACAAACGATGCAATATATACATTGCGGACACAAGTAGAGAGATCAATGGTGACACAGAAAAACATATATTTGTTATTCATAGATTAAACCAAGGCATTTGATCAAGTAAAACATGATAAACTAATTAACATATTGGAAGATATCAACATTGTTGAGAAAGATCTGAGAATAATACAAATATTTTCTAGAACCAAGTAGCAGCAATTACAATGGAACATACAGAGGGCAGATATATATGAACAAATAAAGCTAGGAGTACGACAGGGATGTTCTTCTTCTTCTTTCGTTCGCTTGAAATATGTCTATAAATGCAGCGTTGTCTCTTGTATGAATTTATTTGTCTTGTTTAGTTCACTCAGCGGTCCATAGAGTTTATCTTCCACTGTTGTCTCTCTAGGCCAGAAGGTTTGCCTAGATATGTTATATTTTGGGCAGTCTTGGAGCATGTGCCCTGCTGCCTGCGACGCCATCCACATGTGCACATGGCTGAGTCACCAATCTTGAATTTTGTAAACATGTGGTTATGTAATCTATTGTGTCCTGTTCTGAGATGCAGAATAATGACTTGTTCTGGTCTGTCCGTAATGTGGTAGTCATATTGAGCAGGTTTTTGTGGCTTTCTGACTGATTTGATCATTCTTTTCTTTTGGTGGTATATAACGGGCACATCAGGCTGTTCTTCTTTTGCTCCTTCCTTAGCCAATCGATCAGCTCTGTCGTTTCATGGTATTCTACAGTGGGATGGTATCCACTGTATGGTGACAGGGATGTATTTTGTCACATGATCTCTTCTCCTTCTATTGCGATGTAATAATGAGAGAGATCAAAGAGAAGCCGGGAATACTAATTTGAGGTTATAATATTAACAATATACGATATGCAGATGATACAGTATTGGTGGCGGGTAATGCAATAATCCACAACATTTGTTGGACATTGTAGTAACCTATAGTACATAGAAAGAACTCTAATTGAATATCCAGAAAACAGTACCTTGGTGATATCAAAGCAAAAGGTGACACTAAAATGTGAAATGGAAATAGAAGGGAAAATACGTAATCAAGTGGATATATTTAAATACCTAGGGGCATTAATAACGTCAGACTTAAGGTACACATAAGAGATTAAAGAACATAATTCATTCATTCAGTAGCATGTCCTTTGCAGAACCTCGCTCCCTTAACAACCTTCCGGAAAACCTCTCCATCATAAGCTAGACGTGCCGCGTCCGATACACCCATCTGGGGATCATCCGCCACATCCTGACAAATCTTCTCTTTGGTCTTCCTCTTCCTCTCTTCACAGGCATATACCCCTTCATTATTGTTCTCTCCAAACTTTCACGACGTTTCAAATGACCAAAATATTTCAATTTTCTTTGTTTTATCGTCTTTAATATCCAACTGTCAGAGCCTAACATGGGATAGCTATGCAGCAACATCGTTACGACACCCGGCGGACAAGAATTGTCGGCTGGCAAGATTGTTACCTGACACGCGACCAGCGGTCAGGCTGACGACAGACACACGCAGGCCACGTGACGCCACTAGAGGCGGTGGGCAGTTTGCGTGCTAGCCTCAGACCGAGCTGGGACCTGAGACTGGACGGACGTGTGCGATGAAAGCAAGGCGTTTGTGTGGATCTCTGTGGTTGAAAGCCGAACGACTGTGATCTTGAGCGTCAGACTTGTAAGCTGTATTGTGGTTGTGAGCGTCGTGAGTTATATATTGTAGATTGTTGTAATTATCGTTCTGTATTTAATATGGCAATAAATCCATAGAACGTTGTGTCGTTGTGTCTTACGTTGAATCACGTTATACTTGTACTGTCTCACACGTGTTAGCTAACGAGCCAATTATAAGATCCTGACATGTGTGGACGTGGGTTGCTCGTCCTTGTTTAAGAACCTAATATATGTAGACGTGTGTTGCTCGTCTTTGTTATCTAAAACTATAATTCTTGAACTTGTAAAATTTGTCAAGGTTATAGTTATGTAAATGTGATCGTAAAAGTCTCATTGTGATCCATTACTACATTGTTTAAATATGTGTAAAACCATTAGTAAATGTACAGTACATATTGTTTGATCCTGTAACGTGTAAAACATTTGTGAAACTTGTCACCGTTTGACCTTGTCGACATTGTGATTTTGTCGCCATTTTGACCTTGTCGCCATCTTGTAAACTTGATGTCTATGTCCTTACTGAATGTCATCTTGATGTAAGTGATGTGTCATCAATGTTATTGAGTGTTCAGATACAGATAGATTGTCTTTGTGCATTGAGTTTGTGGAACGCAAAGAGTTTTGGAAAGAGTGTAACTTCTGTTGAAAAAAAAAACACTGTTGACGACAAACTTACGACATACAATTATACTCGACGCCATCCAAACCTAATCAACACTTAGTGACTTGCAGGCACACACCAACAAATAGACGCTAACTTATTTTTCTCCAAAAACAAAGCAGGTTTTTCCGTACCATCCATAACCTTGCCGTAGAGGTCATTAGTGGTTCCGAAGTAACGACCCTACAGTTTTCCTAGCCCGATTGTCCCACCGTTCGTCACCGTATCCAGGGCACTTGAGTATATTTTTCTATACTTTAACTTTACGTATGCATTAGTGGGCACGCATCGTATAGTAAAATCAATTGTAAATTGTTTACTACTAACCATTTATAATATATTTTGTGCAGTTGATTGTCATTGACGTATTTTCTCCATCATGTCGTCATTGTTTGATTTCATCGATATGGGTATTAAATTACATCTTACAGGTGATGAATTAACAAAATGGAGTGAGAACAAATACGCTGAATATCTCCTGGTACAAGAGAAAAACAATGAACGCGAAGAAAGAGCAGCTGAAAGAGCTCTAAAACAGGCAGAGATTGAAAGCTGCCAAGCAAATAGAGGCAGAAACAGCATTAAAACAGCCGAGATTGAAACAGCATTAAAGCAAGCTGAGATAGACAGTGAACTTAAGAAAGCAGAAATAGCAGCTCAGAGTAAGAGAGAAGAACTAGAGTTACAGTTGAAAATGAAACAACTTGACACTGAGACTGCGATGAATAAAGAGTCAAAGAAATCTGAAAGACTGGAAAAAGAAAACCAGTATAAGAAGTATCAAGGTATCGTACGTAACTATACCTCGGGTGACTGCATAGCAGCCTTTACCCAAAATTTTGAGACGTTAATGGAACATTACCAAGTTCCACTTTCTGAATGGAATATTCTATATATGAGGAGTCTATCTGGGGAACCTCTTAAAGTCATTGAAACCATCCCCAAAGACCTCAGGAAAGAGTACCATTATATTAAATCTAAGATAATGGCACATTTCATGTTAGACGAGGCAGGTTACAGAGAACAATTCAGTAAATTGAGTCCAAAATCAACTCAAACGTTCTCTGACTACCTCTGTTTAGTCCGAGATGTTTTCAGCAAATGGACTTCAGCAGCCAAAATTAACAAAAGTTATGATAGATTAGAAGATCTCATCATTCGAGATAAAATCATTTCTTCTATCCCATCATCTTTTTCTAAGTTCTTACAGGAGAATGAATGCACAAGTGTGGAAGAAATGGAAAGACGTGGGTCGGCCTATTACACGGCCAACAAACAGTGCTTTGCCACTGAAGCTACTGACAGTAACTGGGTAGCAGCGGCCAACTATGAGAAAAACTATAGTAGGCAAAAACCAAACAGGCCTACCTCTGAGAAATTTAGACATTGCATTCACTGTAAATTTTCTCACCATTTGAACGAGATGTGCGATAAAAACCCAGGGTACCAAACATACTTGCAAAATATGGTAAACAGACAAGACAGAGAACGTAAATCGTTCAAAAGTTTACGTAAATGTTTTCTCTGCAAGGCTTACGGGCACCATCGCATGGATTGTAGAGGCAGGCATATGACCAACAAAGCCAATGCCGCCTTGTTCGATAGCTCAGCGTCAGAAGACGAAAATCCAGAGAAAACATCCTGTGAATGCAGCACAGGCTTGTGATGTATTTAGTGCTAACAAATGCACTGTCTGTAACACCTTCTATGAAAATGGTATCTTAACATGCGGGCACGCCATCCCTATTGCCAATGAGGAAGCTAACTTGGTAATAGACTCAAAAGGCAGATTAGACATCTATCACGGGTATGTTAATGGCAAGTTTGCTACAGTACTTCGCGACACCGGAAGTACACTTATTGGCCTGAAAACAACATTCATAACGCCTACAGACTATACAGGCAGGCACATTACATGTAGAACATTTTCAGGCAATATTGAGAAATATCCATTAGCATGGGCATACATTGAAACACCTTTCCTCACCGGGAAAGTAAAGTGCGCTGCACTTACAAACCCAGTGTGTGATATAATCATTGGAAATTTACCTGAGGTGAATGACAAACCTCATAACCATGACATAACATCACTATGTATTGATGATAACACATCACCACCAAATGTCATCACTGAAAATGTCATATCACCTATTGAATGTATGTTAGCTAATGCAGCACTAAGTTCTCATCACATCATTGACGATATCATTCCATCATCATCTGATGTCATTGAGTGTGTGAACGCAGTAACAAGAGCTACTGCTAGAGTGCAAGATGAAAGTAACCAAACTGAGGCTATACAAATGCTTAGCCCAGAATTACCACCTAGTGACTCTATGAAGGAAACATTCATAACAGCTCAAAAAGCTGATCCTTCACTGTCAAAGTACTTTGACCTGATCGGCAAAAAGGCAAGAGTAACCAAAAATGCGAAATGGCATTTTGCTTTACACAATGATATACTCACCAGGTATTACACCAGAGGTGACATTACAACAAAGCAAACTGTTTTGCCAACTACTTATCGCAAGCAAGCTTTACATCTTGCTCACGATATACCTTTTGCAGGTCATATGGCATATGTTAAAACCAGGTCAAGACTATTGACACAGTTTCATTGGCCAAAATTTTGCAATGACATAAAAACATATTGCAGAAGTTGTGATACATGCCAGAAACTAGTAAAAAAAGGTAAACACCCACAGGCAAAGTTACAAGTCACTGACTTAGCCAGTCGACCTTTTGAAAAATTATCAGTTGACATTGTGGGCCCTCTTAGTCATACAACAACTAGAGGGAATAAATATATTCTAACTTTTATTGATCAATGTAGCCGCTGGCCAGAAGCTATTCCTCTAAAGAACATTACTGCCAACGACATCATGGAAGTGTTCTTCCATATTTTCTCCCGAATTGGGTTTCCAGATACTATCCAGTCTGATAGAGGCACTCAGTTTATTGCCGCATCGACCCAAGCTTTCACCAAAATGTTAGGAGTGAAGCAAGTCTTCAATAGCCCCTATCATCCTCACTCGAGCGGGATAATAGAAAAGCTTAATGGGGATCTGAAGCACATGCTTGCAAAAGTAACTCAAGAAGCACCCCAATAACTGGGATGTATACCTACCAGCTGTTCTCTTTTGCTTATCGCGAGGTACCACATTCTAGTACCGGTTTCTCTCCTTTTGAACTAATCTATGGTGCCAAACCACGAGGCCCGTTAACAATTTATCACCAAATGTTAACTGATTCTACTCCAGTACTTAAACCCATATCATCATTCTTGTATGTAACATCATTGCGTGAAAGGATTATTAAATCATGTGAAATTGCTAAAAATGCACTAAAACTATCTGGTGCTACTTACAGACAGTACGCAGACAAAGGTAACAGGACTATAACATTGACACCTGGACAGGACGTTCTACTACTACTACCTAGTGACAGACAGCTACTGACTGATTCTTGGCAGGGACCTTTTAAAGTGACAAGACAAATCTCACCTGTAGACTACGAGATCCTAATAAAAGACAAACACAAAATATTTCACATAAATATGCTAAGACCATACCACAACAGAGACAACGAACAAGACGATACGACAGCTTGCACCGTGATAATAGATCACGAAGATGACGATTCTAGCGACGAGATTCCAACACCTACATTAGACACGACAAACTGCTTGAATGAGATCAAGATCAATCCAAACTTAAGTCAAGCAGAGACAAACAGTTGCAAACAGTTGATACAACAATACAACACCATCTTTTCCGACAACCCAGGACAAACAGAATTAGTACAGCATCACATCACACTCACATCAAACACACCCATAAGATGCAGACCATACACCATACCATTACATTACAAAGAACAATTACATCAAGAAATCATCAACTTAGAAAAAAACAACATCATCAGACGATCCCTATCAGACTTCTCTTCACCCATGGTCATTGTACGCAAAAAGGACAACACAATACGACTTTGCATCGACTACAGAAAACTGAACAAAATAACTGTTTTAGATCTTGAACCAATGGCAAACACTGACGATCTTCTGACAGAACTGACTGACGCTAAGTTCTTTACGACGCTTGACATGTCTAAAGGTTACTGGCAGATAGCTGTACATGAAGACAGCAGACATCTAACAGCTTTCGCCACGCCTTGGGGACTGTACGAATGGTGCAAACTTCCATTTGGGCTAGTCAATGCCCCAGCCACATTCGTACGCATGACACGACTCCTCCTAGCTGACATTCCTAATATCATTTGCTATATTGACGACATCTGTGTCCATACAAAGACAATGACGGAACATATAAAGACACTAGAACAGACACTAGAACGTATCAGACAGCACGGACTGACAGTGAAGCCTTCAAAGGTGAGCATGGCTTACCAAGAGATATCATTTTTGGGGTACAGAATATCCAATGGCTTTGTCATGACAGACAACAAAATTGTCTCCAAAATTCTAAAACTGTCACTTCCAACGAATAAGAAACAAGTCCGCAGTTTGTTGGGACTCATCAACTATTACAGGAGTTTCATTCCTGATTTTTCAGAACTGACCGAGGTTTTTACTAATTTACTAACTAAAAATAAGCCTGAAAAAGTTGTACACGATGAATGCCTACGAAATGCATTTCATAAAGTTTTGGCATACTTTTCTGATAAGAACTCGAATAATCTCATCCTTAAATTGCCCAACATCCATTTACCTTTCAGATTGAGAACAGATGCTAGCTCCGTTGCGATTGGGGCAGTCCTGTTGCAGGAATACAACAACATCCTGCATCCCATTTGTTTCATATCAGGAAAACTAAGGCCTCGAGAGCGTGCATGGTCCATTCCGCAATTAGAGGCACTTGCCTTAGTAGAAAGTGTGACGAAGCTATCCAGATACCTTCTAGGACGCCACTTTATCATCGAAACTGACAACAGTCCATTACGGTATATAAATGCCGGAGTACCATCCAACAATATGATTGCTCGCTGGTCCTTGAAGCTTCAAAATTACAGTTTCGAAGTTCGACATATTTCAGGCAGAATCAATACAATTGCCGATCTTTTGTCCCGTTGTCCGACCGACCCAGTAAGCAATGTCTGAGTGCACTGTGTACTATTACACTCAGACCAACACAGCCACCAATGAGTGAATTTTGTTGCTATTCACCTACTGTGTAAGGTCTATAATTGAAATTGTGATACGGTTAAAAACCGACATGTATAATATACTTATTTTAATTAAGCCATGTAATGAGTGTAGTATAATTGTGTAGTGTGTGTTAGAAAGAGAACATTATTAACTGTAAATATACACCAAGAACAGTGTCACAGACGCTTAACCACTTACCAGAAGCGAACTTTACCATTTAACAGTGACAGCTGTGTGTGAATTTCTTCACCGTGATATTTTAACGACATGTGCAAATGTGAACTGAACAGTGACTTCTACACCACCTCTTCAGCAAACTTAATCCAAAATGTTCGACATTTGAACATCAGATATAAGAACAGTCGATCATTATCCAGAAGTTGTGAACACATCGGAAATAAGAACATTCCATCATAATCCGAAAGTTGTGATACTATAACATCAGACACGAACTTTGAGAACATTTTACTATCCGTTACAAAATAAAACCGGAGCAGTTGTGTTCAGACAGTGTAACAGCAACTAAATTTTGAGTTTCGTGTGTACTTCCGGTGTAATTTAAAAAGTACACCAAAATTAGCAGACGATATACAAATATTCAAAAACTTATGACGATTGTAAAATCCTTTTGAATCTATAAAATATAATACACCAATTGGGTACTTATTTATTTTGATTAGTGTAATCTTAGAATCATATCTTGATAATGTATTCATATTACCGACTTTTTCTCGTTAATATGAAGAAACGTCAAGCAATGACGCTAAGAAATTAAATAATTATTGTAATTTCTTGAATTTCTTGAATGTCAAAATTACTTCCCTTGCATTTATGAATTACACCAAGGGCCATAATTTGAAACATATTCATTAATGTGTATTGTATAAATAGACATTTTGTTGCTAAAACAGCTAACACAGCAGGTAGGCGTCCACCAAGCATGTCATAGAGCTGCCAACATTGCAAACCAACATAAGAGCTCCTGGCCAAATGAGGTCAGAGTTTGAGTGTTTAATACGACTCATATAAAGCCGTATTTCAGTCTGGCTAGATGGCTGTTGCAAAACAACCATATTATTACGTTTTTTTCAAATTGCTGCGAGGTAGATGCGAGAAGCTGGTACTACTGATCTGACTGGGTATTATTGCAATGAAGGTAACCAGCCATCAGGGGGGATGAAACCTGATTTGTGTTAAAAGTTGAACTTCATTTGTCATTTCAATGCAACTTACATTTTTCGTATATATTTCTATGCCATATATGTATTTTCATGCATAACACTGGGAAAGGATAGTCTCTGACATGAAGTTAACACTACCCCAGTATATACATACATCAGGAATGAAAGATGACATCTTTCATTGAGGTACCCGGGGAGAATGTCAGAGCCTAACATGGGATAGCTATGCAGCAACATCGTTACGACACCCGGCGGACAAGAATTGTCGGCTGGCAAGATTGTTACCTGACACGCGACCAGCGGTCAGGCTGACGACAGACACACGCAGGCCACGTGACGCCACTAGAGGCGGTGGGCAGTTTGCGTGCTAGCCTCAGACCGAGCTGGGACCTGAGACTGGACGGACGTGTGCGATGAAAGCAAGGCGTTTGTGTGGATCTCTGTGGTTGAAAGCCGAACGACTGTGATCTTGAGCGTCAGACTTGTAAGCTGTATTGTGGTTGTGAGCGTCGTGAGTTATATATTGTAGATTGTTGTAATTATCGTTCTGTATTTAATATGGCAATAAATCCATAGAACGTTGTGTCGTTGTGTCTTACGTTGAATCACGTTATACATGTACTGTCTCACACGTGTTAGCTAACGAGCCAATTATAAGATCCTGACACCAACCTTCTTCAATATTCAGCTCTTGAAGTATGGATGCATTTGTTATTTTCTTTACCCAAGATATTCTTAGAACTCGTCTATAACATTTATATTCAAAGGCATGTATGCGCTGTTCAGCTTGTTTAGTAAGTGTCTAGGTCTCACAAGCGTATGTTGCAATGGGAAAGATGCATGCTCATAAAATTCTAATTTTTGTAGTTCTGTCTGTCCTATTCCATAATTGATTCAGTTGTTTTAGTCTTTGAAGAGCAATTGATAGTCGTCTTTTAATTCCTTTCATTGTGTCACCGTTGTTGGTAATCAATGATCCAAGATAGTGACAATTTTCCATCACCCCCAATTTTCCTCACCAACATATATTACTTTCTCCATAGTATTTTTCTGTATGCATTATCTTTGTTTTTGCTATGTTAAGATATAAGTTGTGATTTTCGCTATTCAATTGGGTTGAGGCTATTATGTTTTCTATACCATTCTGTGTTGTGGATAGCAGTACTGTATTATCAGCATACCGAATCTCTGGTATGTCATGACTGCCAAGAGTCGGAACTCATTCATCATGCCCGACCTCTTGGGTTTGTGTCTAGGGTTTAGAAGACGTTAGAATTATCACAACAGGCTCGCTTGCTCCCTGTATGAATCTTTCATGCACACAACATAAGTCAATAACGCGTCCTCAGAGTACATGCACACTTTAGTGCCTCATAGTCCTTACCGTGGTCGCCATCATGCCCCACCAGCATCTCGCCTTCCAGTGTTCTGGGAATGACCATCCCACCAACTGTCTCGCAATAATGTGCCCATATTACCGCTGATCGGTGTTTATTCCTTGTTGCTGTGGCATCATACAGAATACACAAGTAACACAAGTAACTACCCACTGTTACTAATAGTCTATAGCTACTTACAGTACATAAGTACCAAACGAGTCACGGATTGTTTTCCTCGCCGCCATTCACCGTGTTCAGAAAAACGAGGTCAGATCTCTCGTCACAACTGATCAACATGTACTGGGCCATTGGCCTTCGGTTACTGCTTCTTCCCTCCTAGTTGTCTGAATCACGAACACTTCTTCATTGTTGTCTGTGACTTCAATAACTGCCACCAGCGTAAACGCTTTCAAGCGCAGAACTTTCTCAAACTTGACCATCTTCGACTCACGCCTCAGCTCCGACTAACTTCAGCGTAACCTCTCCCGGCTTCTTGCCTGGGTGCCCACACGTGACCACATTAGCTCCGCCCACTAATGTTAGCCGTGTTCGCTTGTGTTTCTAAACTGTGTGTCAACACAACTCTCCAGTTTCCACGACTCACACACCTGCCGTGTTTCGCGCAATCCAGCTCATGGCAATATGCCCCCCCCCCGCCTTTTTTTTAAAATGTTGTAAACAATTTTACTACCTTTACTCAGTCTTATACTTCTTGACATGAGTTGGATAAGTACACACTATTGTTTGTTTTAGTGGACTCATTGTCGCATGCTTTGGTCTCTCTCAATATTCGCACATATCTGTACGTCTGTTGTCAATACATATGAGCCTATCTCTTCCATGATTGATTTAGACTCGTGACAAGTTTTCATCAATAACCAACATCACAGAAACAACAACAACAAAATTATATATTATGCGGACACGGTAACCCGTCTACATCTAGACTTCCGTGTAGTCACAGCCTCCTAGTCAAGTTTAGAGGTTATGTGATCTAGTCTGACGTAGGATCCAATGTTTCATCAAACATCCCTAGCAGCTCCTCAGTCATGTACCGTACATGAGCATCCTACTCAATCCAAGCCCCAGGCTCTGAGTAAGGTATATGTGTGTGATTATGGACTATGGCTTTCACTGTCCCTTCTTGTATCAATGGATTGCTCTTGCTTCGACTTTGACGTTAATGAGTTTTCTTTGACCTTGGTTCTGCTTTGATGCTTGTAGTGTCTCTTTAGTACTTTAGATAGGTAGTTCTATTTTGGGGTATGTTTACCTGATCTCTCTTTGTCTGGTAGCTATCATTGCCCATGGATGTTATGGCGATGCTGGTTTTCTGTTTGTTCTATACCACTTCTCTATTTAGCTCCCTGTTTATATCATCTCTGACATTTCTCATATTTTCGGCGTACAGATTAAACAAAAAGGGGGACAGCACACATCCCTGACGGACTCCTTGCTTGATGTCAAATCAATCTGATGTCTCGCCATCTATTCTAACCACTGCTTGTTGGTCTTGTTAGCGCATTCTCATGAGTTAAATTACATGTGATTGAAAGCCCATATTCCTCATGATTTCCCAAAGTTTCTGATGTTGTACACAGTCAAATCCCTTTGAATAATCTATACAACATGAGAATAGGTTTACATTAAATTCTCTGCACTTCTCTGTTATTAAACGCATGTTGAGAATGTGATCTCTTTTTCCTCTTCCTTGTCTAAATCCAGATTGAACCATATTAGTTTTTTCTTCCGTTTTCTTACGAAGTCTACCCATTATGATTTATAGTAGAACTGTACTTGCATGACCGATCAGGGCAACAGCTCTGTAGTTTAAATAGTATATATATATATATATATAATATATATATATATATATATATATATATATATATATATATATATATATTATATATAGTATAAATAATAAACTAAAATACCCGGTATACAATAAAGAGGAGGCATGATTGTTTTCTTCGATTGAGTTATACATAATAAACAAAAATATGACCTAAAGAAGAGACATGATTGATTTATTCAGTTGAGTTATACATAATAAACAAAAATATCATATAAAGAAGAGACATGATTGATTTCTTCGGCTGAGGTATACATAATAAACAAAAAGAAGAGACACGATTGATTTCTTCGATTGAGGTATACATACTATACAAATTTCACGTAGAGAAGAAGCGTTTGGCATTCATGCTGTCCTAATGCTCATATTCAAACTTCTAGCCATCTCCTCCACATTCCCATCACACAAATCTTTCATATGGTGTAACTGACCTTGTCAGGTTCTGGCGCAATGTACTTTGTTTACAATGAATGTTTTATGTCTTCTACCTGTACATCTTCTTCATCCTCATAGTCGTCTTCCCTGATGAAAACTGTCAGTTGCTCTCTAATAGTCCCCCTGTTGTCTCCATAGTTCTGGTCTGTTTGTGTTATAAACCTGTCCAGGATAGCTTCTCCTTTCTCTTTGTCCACTGTCATGGGCTTGCCGTTATCTCTATACTGTTCCTATTGTGGCTGGCCGGTGTTATTTACACATGTGTCTGTGTTGTTTCCAATAAGAGTGTTGATCCCCCTCATGTTTGAAGGCTCTGCCTGCTCTCGTGGCTTTAAACTTGCTTGATTTGGAATTCAACACTGTATGTGGTCTCTCCTAAGATCCCACCAATATTTAGTAAAAAATAGCTTGGCATAATGACTCCATAACCTCAAGTCTGAGAATGAAGGTGGAGGGGGTTAAGACCCTCTCATCCTGGCACTACGGTAGTTCCAATAGCATACCCCATACATGTTATAGATTCATACCCTCCATTTTGCCTCTGACTCTTCTGAGCCCTGCTCTCCTATTTCTCTGTCACTTTCTCTCACCATTCTCTCGTCGCAGGCTGCTGTAGTTATTATCTAGCACAGAGCCTACACTTCGTAGCTCCGGCTATTATTCTAGTAAATAGAATCCATAGACATATTAATTGTGGTGCATGAAATTACCCGGCACCCTAGTAGAGTGTACCTGTTGGGGAAGAGGCCCAGAAATCCAGCAGACGTCCATAATTCCGCTGTTCCCCCCCCCACCCCCCACATCTGACGACCCACGTTAAACACCATTTACCCCATGATCATACTGCAACTCGGGACGTGGGTCCACCTTGAACATGGGTGTACGTAACCCTGATCTGGGAGCTATACAGTGTACTCTATCTTGCCTAAGGCTAGCGGAGGTAAGGAGGCACCATACTTCTAATTTGATAGGAGATACCTTTACCCAGACACCAGAGAGTTCATTGAGACTGACTCAACAAGCACATACAGGATGCAACTTCTCTACTGGTTATATCAGTGTTTAAAAAAAAAGTCGCTTAAAAGTCGACAAGGTCGACTTCATCGCACCGGGTTTTATCCCATATGGCTCAGTCCCTTTCCGCAGCGCGGAAAGCGTCACACAAAGCACGAACTCCGTAGCTTTTAGCGACGACCCACAGGAGTCTCCGAAACATTTAACTCATAAACCGAAGGGTGCGGCCCGGAATCGAACCCACAACCTTCGGAGCACGAGTCAAACGGCTTGACCACTTCGCCACAGAGACTCCCGATATCAGTGTATATCAGTGTTTAAGTACACTGACGAACTATTCCCCATTTTAAGCTTTCACCGTATCTGTAACTATAATTCAATTCAACTATAAATACTGAGTCTGTCCAACGGACAAACACACACAAACATACACACACACACACACACACACACACCTACACACACACACACTCACACACACACACACACACATTCATATCTGGAATATCAACAATCGTACTGAACGAACGCTTTTAGGTGCGGAAATTCCTAAACTCGCACAGTTGTGTTTAAGTTCAAGGAGCAAGTCAACCTAGGCGATATAGTCTATAATATGTTAGCGTAAGTTGTTTTTCAATGTTACCTATATTATCCTTTCATGTGTGGTGTCCTTGTCATAATTAAATCATACTTTACTGTTCATAAGCATTTTGCACGTAGTATGTCAGTCATTTCTTTCAAAATATGTTTCATATTCCTCAACTGTATGTGTGTGTGGCTAAGGGACAAGCACAGTCATCCGTAGTCTCGCATATCTGGTCCGAAGTCAGCTGAAACGATATGGAAGCAGGCAGCCTTGCGTTGATACTGTGGCATACCGATAGTCGTGGGCGGTCGTGGTTCGCCACATCATACCATCACCTGTCTCGGATCAGAAGTGAGTTCCTGTCTAGTGTATACCATATGACCAAGCCTTTCATATATATGTCACTTTCCTCACACACGATATTTTGCACTCAATCTTGTCAGTCGTCACTAAGTTTGTAGTTGTTAGTCTCATAACTTATGCAAAAAAATATTGACTGTGCGCGTCTCATTTCTCTAATCAGTTTACCGAGTTAATGTGATTATTTTAGGACTTACTTAATCGGTTTCTGTTCGCCCATGGTATTTGCATTATTTAGAAAAACCATAGTTCTACTGCTGTTAGTTGTTTCTCAGTTTGTTTGCGTATTGCCAATGATTCCCATGTATACAAATAAATATATGTTTTTTCAACTTGCAAAAGTCTCCGTTTGCCACGACGATCTACAAGGTGCATTCCACCGTATGCTACAACTGTTCCGAGACAAGTTTACCAATCCATCCCTTAAAAATTGTTCTCTATTTCCTTGTGTGTTGGATCGTGATGTTTCTTTCTTTTTTGAGATTACCATAATTTCTGTTTTCACTCCATTTATTTCTAAGTATAGATTGACTTTGTGCTCATAAAGGAATGACAAACTACTGAATTAAAATTGTCTAGAAAGTCAACACAGGGTTGTGGTTTATTGGAACGTCCTGCACAAGACACGCAACATTGTAAAAGTTGCGTCCTGTGTACAATGATCGCAGCCACTAAATGTTGCATGTCCTGTTCGTTGTCTGAGGTCAGTATTGTCAGAGGTGTAGCCAAGTTTCTCCTACTACTTCTCATACCCCTCTTTACTATTTCTCATCCCACTCTTTCTTTTCCTTCTCCTCCTCTTTCTTCTTCTGCTGCTACTTCTCCTCTTCCCACCTTTCTACCCTTCTATATATTGCCACACTACCTGTAGTCCCAAAATAGATACTGTCGAAGAAGTGTGAAATGTTAAGCTTTCACATACTTAGGTCAACAGCATACCGTGGTTTAGGTCAACAGTATACCGTGGTTAGGTAGTCAATTCCTTTCTTCAATGCCTGTTCTTAACAATTCCAAAAATTAATTAATTTTCATGCTAAGAGGCTGAGTACGCACAGATCCAAAGTGGACAGGAAAGGGAGAGGGGGAGGGTGGTTGGTGGGAGAGGGAGGGGACATGTGTTCCATGGATTTTACAAATAGACCTATGCTGTGGCAAGAAAGCGTACCACGTTCTTTGTCAACTTGCAACTTCGGTAATTCCCGATCTGTGTAACAACCAGGATCTCTGAGTCTAGGTGCCTGACCTAAACTGGCAACAAGAAACGCTTGTCCTTGGAATCGCTGATTAGCTTTGCCAGGGAGGTAATCAGCGTAATCTAAACCTACTGGTGCAATGACACGTTCTAACTGTACACATAATTTATTCTTCTACGTGTCCCTCTACAAAACTTTAACCAACAGACGTGTCTCTTTCTGTGTCAAAGTATCTGATAGGCCTTTATCTCGTTCAGTAATGTCTTGAACTAAGACGACACAAACAACAGATTGCACAGTTTACTGCCTGACATGTTTCGCTAGATCGCCTCGTGTGCATTTTGCAGAGTTAACTTTTATACAAAAGGAACAGAAAAATCCGCTTTTGGCTGAAATTAGTCAAACATATTTTCATTGATGCTGTTCAAACATCCACGCACGTGTCACCAAGGCACACGTAGGCAAGCGTTAGATTTCTCTCAGGTGGACCAATATAAGTATGTCACACCTGCAGATGATTGTGTACATGAGGCTCGAGATGTGCAGAGAAAACAGGTTTATAAAGTAAACGTTGCCCCTGGACAATATGACCGACTGTATGGGTAACGTCTTTGCATGCCACACACTGTCTGGTAACCCTCGGCTGTACTAAAACAACGAGACAACCGTAGGAAGGTGACTGCTGACATGCACTCTTGTCACGACAACTGGTTGCCACTGTGCAATCTGGGCACATCTCTGAAGTGACATGATCTGATTAGCATGGACAGGTGATAGAAACATATGTTTGATATAACATACCACACCGGAAAATCCGTTTTCAATCATTTCAATTCCATTGATCATAAGAGGTTCCATATGTTTATATGACTGCCATAAACCATTTGATTTGGACAGTTTGGTCAGACTGAGAATAGAAAGCCACTTTATTACGACTATGGAATGTTTCCATCCAGCAGGATTCAATACTGCTTTAAATACCGCAGTTGAAGAATGTTTATCTTGTTTTCTGTGTACTTTACTTTTGGCCACCCTATTTCTCTTGTCACTCTATGTCCACGCAAATGTTCATATTTAGCTCCCTATGGCCGACAGTGCTCATTAATTAGACTTTTCCCTCTTTGTCTTCATTATTCCGAAATTACTATGCATTATAACTATACGTGGAAATCGCGTCCTTTACCATTCCCTACTTTAAAATCCGGTTATATTTAATTGTTCGTATATTGTGTTGACGTTTTTTTTTTTTCATATCCTTTACAGGACATCGCTGTCAACATCAGCATCTTTCAGCTGATTGTTGATTTCTTAGCAAGATTACGCTCAGTAGTTTGCCACTGCTTTCTGAAAGGCTGACTCAATACCCCGTAAGTTACCGATACGGAGTGAACAGCTATCTATTCTCGCGCACGTCACGTTACTCACGAGAGTATACGGGATTACTGAGAAAGACGTTAAAGCCATAGGTCAGGGAGACCGGCATTGTGTAAACTGCTGAACACAATATATGATACTGGAGATATACTACAGGAATTATGTAATTCTGTACTTATTGCAATCCCAAAGAAATCAGGAGCCTTGGAATGTGATCAACATCGAACAATTAGTATAATGAGCCACATCACGTAGATTTTGCTAAGAATTATCATACAAAGAGTTAGGAATAAAATACTACCCGAAATAGGAGAACTACAGTGTGGGTTTGCAAGGGTACAGAAAATGCTGTGTATATACTGAGAACATTGAACGAACGTTCTATAGAAATAAACAAAGACCCACATCTTTACTTTATTGACTACACAAGGGCTTTCGATAAAGTAAGATATGTCAACATGATGAAGATGCTTGAAGATCTACAGATTGATGGGAAAGACCTTAGACTTATAAAAAACAAACATATATTGGAAACAACAAGCTGCCATAATGACTGATAATGAAGTAGGTCAATAACAGCCTATTAAGAGAGGTGTGAGTCAGGGATGTGTAATGTATACAGATCTTTCTTTCCCTGTACAGTGAAAATATTTTAAGAAATGTAGAAGACATGAAAGGAATCACCATTGGGGAACGTACCATCAATAGCATTAGATGTACGGATGATACAGTATTCATTGCAGACAAAGAGCAGGATCTGCAACATTTGGTAGATGTGGTTGGTGCACACAGTGAACAACTTTAGTTATTAATTAAATTTATTTAAATTGTAAGAAGACACAAATTAAGGTAGTAACGTGGAAGAAGGAAATATCGCAATGCAATATACAAATAAATGGGGATATTCTTAAACAAGTGAACCGGTACAATTATCTCGGAACAGTCATATCATATGATGGCAGATGTCTTGAAGAGTTTAAAACTAGAATCGCCGCAGCGAAGGTAGCCATTTGCAAGAGGAAAACCATACTGATCCGTAAAATGACGTCATTTGCAACGAAATAAAAACTGTTGAGGTGCTGCTTAGAACCTATACTTTTGTATGAATTTGAAGCGGGGACGATGAGTAGTCAAACTGATAAAACATCTGATGACTGTGGAAATTTGGTTTCTGAGGAAAATGCAAAGCGTACCATGGACAGTCTATTAAGTGGATTTAAAAGGGAAGATAGATATAAGCTATTAACTAAGACCAACTACTATAGAAAACCAGAAATGGCTCGTAAGACTCCCTAGAGGTGGACACAGGTCATAAGGTAAGGTTCCACAAGATATAAGGAAAAGTTTTCACGTAGAAGGTCAGGAGAGCCAGGAAAGTCACCGCCTTTTCAATGAGGAGAAAACTCACTCTTGGGTAAATTGAAAAAGAAATAAAAAACGTGTCGTCTTCCTGCCACATACTGCTCTCCAGAGTTGATGTTAAATTGTGTAGCAAGATTACATTTAACGCCCAAAAACTTAGTTAGTTAGTTAGTTATTTAGTCGAGGTTCCACTTCACGGCAACGGGTCGTCCCCATTATGTTCCATTCCTGTGCCAGTGAATATCCCACAAAATGCTCGTTCCTGTGGGGGACAGAGAAGAGGACAGATGTTTGAGATAGGGACATGGGGTGAGTACGGGGGGAGGAGAACAGTCTAGATGCTGAACACAATAAAGACAGGACTGTACCCGACAAAGACAGGGTTACCCTGAACAGAAGTACGCAATACGCCTATCCTCAACCAGGCGTATGCGAGACATATGACTTCCCACGGGCTGCACGAGGGGCAAAGACCTCGTGACCACCGGGCAGTCGAGGAGAAGTCAGACGGGCTTTGGACACGACGGAGAGAGGATGCATGACTGAGAGTGTGACAGGATAGACTATACCTAGAACTTCAGGGCCATTGAATAGCTGAGCCGTTTGACTTGTGCTTGTGTGTGTGGCTGTGATACGAGAGCGTAGTGGCTTGTGTCGTAACGTATTGTATTGCTACATTATTACTTAGTGCTAGACCGAACGTTGTAATTATAGATGAGACATTATGTATGATTATATCATTGAGTAATAAATAAGATCTCATTAACTCATGTGTTTATGTCTCATCTATGCTCGTACTATCTACCTGTCTTGAACCCTTTTTCCTTCTAATAGCTCTTGACGTTGACACTGTACATATTGTCGCCACCAGAATGCCCCACAAAAATCATCCACGAAAACCACAGTTCATCGTCGATGAACTGGGCAGTCACCAGAATGACCTCATTGACCCGGGTTTTCTCACATGGCTCTGTCTTTAACCGCAGGGCGACCCACCGAAATTGTCGCATAAAGCATAAACTACGTAGCTTCAGCGCCGACTCCCAGGAGTCTTCAAAAAATGCACTTGTGTACCAAAAAGGTAAATCAGTAAATTCAGCAACAGCAGGTAGCCATTGTTCCGAACATGCTGGTCACTTAACAGGACAGATGTAAAATCATTCCACGCGAATGTCACAGCTCATAATGTCGCCCACGCACTCACTCAGTAGCAGGGCGACGAAACCTTAGACAAACCGAAAAAAGGGAGAGAGAACAACTCCTTCTTATAAATTATAACATTATAATGCGAAAACGGGGGGGGGGGGGGTATTTTAGAATTGCATCTTCAAATAGACACAACTCAAAAACACCAAACAAAAAAAGGACATAATAGATTCTCTAATTCTCATTTTAAAATACTTAAGATGTTTCTGTGGCCTCACAAGTGATTAGCTAAATTGTCAATGTTATTTCATCAAACGTGAGTTACTCAAATGTCGCTTATATCACCTCAACTGCTAATCTAAAATGTCCTTGGGTTCACCACAAATAATACACTAAAATGTACATGAGTTCACCACAAATACTAGACTAAAATGTCATTGAGTTCAATATATCGGGATCCATAGAAATCAGATTATTAGAGTTGTTGTTGTTGGCCATTGCTATTTTAGAGGGTATGAATAAAGTACTTAACTGAATTACAAAAGGCTGGGGTTGCTCTAAAATAGGAGGGGTCATGCTGTTCAATGGTAATTTACTCTTCCTGCATTAGAAAGGCAACTTCCCTTTTCCTTTACTGAGGATATTGACCCTTCTGATGATGATATTCTTCGTTCCAGCAATATACTCATTTGAAGCCAGAAGTCCACCATACCCAGTTGAAAAGATGGACCAAAACATATATCAATACTCAGAGTAAATGGGGAGAGGCGGAGAGAGAAAGAAAGAGAGACAAATAAAAAAGAGGGAAGGGATTATTACCTAGGGGCAGGCTAGCCAGACCTTATCATGTTGGGTGTCATCACTCCCCAAATCGGATGTGACTCCGACTCCCACACAACACCTGATGCGTGCATTCACCCCCCCCACCCCCCCCCCCCCCATATCATAGGTCTTATTCATTCCTGCGCAGTGCAGGTGAATTATTCTTGTCTTCTCAAGGCCCAGTCGCCTAGATTATCTGGTTGGCAAGAATGACACCATTACACAGCCTGGCAATATTTCCTTTCTCAAGAATAAATGTCTGTATTACACCACATCATATTTATGCCACATATGTACAAACTCATAGAGAAAACGCATTATTAATTATACATCAACACATACATAAAGAAACGTATTCTCTTTGTAATATATATAAAGAGATCATAAATGATAGTTCTGAAAAGTATCATCCATAAAGTTATTATAAGTGATATTTCAGAAAAAAAGATTCTTAGTAGCAGCTCTCCTAAACATCACGAGTTGCACATGAAGAATCTGAATGAATAGTGAATGAGAAGTTCATCCCTCATGATATACATGAACTAAACAAAGAATGATATTCATTAGACATTCTTTAAGTCAGAGAAAGAATAACTTATATCATCTAAGTATTACTCTAGATGTATTTGCTAGTTATATTATCACATAAAGACCTCTACTAAAGATTCAGATCCTTTCTATCCTATCTTCTAATCTAAGTCTATTTATTTTGAGCATCAACTCACCAATGTCCTCAGGAATTAGAATTTACCTACACAAATTCTCCTGAATAACATCACATCCTTCCTTCTCGGGGGCTTATGGCCAACTGCAACGAGTAGTTGCAATCTATCTCCTCGTTACATCAGTCTCCTAATTTACATAAGCTGATGCTAATTGCTAATTTTACTGAGCTTATGTTAGGTGCTCATTTTACTAAGCCTATGCTAATTACGCTCCATCCAGGCCAATTAAAATCAGTCCAAACTGGGTGTATTTCTCTGGCACCAAAAGTTTCGTCATCCTGCTGGTGGCCTGCAGCTGTCATGTTCCGGGAATTGCGGGGGTGTAGTTTGTTTGTGATTCAGAATGGAGTAGGGGGCTTGGCATGATTTATGTCACAGATAGACAGAAAAACCAATGACCAAGTCCTACAAGAAACAAGTGAAAATCGCACGCTGGTTAGAGAAATTAAACATAGTCAACAATCTTTGGTCACATTATGAGAAGAAATAAATGGGAGAACTTGGTAACAGCTAGGAAAGTCGAGTGGAAAAGAACAAGGGGAAGATAGAGAAGTAAATACCCGGATGCCTTGGCCACGTGATATGGTCGAGACAAGAACACTGAACTGATTCACGAAACAAAACCATTCAATCTTATCGGCACGGCACGTGATGAATGTTTAGTCGAATGTTTGGTTGGTTATTTTTTGAATATGTCGATGGATATTTCGTTAATCATTTATTTACCTAAATGTTTGGTTTATTCTTTTGTTAAATAGTTGCTTGATTCTTTGGTTAAATGTTTTATTGATTGTTTAGTCGAATCTATATTTCGATTCATTTTTCGTTGTTTGATTGAGTGCTCTTTTAGTTTTAATGTGTGTGTGTGTGTGAGAGTGTGTCTGTGTGTGTGTTGTTGTTGTTGTTGTTGTTGTTGTTGTTGTTGTTGTTGTTGTTGTTGTTGTTGTTGTTGTTGTTGTTGTTGTTGTTGTTCAATGTGTTCGTTGTTTTTTATCTTTTTGAATGAATATTTGGTTGCTTATTTTGCTGAATGTTTATTTGAATGTTTATGTGTTCGTTAGATTGACAGTTTGTTTGGCTGTTTGTTTACATAATTATTTGGTTCTTTAGTTAAACTGTTGTTTGGTTGCTCGATTGAATTTTGTTAAAGATTTTGCTTGATTGGTTGAATTTTTGGTTAATTATTTGATTTAATGTCTGGTTGAATATTTGGTGTAATATTTGGTTGGATGATTGGTTTAATGTCTGGGTACTTTATTGATTGACTGCGTGATTGGTTGTTGTTTAATTATTCGTATGGTTGGTTGCTTCGATGAATGTTTATTTGAACGTGCTGTTGGCTGTCTAGATGATTGTTTACTTGGCTGTTTCAATGATTATTTAATTTGTTGTTTGATTCAACAATTGGTTGTTTGTTTTCGTGAACGTTTTGTTCAATGTTTGGTTGATTGGTTTAATGTATGTGCGGGTGTTTCTTTGTATGTTTGGTTCGTTGTTTCTTTGAATGTCTGGGTGTATCTTTGGCTCAATGTTTAGTTTGATCGTTTGGTTACATTTGTGGTTCGATGTTTGCTAGAGTGCATGGTTGTTTGTTTCGTTAAATATTTGGACACACCTTTTGTCGGATGTCTGCTTGGTTGTTTGATTGCATTTGTACTTGAATGTATGGTTGTTGGACTGAATGTTTGGTTTGAGTTTTTGCTTGAATGCCTTTTTTTGGGGGGGTGGGGGGGGGGGGGGGGGGGGGGGGGGGGGGGGGGGGGGGGGAGGGGGGGGGTGGGGGGGGGGGTGTGGGGGGGAGAGGGTCATTACTTTTTGGGTTAAATGTTTGGTTTATTTTTTGTTTGAATGTTTGGTTGTATGTTTAGTTCAGTGTTTAGGTAAATGTTTTGTTGTCCATTTGTTTAATTTATTCTTGATAGTTTTCCTGGATACTTTGTTGACTGTTTGGATGGTTGTTTACTTGAATGCTTCGTCGATTGTCTCGTTCCATGTGGGGTTGTATGTTTGGTGAAATATTTTTTGGGGTATTTTTTAATGTTTGGTTGGTTGTTTGATTGAAAGTGTGGTTCGTTGTGTCGTTGAATATGTGGTTGGGAGTTTAAATGCACGTTTGTTTAATATTTGGCTGAATTTTTGGTTAAATATTCGGTTTGTTTTTCCGTTTCTTGATTGTATTGGTTTAATGTTTGACTGATTATTTGGTAACAGTTTTGGTTTGTTGTTTGTTTGAATATTTATGTACTCATTTATATGTTTGAATATTTGGTTGAATGTTTGATTGAATGTTTGATTCAATGTTTTGTTGATTGATGGATGATGTCCTCTGTTGAATGGTTGGTAGATAGTTTTGTTGAATGTTTGTTTGGTAGATTGGTTGAATATTTGATTGAATGTTTAGTGTGGTTGCTTCGATGAATTTTTTGTTGAATATGTGAGTTGAGTTGAGCTAAGATCTGACATCACTGCACGCAGGACATTCCCATACGCACTCCGTCCCTCGTTTAACAGCCAGCGAAGAGTCACACGTGTTGAAAATTCAACTAGTTATTTGATTGAATGTTTGATTGTTTTTTTTTTTTTAATTTTGGGTTGATATGTTTGGTTAGATTTTCATTGAACGTTTGATTATAAACGACAATGGGAACATCAATGCGACTGCATAAAATAATCTTTATTAACAGTAAACAGAGAAGGAATCAATGTCTCCAGAGCCTGGCTTCCCAAATGTTAACGTAAACATATAAACAGGAGAAATCACGCCCCTCAACCCTGTTTTGACTTAAACCTCTCTCAGTACAAACAGCCGTACATCATCCTACAGTCATCCAAACAAATTGCCTCTAGTCGATAATCATTCTCACAAACTTACACGTACTCCATAGATAACGTACTTGACATAATAATGAAACATAAACAGAGGATTGCTTCCTAAGCTAAGAAAATGGAACTATCTAACACACAATGTATGGCTAACACCCGAGCCACTACCAAATGCGCTATATGTAAACTAGCGCTAAAACTCGAACCAATCATCGCTACTCTATGCCTTCGTCTTTATCCTTGTAATCTGTCTATGCTTTAGGTCTCCTTTTGTCTTCTATGAAATATTGTCAACAGATATAATACAGAGCTGTGACAAATGTTTTGTTGGTTATTTTGTTGAACGTGTGGTGGGTTGGGTGGGTAGAAAGGGTTTGGTGTTTTGAATGGGTTTGGTGGGTTGTTTGATTGACTGTTTTGTTTAGTTTAGTTGTGTGTTTGTTTAGATGATTGGTTGGTTGTTAGGCTGGTTGGTGGGTTGAATGTTAGACTGGTTGTTTGGTTTGAATAAAAATTGTTGGAATTATTTCTAAACGTATCTTTCAGATAATGTCGGATCAACCAAATGATGAAAATGTAACGCACTGGATGGTCGACTTGAAGAAAAGAGAGCATGTAAGGTTATTGTTAGTTGGTTATTTGATTTAATGTTTGAATTATAGTTTAGTTGGTTATTTGATTTAATGTTTGAATTATAGTTTAGTTGGTTATTTGATTTAATGTTTGAATTATAGTTTAGTTGGTTGTTTGATTTAATGTTTGAATTATAGTTTAGTTGGTTATTTGATTTAATGTTTGAATTATAGTTTAGTTGGTTATTTGATTTAATGTTTGAATTATAGTTTAGTTGGTTATTTGATTTAATGTTTGAATTATAGTTTAGTTGGTTATTTGATTTAATGTTTGAATTATAGTTTAGTTGGTTATTTGATTTAATGTTTGAATTATAGTTTAGTTGGTTATTTGATTTAATGTTTGAATTATAGTTTTAGTTGGTTATTTGATTTAATGTTTGAATTATAGTTTAGTTGGTTGTTTGATTTAATGTTTGAATTATAGTTTAGTTGGTTATTTGATTTAATGTTTGAATTATAGTTTAGTTGGTTATTTGATTTAATGTTTGAATTATAGTTTAGTTGGTTGTTTGATTTAATGTTTGAATTATAGTTTAGTTGGTTGTTTACTTGAAAGTCTGGTTGGAATTTTGATTGCGTGTTTGGTTGGAGTTTTGGTTGAATGTTTAGTTAGTTCAAAACAATGTTTTCCCGTAATGAATGTTAATAACGAAGACACAAACAATAGATTGCACGATTTATTGCCTGGCAATAATGAGACGTACAGCAGACGGCACAATTCAAAGATCAGTGTACCGTAAAGAAACATGGACTGGCCAATATTTAAATTTTCAGAGCTTTGCACCTGTCCAGTACAAACGGGGCTTAGTACGGACCCTGTTTGAACGTGCTAGGAAGATATGCACCCAGGACACACTGACAGAAGAATTTGAAACTCTGAAGAATGCTTTAAACCTGAAGGGTTACTCCAAAGGATTTATAAAGCGCCACTGCCAACAGACCAAACATAAACCAGAAGAAACTACAGTCCCGAAACTCGAGGTTTTCATCCAGTTATCCTTCCGAGGAGATGACGTAATGCAACGTTTGCAGGACCAGCTCATCACAGCAGTCGGGCGAACATTCTGTGCTGCAACTCCGGTTATCAGG
Organism: Cepaea nemoralis; assembly: GCA_014155875.1. Taxonomy (NCBI): domain Eukaryota; kingdom Metazoa; phylum Mollusca; class Gastropoda; order Stylommatophora; family Helicidae; genus Cepaea; species Cepaea nemoralis. The sequence goes on from JACEFZ010005736.1 coordinate 86,431, forward strand.
CACAAAACCACACCTATCCCCATCCCAGCAGTTGTAGAACCTGTAGCTTTGTACACCAAATCGAACTGTATTTACCAATTTACATGTAGGTGCGAGGCCATCTACATAGGTAGAACAGAGCGACAGTTAAATAACAGAGTGTTGAAACACATTCCGAACTTGGTGGACAAGATACTACACACAAGATGGTAGCCTAGGCAGGCCGACACACCGGAACAGTCCTGCTTCATCGGTCGCGAGACACGTGCTTGAGAGTGGTCATGTGGTTGAAAGAGACGGTGCCTTCCGTATGTTGTTCAACACACAGAGTAGTCGGTTGTTAAGGTTTGCTGAAGCCATAGTGATCAACCTGCGTAAGTGGGCCTTGTGCAAGCAGAAAGACATGTTAGTCAGTTTAAAATTACCGTGGTAGACAATCGACATTACTGTGCGAATATGTGTATATTACAGATTGAAGGATTTATCTAGTTATTTCACTTTACGTTGTGTGATTTCTGCAGTATGTACCTGACGAGATGCAGCGAAATATGCCAGGCAATAAATCGTGCAATCTATTGTTTGTGTCTTCGTTATTCAAAGTTTAGTTAGTTGTTTGGTTGTTATTCTTTCAATGTTTGGCTTGTGGCTTGTTTAAATGATTGATATAGGGTTTGGTTTCAATATGTGGTTTGGTGTTTGAATAAATCGTTGGTTGTTTTCTTCCTTGAATATGTTTGTTCGGTTTTTTATCTGAGTGTTTGTTTGTTTGCTTGTTTGCTTGTTTGTTTGTTTGAATATGTGGTTGCATGTTGGGTAGGTTTTTTGGGTGAATGTTGATTGGGCATTTGACCGATTGTTTGGGTGGATGTTTGATTAAAAATTGGGTTAGTAATATTACTAAATATATGGATGCATTTTAGAATGAATAATTGGCTGAATATTTGTTTGAATCGCTGGTTGAATGTTTGTTTGACTATTTGGTTGGTTGTGTGGGTGAATGTTTGTTATAATTCTGTAATTAATTATTTGATTCGTTGTTCAGTTGAATGTTTGGTTGTTTAATTGGTTGAATCGTTTGGTTGAACGTTTAGTTTGTGTGAATGTTTGGGTAAACATTTTGTTTTTTGTTTGGTTGTATGTTTGATTTAATGTTTTGCTGGAATTTTGATTGAATGTTTGGTTGAATGTTTGTTTGGTTAAATATATGAGTTATTTTTTGAATTTTCAGTTAGCTGTTTCTACGAATGTTTGGTTGGTTGTTTGATAAAACTGTTGTTTGTTTGTGTGTTTGTTTGTTTGGACGTTCGATTTATTAAATGGTTGGTTCGTTTGTTGAATATTTATTTTTGTCTGTGTGAGTGAATGTTAGGTTGGAAATTTAATTAGATGTTTGCTTAGTTGTTTAGATAATTGTTTGGTTAGTTATTTGGTTAAATGTTTGATTTGTTGTTGGTTTAATTGTTTTAATGAATGTTTGATTTAATGTTTGTTTTGTTACTTGATTGAATTTTGTTGACTGTTTGGTTGATTATTGTGTTCGTTGTCTGTTTCAGCGATTTTTTTGGTTGATTCATTACATTAATATTTCGTTTATTATTTGGTTCATTATCTTTAGTTTAATATTTGGTTTCATTATTTTTATTTTAATCTTTGGTTGCATCTTCGGCTTAATATTTGGTTGGTTAAATGGCTGCGTGTGTGATTGCTGTTTGGTTGGCTGCTTGAATTAATGTTTGGTTGGTTGATTGATTTTGAATATTGTCTGTTTTACTGAACGTCTCCTTGATTTGTTTGATTATATTTTTATTTGAATTTGTTATTGCTGTTTGGTTGGTTATTTGATAGATTATTTGATTGAATGTGTGGTTGGTTGTTTGATTGAACGTTTCATTATCTTTTTTGGTTGTATGTTTGACTGGGTATTTTGTGGACTGTTCTGGTGAATATTTATTTGCTGTGTTTGGTTGAATGTTTTGTTGACCTTGTGATGAAAGTTTGGTTGAATGTTTGGTTGTTGTTGAATTGAATGTTTGGTACAGTGTTTGGTTGATTGATTGATTGAATGTTTGGTTGATGATTTGGTTGAATGTTTGGCTTCAAAGTGCTCCCCAATTCATATGTAGGTGTAATACGTGTATAAAATTGGAACCGACCAATCATTTCTCTTGTCTAAATGTTAGCATACTGGACACAACCATACGCTCCGGTCCACGTGTTTGTTATTTGACCTGTGCTGGTTTAATATACAATTATGAGATATATGGTGATATTTCAATGATTAGATACGAATTATGTCCATATTCCATAGTTGTGGGTTCATCTGGGTGATAGACCTTGCAAATGATGATACATTATTTAAGGGTGTCTAGTTAGGCATTCGTTGAAATAAACTCATTCATTCAGCGAGGCGCTGCCACGTTGTGTTTCGTTTAACTTAGGTTCTACTGTAGGTCGTAGTCTTTTCACGGGAATTTTAGAAAATGTTTCCAGTATGATTCAAAAGGGAAATGCCTCTGTATTGTTTGCACTCTCATATACCGCCCGTGTTTCTCCTATTTGAAATAATCATAGCGCTTCTCCATTCTCGTGGTGTCTGTTGTTCTACTCAAACATAGTTAAATACTCGTAGTCTATGTAGCCATGCTGTTCCTACTTCTCTCGATGCTTTAGTTAGTTCATTTAGTATTTCGTCTTGTCCTGGTGACTTATTCAGTGGGTCTAATCTGATGCTTGTCTAATTTTTTCTTTAGGCATGTCTGATTCTAGTTCTTCGATGGCATCTGTGTTCGTTTCGTGCATTCATGTGGCATCTGACGAAATATTGAGAAGTTGTTCGAAATACTGCCTTCATCTGTTTAGGATATTTTTGTTCACGTATTCGTTCACTTTTTGTCGCTGTTAATTATTTCAGTTGAGTCAAATGGTTCTGCTCTGGTTCTCATTGCACTAATCTTTTTTTGTAGACGTTTCTAGTTGCCTCCTTGTGGTTTTTAATTTAGGGTTTCCGCATATTTCTACCAATCGTTTTGTTTCTCTCTTTATTATTTGTTTGCGTGTCTTCTTACTACTCTATATTCGATGTAATCACGATCCCGATTGTTTTTCACCCCCTATTTATTTGTTTTCATTTGTGTCTGTTACAGCTTCCTTAACTTTGTCATTCCACCAAGTTGTTATTTTCTTTATCAGTGTTTTGCATTTGTTGTGCGGTTCCACATGCTATTTTTCCAATGTTTAAAATACTTGATTTGAACATCTCCAATTCTTCGTTCACTGAGCCTTCATCCGGCTCCGTGGCTAAAGGCTTGCGAACGCGGTTCGGGAGCCGCTTACCAGGCGTTCGAAGCTCAGCTGTAACCGATTTGTGCAGCAGACCAGTGTCGCGTTGTGTTATAACGTGCTGGTATGGGAGCCGGTCGTTCAGAAATCAATGGCAAACTACTGAACGTAACACTTGCCTAGTACATCAACAGCAGCTGAAAAGTGCTGGTGTTGACTGCAACGTCCCGTAAGGGATACGCAACAAATTTTTTTAAAATAATTCTTCGTTCACTGTTTTTCTTTCTGTAGGTATTTTTACAAAGATTTTATTGAGTGTTTTCTAATAATTTTCCCTGGCTGCCTCGTCTTTGAGATTTGTAAAGTTTACTATATCACATGGTATGTTATTTGCATGACCTTTGCTTTCTTCTTCTGTTGGTACATATTGTGGTAATTACTGCTTTGTGGTTTGTATTTGTACTTAAGTTGGACATTGCCCTTGCATGTGATATATTTCTCTTTCTGTTATTTCTTGTTAATGTAAAAACAACCTATCTTTTCGTGTCTTGATCGTTCCATTTGTACCAGGTGTATATGAGTAAGTCTGTGTGTTTGAAAAACTATGCTTGTTATAAAGAGATCGATGTAGACTGCATAGCTTTATCAATCTACTTCCATTATCATTTCTTGCACTATTTTGATCTCCAAATGCTTCAAGATGTTCCTCTAGGTCCCTTCTGTTATGTCCTAGTTTTGCTTTGAAGTCTCTCATAACTTTTACATTGTCCTGCTTCTCTATTTTTGTTTAGTATATCATGGATGTCATCAAAGAACTCCTCACATTCTTGCTCATTTGTGTTTGCATCACATTGTGCATATATTTGTACATATGTAGTAATTTCCTGTTCTTTTATTCTCAGTATTATGATTCTTTCTGATATATATTTTATTTCTAATATTCATCTTGCTAGCCGTGGTTCAATGACTATTCCTAAATTGTATCTTGCCCTTTCTTGTCGTTCCACCACGGAGTAGACAAGCGTATAACTATAATGAATCAGCTTGCATCCCTTTCCCTTTCATTCTGGTGTCCGCTGTTCCTATAAGTCAATTTGTTATCTTTTCCACTGTTTGTATGAGTTCTTCTTCTTTAGTGTTAAAACTGCAGATGTTCAGTGTGCCTATTTTTGGAATCGTTGATCTGTCTCGTTGTCCTTTAACATATGGTCCTGTTTCGCCCGTGTGTTGCCGGGGCCCATACGGGGTAGCAAAGAATAGTAACACTGTTGCCTACCATGCACGTCGTAAGAGGCGACTAAGGAGGCTATGGTTCCGTCGCCCTGCTACTGAGTGAGTGCGTGGCGCGACACTGTGAGCTGTGAATTTCGCATGGAATGCTTTTACATCTGTTCAGCAGTTTGTAGCGTGAACTGCATGTTCGGAACGATGGCGGCCGGCTGTTGCTGGATTGACTGGTTTGCCTTTTCGGTTCACGAGTGCATTTTTCAGGAGACCCCTGGGAGTCGTCGCTGGAGCTACCGAGTTCGTGCTTTGTGCGGCGCTTTCGGCGGGTCGCCCTGCGGAAAGAGACCGAGCCATATGGGATAAAACCCGGGTCAATGAAGTCTTTCTGGTGACTGCAGTTTCCATCGACAATGAACTGTATTTCTCGTGGAGGACTTTTGTGTTGGCATTCTGGCGGCGGCATTATGCAGTGTACCTGTCTGTTGGCTTGCCGATACTCCTGTCTATTCCATTGTTCACATAGGGTAGTGAAGAGCATTTTTTGTGATATTCACTGGCGCAGGAACGGAGCATAATTGGGACGACCCGTTGCCGTGAAATTGGAACCTGCACTAACTAGCAAACTAACTATATGGTTCTGTTTCCATATGGGTCAGTTCGATTATGCTTCTTTGTTTGTCTTTGAGCAATAGGGAAAAAATTCCCTGCCGGCTTGCTAAACCCGTCGCAGTGTTAGGGCAGGAAAATCTGACCATGGGGAGTCCCCCCCCCCCTCCCCCACACACACACCTTTATTACATATGCGCATGATATAGTATTGATTGCAGACAATGGACATAATCTATAATATGAGAATATTCTTAAACAATGTTAAAGAAAATATTCAAAATAATGTTTTCCAGTAATGAATGTAAATGTTATTCAAACGAAAATATTCTTAAGCAAGTGAAACGGTACAACTATCTCAGAACAATCATAACATCTGATGGGAGGTGCCTGAAGATATTTTGCAAGATGGAGAACATACTGTCCAATAAAAATATGTTAATTGCAATCGAGAAAAAAGAGTGTTGAAGTGCTAGATAGAACCTGTACTTTTGTATGGATCTGAGACATGGATGATGATCAGACAAGTATAAACTAAAGCATAACTAACACAATTTAATAAATTGTGCAGTGGGGCAGATAGAACTTCAAAAAGTAGATCTTTAAGAGCTATGCATCTTTCCCATGCAACATACGCCTGTTAGATCTGGACACTTACTAAAACAAGCTGACCAGCGCATACATGCCTTTGAATATAAATGTTATAGACTGGTTCTAAGAATATCTTGGATACAGTAAAGAACAAAATGCATCCATACGACAAGAGCTGAATATTGAAGACGGTTGGCTACTAAAGATGATAAAACAAAGGACATTTAAATATTTTGGTCACTTGAAACGTCATGAATGTTTGGAGAGAACAATCATGAAGCGCTATATGCCAGGGTATAGAGGAAGAGGAAGGCCAAAGAGAAGATGGGTGTAGGATGTGGCAAATGATCTCCAGATGGATGTATCGGATGCGGGACATATTGCTTATGACCGAGAAGTTTTCCGAATGGTTGTTATGGGAGCGAAGATATGCAAGGGACATGCTACTGAATGAATGAGTCATGATCTGTCTCCATCGAATAGGCCTCTCCTCAGGCTACATTTCAAATCAGGAAACTATCCACACATGCATATTTATTACAAGTGAGATTCTGGATTACATATATTTGGACCATCACCTGGGCTACTGAGTTCATGTACTGTGCTGAGATTCTCGTAGTATGATGTACAGAAGGAGACTTAAACACTGATTCAAGTGAAGTACACGTGATCCTTTACTTGAGGCCATAACCAAGGGTTTTATCAACATTGAGGGCATATAAGCAACAGCCTCATCTATACCGCAGAATCATGCACCATGCCGATAAGCGTGAACTGTCATAGTTCGTCTTCTGAACACGATCACCAGAGCATTGTATCAGGTCCGTGTTCTCACCCCAAGTATGCCATGTCGCCAAAGCCTTCAGAAATGTATCTCTTTATGCCAACTGTCACCACGTTTTCCATTTTATTTTACTCCTAACATGCCCAAAAATCTTGAATGCCAAACAATTTTACAATTTTGATTTTGATTTTCTTTTAGAACTTTCTCATTCTTTGTACTGTATGTCTATGATATTCTTTGCAGATTTTCTCAGAAACCTGATCTTCACTGTGATTAGATGTTTCTTAGCTTGACTGCTTATTTTCCACGTTTCATATGCATATAGCAGGAAAGATTCTGTATAGCACTTCAACAATATTTTGTGTGTGCTGCAATTGATAGCTTTTTATTGCTCAGTATGTTTTCCATCTTGAAAAAGATAACACTAGTCAATAACCAAAATATACCGGATATGAGAATATCTATCTTAACTAACTTTGGGTTACTGAAATAACATTTAAAATGTTGATTGGCTCTAGTTTTCAGATATACACTTCTAGATTATTTAATTACGGTAAATTTATATTCAAGAATATGACGCAACTGTTGCGGATGACTTAACAGTGGTCACTCGTGTGATTTGTCTAAAGGATGGATACACCAAGTACTATTGCTTTTTCTGTGAGTGGGATAGTCATGCACGAATTGACCACTACATCAGAAGACATTGGCCTATCAGGCAGTCATTGCAGTACTAACGCTGAGAACCCAGCTCATGTCGACATCAACAAGATATTGATGCCACCCTTGCACATTAAGCTTGGTCTCATGAAAAACTTGGTCAAGGCAATGGAGAAAACAGATGAGGCTTTTAATACCTCATCAGAAAATTTCAAGACTGAGTGAAGACTGACTGAGTGAACTTTAAATGATGCTTTTATTTTGTCTTTCATTTTATGTTGAAATATCAATTAATTATGTAACCACAATTTGTATAACGCTAAAGTAGAAATACTAAACTGTTCACCACAGAAAATTAAACAAGCATACATTATTTGTATTACTGCAATGTAAATAGAGCCAATTGGTGAATTTCATTATTATATTTGAAATTAGCATGTAAACATCAATAAGAAGTGGTGTATTTAAATTCTGATACAAATAGCTTTTTGAACATGTGTTGACTAGTGATAATCTGTCAGTCATTTATGTCTAAGGCAGCATAATTGCTAACCTGAAGAAGTAAACTCTTAAATAACTTTATAACCCAGTCTACATTCATCAAGTATACTATAGGATGCGATCACGTCGGACAATGTGGAAGAACAAATATTACGGTCGTTCATTTGAAACCCGTTGCAGTATATTAAAACGTCTCTACCATTGCCTAGTATGGACTCGTTATGTACCATAATTTGAGGGGAGAAAAACGGGGCAAAACTTGACCTGTGTGAATCATAATTTATGCGGCCCCGGTTTAAACTTTATCCAAATTACACCTTCGCAAATCAACACCTGCGAAATGAGATGCCCGAGGAGAGCTGCCAACTTAACAGAGCTGCCAACTAATCCGAGACCGAGTAAGAAATGTTATTATCAGACAGACTGTGGGATCAACACCTTGTGCCACATTTATTGAAAGACAGAAGATCAAGTGGTTTGGCCATGTCGTTAAAATGCAACATCAGCAGCTACCATCACTGGCCTTACGTAAAAGATCATCTGCGACGAGACCACAAGGACGTTTAAGAAGAAAATGGATTGACGAAATCAGAGACATTGTACAACCACACGGAATGACACTATCCAGTGAAGCCCACCGGGCGCTGGGACGCAAATTATTCCTCCCTACGACGCTTGACGGCAGAAGTGGAAGAAGACGATGATGATGATGATTGTGAACCTATCTCACTATCAATGTCTATACATCTGCAAATATCCTATGTGCTGTAGAGTGGTCACTGTAAGGACATTTCATGAACTTTCTCCCCATACGGAAGAATAATATTATTAACGCATCTTATGAACACTAGTTCATGTTGGAGAAATAAGTCTGCTAATTTGTAACTTGAGCTATCGTGCCATTACTACGGTACATTTTCTTGTTTCCATATTAGTACCCACACAATATGTGTGATGGACATGTAATTCTTTCATAAATATTGCTAGGGAAATGAAATGGTTGAGAAGTAAAATCTCAAGAAGGAAAGAAAGAAAACGCATGATACATATATTCGAATGTTCTGGCAGGACGTGCAGCGGTGCACCGTCCGCACCGTATCATGGATGTCAGCGCGTGGGCGAATATTACGCAAGAAGAGAATGTGTCTGGTATGATGGATGGCCTTTGGCCTAATACTATTTACCTTTAAAGAAAGAGACGAGGAATTCTGGAACATACGGCCGATGTTTACAGATTTTGGTCACGTTATGACAGATGCAATATTAAAGTGTTTGGATGGAAAGGATGGCCCTCACTCATCAGAAAAGTCCAATAACAACCTCAGGAAAGAATACAGAGTGAGAAGATACCTTATTCACATTTAGAGCTAGGATAACTCTACAACAAGCAACGAGAGACACGGGACATTGGAATGATACTCCTATCGCCTTTCCATTTTGTTGTTTGTATTTGTGTTGTGAAAATGTTACCACATCACAAAGTGTATTAATGCTTAGAATTGTATACTTTTGTCATTGTCATCTCTAGAAAGGCAGGTTGTGGTTTTTGGAAGTATCACCAAACAGGATCCTGGGTAAACAGCCTGTAATAAGTGATACAGGACAAACTGCCCTATATATATATATATATATATTGCCTTACACAGCAAAAGACATGTTCGAGGATGAATGACAACGCGATTGATAAAGTCCTACTTCTTTCAGTATATCCAGGACGTACTTCTGTATCTAAATGTCTATCAAGATAACATATATTCAGAGTAACCGACATCAGCGTATCGTCTGCTTGACGTCTGGGAGGTACCGCTTCAAGCACCATCAATTACCAAGGTCAACGAAACACGGGACAGTCCAGGTTTGAAAAACTAACAGCGGTAAGAACACTTCAACTGCATGTTGGAATCCCAAGTTCAAAGAATACTCAAAAGTATTCTCCTTCGACACCAGTCATACAGCGGCAAAATCAACGCTAGGTTCTAGGTATGAACACGAATGGGAAGACACTGAAAGATCATGATAGAAGCAATTTCAACACAAGGTTCTAGACCTGAATACCAACCTCAAATACCAACTGAAAGACACTGAAAGAAATTAATGGAGCAACGTGTATGCATACACAGCAGAAAAAAATCTGCGACTCCCAGTTTGTGTGCTGGATTTATTCTTCGTAAATTCGTTGACTTCAACAGACCAATCCTGGATATAATCCCAGATGCTACCAACTAGTGTTGCTCAGCAGTGTATGTTCCTGCGAATGCAATGTATATATCTACGTATGACTCTACGCTGGACCCATGTCGGCCTGATTGCCTATCATTAAGTGTGGGATGGCCTATAGACTGGAGACAGAGTGTGTGAACTCACCTGTTGAACAAGTCTGGAATCTGATATAATAAGCAGAGCGGCTGGACGGTCGGAAATTTTTAAATCTTCTGTGATGATGAAGGGAAGTACCCTTTTGCCAAGTCTTAAGTTGGAGCTCCTGAAAATTAGACTGACCCAGGCCTCGATTTCAATAGAACACCGCCATTAGCACAAGAGTGTATGTGATTTCAATCCCGGATTATGTGATATTTCTATTCCTGGAATATGGATTATAACTGTTCTCTGGAGGAAATATTCAGTGGATATTGTAAGAGCAGAACACAGTTGAGTGAGTATTATTCCGGTTCTCGGATAATAGGGACATTAACTGCCAAGCATTGAAGAGGTATAATGAATAGTACAACAGGGCAGTAAAGGACAACATAATTCTAAATAATTAGTTTAGTATTATGTATAGAATGTGCATTCTTGGTTGAGTATCCTTACACCAACTCATTAATTGTTTTTTAATATGAGAATTGTAAATGGTGTGGGGAAACAATTGTTTTTATATGTTTGGTTTTTCTGAACTCAGACTATTGTTTTTTTTTTTTTTCATCTGTAAAATGTGTCAGTAGTGGTAGAAAATATAATGATTGTTGTTTTGGGTGTAAGAGCATCACTTTTATTTGTGGGGGGGGGGGGGGAGACAACGGAGTTATCACAGTTTATGATATTGCATATCATCCCATGTCTGTTCTGGAAATTCAGTGTGGCCATTACACGTACATACGTCTAATCAGATCTTGATTTAATGCCTGAACTGTTTGTCAAAATGTTGATGTTTACGTCAATTGCTTGTTGATGTTTGTTCCACAGTGGCTGTCTATATGTTGTAAACAATCAATGTCCTCTGACACAATATAAAATTCAAAAATGGTGATCTGGTGGGAATGGAGAAGTACGCATAGACACAGTTATAAAAAGCTGTGAAGTATTTTCCTTCTTGTGTTTGTGGTAGAATTCCATGATCACCTCAAATGGTGAAATGAGTGAGAATCTAAAATAATCCCTTTAGGGATCGCCTAGAACAATGCAACAAAATATTCTCATATATTAAATTCCACATCCCACACCCGTTCCAATGGCTTTATTACAAAAGCATGAAAGAAACATTAACAAGTATGGTAGAATTAAACAAAGCATTCATTTTGAATGAATTATGCACCATGGGTTGGTCAGAAGAAGTTGCCGTAGGCATTCAGGGAAGCATCCCATTGCTTAGGTAGGCGGCGTATGCCGTCCGCCAAAAACAGGATTGTGGTTGCTCACTGAACCAAGTGTTTACCGCGTTCATTACGTCTGCATCTGTGTGAAATCGTTGCCCGTTGAGAGCTGTTTTAGAGGACCGAACAAATGAAAATCACATGATGACAAATCAGGACTATAGGCTGGATGTTGCAGAACTCCTCAATTCTTCCAAGCTAATCCTTCCTACACAATCTTTGCAACATGTGGACGAGTATTATCATGCAACAAAATCACACCGCGAGAAAGCATGCAGGGTCGTTTATTCTTGGTGGCTTTTTGCAGCTTGTCTAGTGTTTCCAAGTAGTGGGTAGAGTTGGTGTTGACCCCGGGATCTATAAAGTCGGCCAACCATAGCCCTTCATTGTCAAAAAATGTGCTCAGCATAACCTTACAAGCAGAAACCTGTAACTTGAATTTTTTTGGCTTTTGGTGATCCAGCATGCTTCCATTGCATGCGCTCTCTTTTGCTGCTCGGCTTAAAGTGGTGACACCATCATTCATCGCCTGCCACTATGCGGAAGAGAAATGCATCACCATCCACTCTGTAACGCAGCGAGTGGTTCAAACACCATCCCACACATTCCTTTTTTTTGGTGGTCGGTCAACATCCGTGGTACCCACTGTGAACACACCTTCCGATATTGCAGTTTCTTACGAAAGACCTTTTGAATTGTCCTAATTGACACATCAAATTCTTTCGCTAGCGAACGTATTATGCTTCGACAACGGTTCATTTTTACTGCTGCATACATTTTGGCGATGGTATTTTTTTTTCTGTTGAAACAATATGCGCTTGACCCGGCAGTCGAAGATATGTCGTAAACTGACCTCCTTTCCGAAACATTCGTCCCCACTCTGTCACTGTTTTCTTCAACACACATTTGTTACCATACGCTGCCTGCATTCTTCAATGAATGTCCCATGGTCGACATTCTTCAAATAAAAGAAACTTAATCACCGCTCATTGAGATTCTTTGGACGGATTTTGGATGAACCCGGCCATTTTCTCATCGGTCAGAAACAGAATCTATGCATCATGGGATGATTAGCACGTGCTCTTTATTCATTGGTCAGTACATATCACATGACTATGACATGATCATGCTCAACGTTCGCAATTACGCTCGGTGCGGCATGAACGGGTTTCAAATAAACGCTCCTTATAAATCATCCCGACCTGGAGAGAATAGTGGTGCAGGGAGTGACTAGAGGATCTGGCCGACACTCAGTACTCTGAAGACACATAAACACACTGTAACTGACACCATTAGGATTGGGTCTCTACGCTGAAGATGGGAACGAAACGAATATGGGAATGTCATTAGTGCTGCAATGATTGTTCTTGTGCGAGCAATGACATATACGGTTTTGTTCTGAATCTTCTATTAGGATGCTTTTGTCAAAGACGATTGCTTCAAAGAAGATGAAAAACATGTATGTGCCGCTGGAACAGAAGAAAATTCACTTGGTAATGTCAATTTGCGGGATGAATCACAATCAAGGTATTATGTATAGTTCACAAATAAACACACATAGTATTGTTTGGTGCTGATAGAAGGAGAAGGAAGTAGAGGTTAGAGGACCCACTGGACAACATAAAATTTGAATGCCATAGTTACCGACCGGGATTTGAACCTGTCACCTCCAAATGACGACGGCGCCTCGCTGCAGAAACAAGTGTATTTCGACGCATGACTAACTAGACACTAATTCCTGCAGCGAGGCGCCGTCGACATTTGGAGGTGACAGGTTCGAATAATTATGGACTACCTCTGAAGTCGGAGTGGTTTCGCCTGATGGCGAGAGACACTGTTAATAGGAAAGGCTAATCCACACGCAAAATTCAGTCCAGCACTACTATAGGTATTTTGTATGGACTACGCTTGAGTTCAAAGCGAGCGAGCGCAAAAAAAAAAACAACAACCTAGAGTTGATTGCATTGTCCTACAAGAAACATGCAATATTTAACTGTTAGGAACGTTACAACGACATTGCCATGAGCGTGGTCGGACCAGGGATCCATGTCCGCTCATGGAATGGAAAGTATGGCCACCTATCCCTCTGTGCTCTGAGGTCCACACAAATGTGATAGTCCCAGCACTTCACATACCCACAGCAGACTTCAGCTACAGGACTTGTTTTGTTGTTGTTACATCTGATAGGAAGATGTCATTGTTGTTGTTACATCTGTTAGGCAGATGTCATTGTTGTTGTTACATCTGTTAGGAAGATGTCTTTGTTGTTGTTACATCTGTTAGGAAGATGTCATTGTTGTTGTTACATCTGTTAGGAAGATGTCATTGTTGTTGTTATATCTGTTAGGAAGATGTCATTGTTGTTGTTATATCTGTTAGGAAGATGTCATTGTCGTTTTAACATCTGTTATAAAGATGTCATCATTGTCGTTGTTACATCTGTTAGGAAGATGACATTGTTGTTGTTATATCTGTTAGGAAGATGTCATTGTTGTTGTTATATATGTTAGGAAGATGTCATTGTTGTTGTTACATCTGTTAGGAAGATGTCATTGTTGTTGTTATATATGTTAGGAAGATGTCATTGTTGTTGTTATATCTGTTAGGAAGACGTCATTGGTGTTGTTACATCTGTTAGGAAGATGTCATTGTTGTTGTTATATCTGTTAGGAAGATGTCATTGTTGTTGTTACATCTGTTAGGAAGATGTCATTGTCGTTGTTACATCTGTTATGAAGATGTCATCATTGTCGTTGTTAAATCTGTTAGGAAGATGTCATTGTTGTTGTTATATCTGTTAGGAAGATGTCATTGTTGTTGTTATATCTGTTAGGCAGATGTCATCATTGTTGTTGTTACATCTGTTAGGAAGATGTCATTGTTGTTGTTTCATCTGTTAGGAAGATGTCATTGTTGTTGTTACATCTGTTAGGAAGATGTCATTGTTGTTGTTACATCTGTTAGGCAGATGTCATTGTTGTTGTTACATCTGTTATGAAGATGACATTGTTGTTGTTACATCTGTTAGGAAGATGTCATTGTTGTTGTTATATCTGTTAGGAAGATGTCATTGTTGTTGTTACATCTGTTAGGAAGATGTCATTGTCGTTGTTACATCTGTTATGAAGATGTCATCATTGTCGTTGTTACATCTGTTAGGAAGATGTCATTGTTGTTGTTATATCTGTTAGGAAGATGTCATTGTTGTTGTTATATCTGTTAGGCAGATGTCATCATTGTCGTTGTTACATCTGTTAGGAAGATGTCATTGTTGTTGTTATATCTGTTAGGAAGATGTCATTGTTGTTGTTACATCTGTTAGGAAGATGTCATTGTTGTTGTTATATCTGTTAGGAAGATGTCATTGTTGTTGTTACATCTGTTAGGAAGATGTCATTGTCGTTGTTACATCTGTTATGAAGATGTCATCATTGTCGTTGTTACATCTGTTAGGAAGATGTCATTGTTGTTGTTATATCTGTTAGGAAGATGTCATTGTTGTTGTTATATCTCTTAGGCAGATGTCATCATTGTTGTTGTTACATCTGTTAGGAAGATGTCATTGTTGTTGTTTCATCTGCTAGGAAGATGTCATTGTTGTTGTTACATCTGTTATGAAGATGACATTGTTGTTGTTACATCTGTTAGGAAGATGTCATTGTTGTTGTTACATCTGTTATGAAGATGTCATCATTGTCGTTGTTACACCTGTTATGAAGATGTCATTGTTGTTGTTTCATCTGTTATGAAGATGTCATTGTTGTTGTTACATCTGTTAGGAAGATGTCATTGTTGTTGTTACATCTGTTAGGAAGATGTCATTGTTGTTGTTATATCTGTTAGGCAGATGTCATTGTTGTTGTTACATCTGTTATGAAGATGACATTGTTGTTGTTACATCTGTTAGGAAGGTGTCATTGTTGTTGTTACATCTATTAGGAAGATGTCATTGTTGTTGTTACATCTGTTAGGCAGGTGTCATTGTTGTTGTTACATCTGTTATGAAGATGTCATTGTTGTTGTTACATCTGTTAGGCAGATGTCATTGTTGGTGTTACATCTGTTAGAAAGATGTCATTGTTGTTGTTACATCTGTTAGGAAGATGTCATTGTCGTTGTTACATCTGTTATTAAGATGTCATTGTCGTTGTTACACCTGTTATGAAGATATCATTGTTGTTGTTACATCTGTTAGGAAGATGTCATTGTTGTTGTTACATCTGTCATGAAGATGTCATTGTTGTTGTCACATCTGTTATAACGATGTCATTGTCGTTGTTACATCTGTTATGAAGATGTCATTGTTATTGTCACATCTGTTATAAAGATGTCATTGTCGTTGTTACATCTGTTATGAAGATGTCATTGTTGTTGTCACATCTGTTATAAAGATGTCATTGTCGTTGTTACATCTGTTATGAAAATGTCATTGTTGTTGTTACATCTGTTATAAAGGTGTCATTGTCGTTGTTACATCTGTTATGATGATGTCATTGTTGTTGTTACATCTGTTATGAATATGTCATTGTCGTTGTTACATCTGTTATGAAGATGTCATTGTCGTTGTTACATCTGTTATGAAGATGTCATTGTCGCTGTTACATCTTTTATGAAGATGTCATTGTTGTTGTTACATCTGTTATGAAGATGTCGTTGTTGTTGTTACATCTATTAGGAAGATGTCATTGTCGTTGTTACATCTGTTATGGAGATGTCATTGTCGTTGTTAAACATGTTATGAAGATGTCATTGTTGTTCTTACATCTGTTAGGAAGATGTCATTGTTGTTGTTACATCTGGTATTAAGATGTCATTGTCGTTGTTACACCTGTTATGAAGATATCATTGTTGTTGTTACATCTGTTAGGAAGATGTCATTGTTGTTGTTACATCTGTTATGAAGATGTCATTGTTGTTGTCACATCTGTTATAAAGATGTCATTGTCGTTGTTACATCTGTTATGAAGATGTCATTGTTGTTGTTACATCTGTTATGAAGATGTCATTGTCGTTGTTATATCTGTTATGAAAATGTCATTGTCGTTGTTACATCTGTTATGAAGAGTGTCATTGTCGTTGTTACATCTGTTATGATGATGTCATTGTTGTTGTTACATCTGTTATGAATATGTCATTGTCGTTGTTACATCTGTTATGAAGATGTCATTGTCGTTGTTACATCTGTTATGAAGATGTCATTGTCGTTTTTACATCTGTTATGAAGATGTCATTGTTGTTGTTACATCTGTTATGAAGATGTCATTGTTGTTGTTACATCTGTTATGAAGATGTCATTGTCGTTGTTACATCTGTTATGAAGATGTCATTGTCGTTGTTACACATGTTATGAAGATGTCATTGTTGTTGTTACACCTGTTAAGAATGATGTTATTGTTGTTGTTACATCTGTTATGAAGATGTAATTGTTATTGTTATAGTCGTTATGAAGATGGCATTGCTGTTTTTACAGCAGTTATGGAGATGTCACGTTTGTTATTTCAGCCGCTGTGAAGATGCATTGTTGTTACAGCCGTTATGGAGATGTCACTGTTTTTACAGCCGTTATGAAGATATCTGCAGTTGTTACACCTGTTATGAAGATATCAATGTTGTTGTTACATCTGTTATGAAGATGTCATTGTTGTTGTTACAGCCGTTATGAACATGTCATTGTTGTTACAGCCGTTACAAAGATGTCAACTGAACTGCGGTTATTTTTTTTTCTCAGCCTGAGGCTGTAAGCGGCTGGCACTTATGCTGTCATTGATAGCTTTGCCGACATCGCTTGCCATCTGTTCTTATGTAATTGCAGTTCTTGCAGCACATTTGGCTCCCCGAGATCACGAGAGACACGTGAGTAACAAATACATATTTAATCAAAATGTCTTTTTGTTTTTTCTTTCTCTCGCTGTGAACTCAAGCGTAGTCAAGCTGCACTTATGTTTGCGTGTGAATTAGCTCTTCCTTTTACCATTGTCTCTGGCGAATTAGGCGAATCCACTCTGACTTCTGAGGTACTTGTAATTTACGTCCCCAAGTCAAGGATAAGAAGTCAACATTTTAGTCCAACTGAACAGTGTAGGGGCTGAACCCGCTACTTTGCAATCAGCACACCGGATATTTAAGAGCGAGTGCTTTATCCCTTCGGCCATGGTGACCTCCATCCTGTCTTTGTGATATAGAACATTCTAACAGGGTCTTCTAAATTCGTGACGTCATCATCACCTCATCATCATCGACATTTCACTCGACCAAGAGAGGCTGGCATTTCGTTTATATTCTTGTCCCGATCATACTGTTTGACCAGACTATCGAAGCAATATATCCGTACTAGTTAAAAACCAAACCAACGAACAAACAAACAAACAATACAAAAACGCACCATTATTGCAGTTTCAATTGCAAACTTGTACCAACATTTTATTGACCAAGCTAATTCGCCTACTGCAGTCGGTTCTGGAGATGGCGGTCCGTAAGAACAGGACCTCAGTAGGGTCTAATTGCCCAAAGACCAGCGTCGTGCAGCCGGTTCCTGATCCGTTTGATCTGAAATTCGACGAGCTCCTGGCATTGACTGGACTGTGGAGGACACAGATGCAAATCGATTCCTAAGGTGAAGCAGCCGTATGAAGCTGTCTTCGGCAGCAGTTGTGATTCTGAGTCTTCAACAGCGCGGCCGGTCTGACACTGAGCCAGTTTCTTGAAATCGCCTCCAAAGGCGACTAATGGTGCTTCTAACCACATTAAATTCTATGGCTACTACACTTTGTGACTTTCCAGCGTGTAAACGTTCAATGATGATGAGTCGTTGTTCTGTAGTGAGATGAGCCATACTTGCGCTTTGAATTTTCAACGGAATTTAGTCGAAGAGCGTCAATCTTTTATGGGCATTCAATAATATGGTCAGAGTGTTTTATGTTTAGTAAGTTGCATGGGATTATCATGAGCCTGTCACGAGGTATTTTCACAAATGTTGTTTTGACCTTGACCTCTTTCATGACCTAGCGAATCATAAGGTGAGTAAAATTCAGGTAACCACGAGAAGTTAATGACCAGATGGAAATTGTCAATAGATTGACTGATGTCCAATTAGCGAATATCTTTCATAAAATCAGCATAACAAATGTTGCATTTCTTTTCTTTTTTTTAACAGTATATTTATCCCCCACTTGCTCTTTTCCCATTTGTCTGTCTGTCTTACTATTTGTATGATATCCGACTACCTGCTTTTCTGTCTATCTGTTTGTGTCTGCCATTACATTAGCTATTTTCCTATCTGTCTGTCGTTTTGTCTGCGTCTGTTTGCCTGCTATTGTAAGTATCTGTCTGTCAATCGATCTGTCTATCTCTCTATGCCTAGTTTACTCCAGAGGAAAGGTATCACCAATACATCTGGAATAAAGTAAGCTGCAGAAGCTGACGGATCAATAAAGCAATGCTCTAATTGTCCCCCTGTCGGAGCTTCCATCCTAGACCAGTTGCCGAACAAGGCTTAGGGCCTGGTTTGCCGTGCCATGGCATTTAGTTGTTAGGTTGTTTTTCCTCGGAGTAATGTAAGGTTTGTACCCTCTCAATTGCACTCCTCCGCCCGAAGACGTTGGCACAATGTGGGGTGTCGGGTTTGGTTGGCACCACTCGACATTCGGCGCTAACAGAAAGGAGGTAGTACCGTCTACTGTCATACGGTAGCTCAGTCATACCTGACTAAGACCTGACAAACACTACCAAAACTGGCGCTACATCAAAGAGGATCTAATGTGGAGGCAAAAGGACTCATGAAATAAAATGAATTGACGACATCAAAGATACTGAACAGCCACCTCTGTATGTCGTAAAATGCGACTAAAATGGGTTGGTGTGAAACTGGCTACGTCATACAGTAGAAAGATACGCAGATGTGTTTCCAAGGCACCAGGGTCAGGTTTTATACTGGCCAAGACCTACTAACACACGTCCTAGTCGTGAGTCCTGAGCAACAGGTCCCTTCCGGGTCCTGGCTAACGTAGTAGGATCGCTGATTCTTCCAAAATCGGAGAGTATCTGCCTGCACGGAGAGGAACTACCAGTCTGCACACCAATAAGCCAGACATGGGACAACGGATACTCACGCAAACCTCAGTCCGGTATGACATCACACTGATGTTGGACACCAGGATGTCTCCATCCGACATTCAGGACTTTATGCTGGAGCTCACAGCCAGCGAATTCAAGCAAGCAAGCATACAGTAGATAAGAAAAAAAAAATCAGCCAACATCTAATCAACAATGAATCGGCCTACATAAGGCTTGGCGTGAGTGTTTGTGAGACTTTACTACACTATGAGTTTGAATGGAAAAAAAAAGAAGAAGAAGAAGAAGAAGAAGAAGAAGAAGAAGAAGAAGAAGAAGAAGAAGAAGAAGAGAAGAAGAAGAAGAAGAAGAAGAAGAAGAAGAAGAAGAAGAAGAAGAAGAAGAAGAAGAAGGAAGAAGGAAGAAGAAGAAGAAGAAGAAGAAGAAGAAGAAGAAGAAGAAGAAGAAGAAGAAGAAGAAAGAAGAAGAAGAAGAAGAAGAAGAAGAAGAAGAAGAAGAAGAAGAAGAAGAAGAAGAAGAAGAAGAAGAAGAAGAAGAAGAAGAAGAAGAAGAAGAAGAAGAAGAAGAAGAAGAAGAAGAAGAAGAAGAAGAAGAGAAGAAGAAGAAGAAAAGAAGAAGAAGATGGAGAAGAAGAAGAAGAAGAAGATGAAGAAGAAGAAGAAGAAGAAGAAGAAGAAGAAGAAGAAGAAGAAGAAGAAGAAGAAGAAGAAGAAGAAGAAGAAGAAGAAGAAGAAGAAGAAGAAGAAGAAGAAGAAGAAGAAGAAGAAGAAGAAGAAGAAGAAGAAGAAGAAGAAGAAGAAGAAGAAGAAGAAGAAGAAGAAGAAGAAGAAGAAGAAGAAGAAGAAGAAGAAGAAGAAGAAGAAGAAGAAGAAGAAGAAGAAGAAGAAGAAGAAGAAGAAGAAGAAGAAGAAGAAGAAGAAGAAGAAGAAGAAGAAGAAGAAGAAGAAGAAGAAGAAGAAGAAGAAGAAGAAGAAGAAGAAGAAGAAGAAGAAGAAGAAGAAGAAGAAGAAGAAGAAGAAGAAGAAGAAGAAGAAGAAGAAGAAGAAGAAGAAGAAGAAGAAGAAGAAGAAGAAGCAGAAGAAGAAGAAGAAGAAGAAGAAGAAGAAGAAGAAGAAGAAGAAGAAGAAGAAGAAGAAGAAGAAGAAGAAGAAGAAGAAGAAGAAGAAGAAGAAGAAGAAGAAGAAGAACGATTTGGCTTACTTACTGGAATTTAACATCATCAGCTACCAACACTGACTGACTGACTGGTACCTTGCCGTATTCACAGGCGATAGTTTGTAAAATGGAGTTATCTCTTCATATCGCAAAGCCTGGGCTGAATTTAGAGACCATGTGTTGCCCATGCAGTATGATGCCCCCCCCCCCTCTCTCTCTCTCTCTCTCTCTCTCTCTCTCTCTCTCTCTCTCTCTCTATCTATCTATCTATCTATCTATCTCTCGGCCTGCCTAGTTTACTCCAGAGGAAAGGTATCATCAATACATCTGGAATAAAGTAAGCTGCAGAAGCTGACGGATCAATAAAGCAATGCTCTAATTGTCCCCCTGTCGGAGCTTCCATCCTAGACCAGTTGCCGAACAAGGCTTAGGGCCTGGTTTGCCGTGCCATGGCATTGAGTTGTAAGGTTTGTAAGGTTTGTACCCTCTCAATTGCACTCCTCCACCCGAAGCCGTTGGCATTTTGTGGGGTGTCGGGTTTGGTGGGCACCGCTCGACTACAGGAGGTAGTACCGTCTACTGTCATACGGTAGCTCAGTCATACCTGACTAAGACCTGACAAACACTACCAAAACTGGCGCTACATCAAAGAGGATCTAATGTGGACTCCTGAAAATAAAATGAATTAACGACATCAAAGATACTGAACAGCCACCTCTGTATGTCGTAAAATGCGACTAAAATGGGTTGGTGTGAAACTGGCTACGTCATACAGTCGAAAGATACGCAGAGGTGTTTCAAAGGCACCAGGGCTAGGTTCTATACTGGCCAAGACCTACTAACACACGTCCTAGTCGTGCGTCCTGGGCAACAGGTCCCTTCCGGGTCCTGGCTAACGTAGTAGGATCGCTGATTCTTCCGAAATCGGAGAGTATCTGCCTGCACGGAGAGGAACTACCAGTCTGCACAATAATAAGCCAGACATCGGACAACGGATACTCACGCAAACCTCAGGTCCTGTATGACACCACACTGATGTTGGACAATCGGATGTCTTCACCCGACATACAGGACTTTACGCTGGAGCTCACAGCAAGCGAACTCAAGCAAGCAAGTATACAGTAGTTAAAAATAAAAAGAAGAAGAAGAAGAAGAAGAAGAAGAAGAAGAAGAAGAAGAAGAAGAAGAAGAAGAAGAAGAAGAAGAAGAAGAAGAAGAAGAAGAAGAAGAAGAAGAAGAAGAAGAAGAAGAAGAAGAAGAAGAAGAAGAAGCAGAAGCGGAAGAAGAAGAAGAAGAAGAAGAAGAAGAAGAAGAAGAAGAAGAAGAAGAAGAAGAAGAAGAAGAAGAAGAAGAAGAAGAAGAAGAAGAAGAAGAAGAAGAAGAAGAAGAAGAAGAAGAAGAAGAAGCAGAAGCGGAAGAAGAAGAAGAAGAAGAAGAAGAAGAAGAAGAAGAAGAAGAAGAAGAAGAAGAAGAAGAAGAAGAAGAAGAAGAAGAAGAAGAAGAAGAAGAAGAAGAAGAAGAAGAAGAAGAAGAAGAAGAAGCAGCAGCAGCAGCAGCAGCAGAAGAAGAAAAGAAGAAGAAGAAGAAGAAGAAGAAGAAGAAGAAGAAGAAGAAGAAGAAGAAGAAGAAGAAGAAGAAGAAGAAGAAGAAGAAGAAGAAGAAGAAGAAGAAGAAGAAGAAGAAGAAGAAGAAGAAGAAGAAGAAGAAGAAGAGAAGAAGAAGAAGAAGAAGAAGAAGAAGAAGAAGAAGAAGAAGAAGAAGAAGAAGAAGAAGAAGAAGAAGAAGAAGAAGAAGAAGAAGAAGAAGAAGAAGAAGAAGAAGAAGAAGAAGAAGAAGAAGAAGAAGAAGAAGAAGAAGAAGAAGAAGAAGAAGAAGAAGAAGAAGAAGAAGAAGAAGAAGAAGAAGAAGAAGAAGAAGAAGAAGAAGAAGAAGAAGAAGAAGAAGAAGAAGAAGAAGAAGAAGAAGAAGAAGAAGAAGAAGAAGAAGAAGAAGAAGAAGAAGAAGAAGAAGAAGAAGAAGCAGAAGAAGAAGAAGAAGAAGAAGAAGAAGAAGAAGAAGAAGAAGAAGAAGAAGAAGAAGAAGAAGAAGAAGAAGAAGAAGAAGAAGAAGAAGAAGAAGAAGAAGAAGAAGAAGAAGAAGAAGAAGAAGAAGAAGAAAAGAAGAAGTAGAAGAAGAAGAAGAAGAAGAAGAAGAAGAAGAAGAAGAAGAAGAAGAAGAAGAAGAAGAAGAAGAAGAAGAAGAAGAAGAAGAAGAAGAAGAAGAAGAAGAAGAAGAAGAAGAAGAAGAAGAAGAAGAAGAAGAAGAAGAAGCAGAAGAAGAAGAAGAAGAAGAAGAAGAAGAAGAAGAAGAAGAAGAAGAAGAAGAAGAAGAAGAAGAAGAAGAAGAAGAAGAAGAAGAAGAAGAAGAAGAAGAAGAAGAAGAAGAAGAAGAAGAAGAAGAAGAAGAAGAAGAAGACGAAGAAGCAGAAGAAGAAGAAGAAGAAGAAGAAGAAGAAGAAGAAGAAGAAGAAGAAGAAGAAGAAGAAGAAGAAGAAGAAGAAGAAGAAGAAGAAGAAGAAGAAGAAGAAGAAGAAGAAGAAGAACGATTTGGCTTACTTACTGGAATTTAACATCATCAGCTACCAACACTGACTGACTGACTGGTACCTTGCCGTATTCACAGGCGATAGTTTGTAAAATGGAGTTATCTCTTCATAACGCAAAGCCTGGGCTGAATTTAGAGACCATGTGTTGCCCATGCAGTATGATGCCCCCCCCCCCCCTCTCTCTCTCTCTCTCTCTCTCTCTCTCTCTCTCTCTCTCTCTCTCTCTCTCTCTCTCTCTCTCTCTCTCTCTCTCTCTCTCTATCTATCTATCTATCTATCTATCTCTCGGCCTGCCTAGTTTACTCCAGAGGAAAGGTATCATCAATACATCTGGAATAAAGTAAGCTGCAGAAGCTGACGGATCAATAAAGCAATGCTCTAATTGTCCCCCTGAAGAAGCTTCCATCCTAGACCAGTTGCCGAACAAGGCTTAGGGCCTGGTTTGCCGTGCCATGGCATTGAGTTGTTAGGTTCCTTTTCCTCGGACTAATGTAAGGTTTGTACCCTCTCAATTGCAATCCTCCACCCGAAGCCATTGGCATTTTGTGGGGTGTCGGGTTTGGTGGGCACCGCTCGACTACAGGAGGTAGTACCGTCTACTGTCATACGGTAGCTCAGTCATACCTGACTAAGACCTGACAAACACTACCAAAACTGGCGCTACATCAAAGAGGATCTAATGTGGACTCCTGAAAATAAAATGAATTAACGACATCAAAGATACTGAACAGCCACCTCTGTATGTCGTAAAATGCGACTAAAATGGGTTGGTGTGAAACTGGCTACGTCATACAGTCGAAAGATACGCAGAGGTGTTTCAAAGGCACCAGGGCTAGGTTCTATACTGGCCAAGACCTACTAACACACGTCCTAGTCGTGCGTCCTGGGCAACAGGTCCCTTCCGGGTCCTGGCTAACGTAGTAGGATCGCTGATTCTTCCGAAATCGGAGAGTATCTGCCTGCACGGAGAGGAACTACCAGTCTGCACACCAATAAGCCAGACATGGGACAACGGATACTCACGCAAACCTCAGGTCCTGTATGACATCACACTGATGTTGGACAACAGGATGTCTTCATCCGACATACAGGACTTCACGCTGGAGCTCACAGCCAGCGAACTCAAGCAAGCAAGCATACAGTAGATAAGAAAAAAAAAAGATCAGCCAACATCTAATCAACAATGAATAGGCCTACATAAGGCTTGGCGTGAGTGTTTGTGGGACTTTACTACACCATGAGTTTGAATGGAAGAAGAAGAAGAAGAAGAAGAAGAAGAAGAAGAAGAAGAAGAAGAAGGAGGAGGAGGAGGAGGAGGATGGGGAATAGGAGGAGGGGGAGAGAATGAGGGAGGAGAGGGTAGTAGGAGGAGGGTTGATGAGGAAAGGGAGGGGGAATTTAAAAACAAAAATCATAAAAATCATAAAACAATTAACAAGCTGTGTATTATCTATCTCCAATAACGCCAGCAAAATTAACGTCTCGTTTGCTTCGCTCAGCTACAGGCTGCGATGTCCAGTGGGGATCACGCGAGCTTCCAGGAAGTGTGCCTGGATTGTCAGCGGCTTGTGAAGAACCCATACAGCCAGCTTAGATATGACCCAGTGGTGGAGGGGCTCACACAGCGAAAGGAGGGCAACGTCCTGAAATGTTGTGCAGAGAACCGTGTACAGCTGTCTGCCATGCTGAAAGCGGTAAGTTGTATGTTACTTTATTTGACTGCTTCTGTTCTAACCTTTAGCTCACTATATAATTATTAGAGATTGATTGATTGATTGATTTAGGAATTGACATCACAACATTCGGGGCATTTCCATAAGCGCTCCGTCCCCATCCTCAGCAGCCAGCGAAGAGTTCCAACACCAAAAGTACCAGTAGCAATCTGATTATATGTCCGTCTCGCCTTTCCTCTGAGCGTTGAGCGTCGGCCAGATCCCCTCGTCACTCCTCGCTGTCTCATTCTTGCCAGACCATGGTAATCCATTTGCTCGTCCGAGGTGTGCACGTGCTCCCACAAGGCCGCAACCACGTCTGCCTTGTCATGTATCAATACTCCACCAAGTTCTGCAGAGCCAGCCAATCTGTCCGCCTGTTCATTTCCCAGCACACCGGCATGCCCCGGGAAAAGATTCAGGCGATGCTTGTCACCCGTGACCTCCGAAGCGAAGCAAGCCACTCCGCACGAAGCCTGCCCGTCCTCACCCTCGTCAGCATGCTTTCTGAGTCAGTTACAATCACGATGTGTGTGTGTATCGTATTCTCCATCCAGCGGGGAGCTGCAGTGACTGCCTCCACCTCCATTGTTAGAGAGATGTCGGCTACTGTAGTGCAGTTGTCTAAGGTTCGTACCACATCAGGAAGCTTTCTAATCTACGCCGGCCAACCCAGCCCAACATGGGTACCAGGAAATGTGTTATGAAGTAAAGGCGGCCGATGTGATACCGACCACATCACCAACTTAGTCTATATATGATAGGTCTGGCCCCACATGCCTAACGGGCCTTAGGCTTGTAAAAGGGACCTTTACTCTAAAAGAAAGAGTTAGTGGAGTCTGGGTGACTTACTGGTTAGTGCTATGGGCTCAATCCCCGGCAGAAGCAGGATCATGTTTCCCGACCAGTGTGAAATCGATTCAGTCTCATAAAATTCGTAACAGACAGTCTTCAGAATTTTTTTGAGATTATATGGTAAGGGAATGTGACTAGGAAGGGAACTGGAAACCTCACCTCATATATTGCAGTGTATACTATGGGAAGGCCTAACACTTCATCAACGGCTGTATCTGCTAGTGGAACTACGTTTACAGTTGTTAAGAACCGCACCGACATTGTGATTAGAGTGCTTGCCTACCAAGCCGATGGCGTCTGTTCAATCCCCGACAGTGACAAGGTTCTTGTGGTTGGTTGACCTTGAAATACCTCAAACCTGTGGAGGCCACGTGACTAATATGGGCCTAATTAATCTCAGTCAGTCTGTATGGGCGTTTTGACAAGTCAGAACGGCACATGATGATGAATGATCTACAGACAGGGTTATGTCTCCTGCAACCACTTGTTTCCTGAGTTCATTGCCATTGTCATTGTAGAACGGTTTCAGCTCATTCCTTTAACTTGTATGGGTGCCAATCAATACGTGTCAAGTTATTTCTTATGTTATCTCAGTGGTATGACAGGTATAGAAATGATCGATATTTCTGAACATTTGCCGCAGCACTTGGCTATGTCTTCCAGCTGCTTCCTTGTGTATCCCTATACACACAGCCTTCCTTGATGCACACCGCACTCTAGATCCTGCCTATCTCATCATTATCACCACCACCACTATCAAGTGTCTTGCTTACTGAGCACATAATTATGCTTCTCTTCTGTTAAAGTGACACAAGTGATGATTATCTTCTTATGGATTCACTGTGGCATAGTGACTAGCGCGCTTATATGTCAAGTCAGTGGTCCTAGTTCAATCCCCAGCAGTGCAGGATGGGTGTCCCTACCTGTACGGTTCTGGGTTCGAACCTGCCTCATTGTGCCAGATACTGTATTTCCAATATTTCTTAATTGTACTTAAATATGTTAATATTTAGTTTAGTTTAGTCGACGGATCAACATCACGGCACACGGGTGTAACCCATAAGGGCTCCGTTCTACTCTTAACTCAAGTTAATGTGACTTCACTTAATATATATTATCGCAATTTATATTCTGCAGGTTGGAAGAAGACAAGACATAATAAAAGGTGAGCTACTCTGTGATATCAAATATTCTTTTGGCAAAAACTTCAACATGAAAAGGATAAATAATATAATACAGTTTTTACTCGCTTGCTTTGAAATCAAGCGTAATCCACAAACACTACTCCTAGCAGTGTTGTACTTAATTTTGCGTGTGGATTAGCTTCCCCTATTAACAGTGCCCATAGCCATTAGGCGAACCCACTCCGACTTCAGAGATACTTGTAATGAACGTTTCCAAGTCGAGGACGACAGGTCAACATTTTAGTTCAACTGTCCAGTGTAACGGTTGAACCCATTAACTCGGCATCAGCACACCGTATGTTTAAGAACACTCATTCTTATCCATTCGACCATGCTGACCAAACCGGTAATAAAATACATATCTTCTTCTTCATCTCTTTATAGCATTGATTTTACAATGCGTTTTTATTTTTCAATGTAAATGGGACACGCATAACAGATCACCGATGTGCGTAAGATGAGTAACTGGAAGAGCCGAATGTATAACAAGTGTGCGTGCCCAATTTGTGACCTTTTGCAAATAAAGTTCGTTCGTTGGTTCACCTGGCTGGACTGTAGTAGATTCGATAGTCATATCCCCCTCCCTCCCCCTTTTTTAAAAAAAAAAATCCCTCTATAATTTAATAGTTTGATAAAGGTGGTGTTGCTTGTATTATTATTATTATTATTATTATTATTATTATTATTATTATTATTATTATTATTAATAGCTGTCCACATACATGGTTGAAAATGTGGGTCCGCACAATAAGCCCAGTGCTCCTTTAGAGTGTAAAACAGTCCTGGCAGTACTTCATTGGTTTTAAAAACACACTTGTGTGTCAGCAAGACTTGCAGTGCATTTGATAACATTTGCATCTGCACAGAAAATAGGCCTCACTAGGGAGTATAGTCAGGAGAAACGTATATTTATTCCAACTAAAGTGGCAAATCACAGTGGCTATTATTTAAATATTTACCAGTCAACACTTGACACAAGTCCGGTCGGCGTCTATTGTTGTCTATCTCTGGGTGGCCTATCTTTGACTTTCCTTTCCACAAAGTTTCCATAAAAGTGCTGCATATTTCAATGTGACCAATTAAAAAAAAATGTATTATCATTACCCCATTTGGACAAAAATCACCTTCAAATTAATATTTGAATTGTGGCTCACTCAGGTCAAAGGATTATTAATGTTAGCCTGGTGCATGGACTCTAATATAACTTCTCTTCTGAGGTTGAATGGGGTAGGAGTGATGGTAGAATGTGAAAAATTATGACCAGCATATCTTTTTTCTTTACTTTTCTTATTTTGTTCGCTCGCTTAAACTCAAGCGTAGTCCTGCACACTGTTTAAAGTAGTAAGGGACTGAATTGTGCGTCTTGTCGATTACCATCATATCTTAGTGGCCTCTTCTTTTCTGTCTATAAACACGTGACTGACAATTGTAGCCTATTGAACGGTGTCACTTAGCAAATGTTGACTTTTCAATAAATCAGTAATGTAACGTTCCTTTTACAGACCTTAGGCATTTGATGCTACACACAGTTTTATAGACCAATCCACAGTGGGTGTCTGATGTGGTCAGAATTACACCGACCGCCTTTATTTTCAGAAGACATTTCTTGGTACCCATTTTAAGCTGGATCGACTTGGGAGCCAAGGACAATTTAAAAATTCTAATCTACACGTCTGTGGATCCGAAGCCCATGACCACCGCGACAGCAGGTGAGTGTCGGTCACCACACTCACCGCGGCTCCCAGTTTTCAGTAAGGCCAGACTATTCATACAGTCCTAAACTGAAGTGCTCCAGTTTACCTTTGACCATTGTTTAAATATAATACAAGACATAACACACGACTAAACACGTCTACAAGTAAATCCTGTTAAACGAATCATTCTCCTTTCTGTGTACGGCACATCTCCCAAAGCAAATAGCAATTGCCATACCCATAACACTAGTCAACAACCACAATGTATCGGATATGAAAATAGCTGATCTGAACTAAGTTTGGTATACTGAAAATGAAATCTAAATTAAAACATGTTGATGGGTCCAGTTTTCAAGATATGTACTACTAGTTTATTTATTACGGTCAATATTTATGTACACATGTCTCTGTCTGTCTGTCTGTCTGTCAGTCGGTCGGTCGGTCGGTCGGTCGGGCGGGCGGGCGGGCGGGCGGGCGTGCGTGCGTGCGTGCGTGCGTGTGTGTGCGTGTGCGTGTGCGTGTGTGTGTGTGTGTGTGTAAAAGTTACTGAATCGGTGACTTACAAGCGGTAGCTCCCTTGCTTGGACTACAGTGTGGATACACCAAGTACAGTTGCTTTCTCTGTGAGTGGGATAGCCGTGCAGGAATTGACTATTACCTCAGAAGGCTGTGGCCAATTAAGTCAGTCATTGCAGCCTGGCAGTAAACAACTGGCAGTAAGAACGTTGAGATCCCAGCACTTGTCGACACCAGCACGATTTTGTTGCCGTCTTTGCCATTAAGCTGCGTATCATGAAAACATGTGTCACGGCAATGGAGAAAACAAATGAGGTGTACAAATATCTCGTCAGAAAATGTCCAAGACTGAGTGAAGCTAAAATATGAGAGGGAGTATTTGATGGTCCACAAATTGGAAAACGTTTTCATGATGACGAGTTTGTTTGCGCATTGCATTGGAAGGGAAAAAAACAGCATGGCTAGTATGTAAGACACTAGCGGACAATTTTCTTGGAAACAATACAAGTCTGATAATTAAAATGAATTTGTAGCGGCCGGCTTTGTCGCAGAACATATTGGTTTGCCTTATGCAGACATGTGTGGCTGCTGGTTTTCTAGTGACTGCTGCTACGTCGACGATGAACTGTATTTCTCGTGGATGACTTTTGTGTTGGCATTCTGGCTGCAGCATTATGCACAGTGTACATGTGCGGGTTGTTGGTTTGTCGAGACTCCTGTCTGTTCCACTTTTCACATGGGATAGTGAGGAGCATTTTATGTGATATTCACTGGCACAGGAAAGGAGCATAATGGGGACGACCCGTTGCCGTGAAGTTGGAACCGCGACTAACTAACTAACAAGTGACAGTTTTAGAGCTGTGTTGTTTTCATTTTAATGTGTTTGCGTCCGTGAAATATTTAACACAAACACTAATGTGTACATGTATGTCTCGTGTCCTTAGATGTATTTCCAGCGGCCTTTACAGACATGCAGAAATCGTCAACTGTGTCCGTTCACAAGCAGATGATATCAGAAACCTGGTACTCACTGGCAGGTATGTTGAACAGACAGACTAACCTTGCCCACGTATACAGAAACAGCTTGTCTAAGGTACGGACAGACAAATATTGTCCCCGCTTAGACTGGCAAATCGGATTCATATGTGCACAGAGACAAATCTTGTCAGTCCATTTATACAGACATATATTGCCTTCATACAGATACATTCACTGAACGCAAAAACTTCCAATTTTCATGTTCTCTTCATTGCTTTCATTTTTTCATCTTTTTTATTCTTCTCGTCCTGTCGTCACGTTTAAATGTAGTCACAAGAGTTCTCCGTGACTATATGTTGTGTTTCGTGAATGTGTTTGTTTGCCGATGAAGGCTAATCACCACAACGTCATGTTTGTGTCGTAATTCTGTTATGTAAAGCTGCATGCACTACTTTGTATCATTTTATATTATTGACATTTTCACAGTTTTACCGCAGTCCCACCAAATTTTATTTACCTCAAGAGGATGCTGCTTTCACTTAGAAAGACTGGCCGGTGGTCACTGCCACCAAGTTGTTTCCCAACAAATCGTGCAATGTTGTACTCCAGGTCTGGTGAATGAAAAGCCAGGTTAGGTGTAGTTGTAGTGTGCCATGATCTCGATTAGAAAGACTGTAGGTCAGACGGCTTGTTAATAAAGATGAATCTATTCTCATCCTGCCAGTCTTCCAGTCTCTCTCCTCTCTCGTCCATGTGATCATAGCCCCGGCTCTGCGAGTGGCTGTTGAAATCGCCACACACAATCATGTGCTCTTTTAATGGTAGTGTGCCCAGTGCCTGTGTGCGGTCACTTGGACAGTACTAATTGATCAGATGTAGGTCTGTAATGCCTGTCTTATGTTTAAGAATCTGATACTCAGCACCTTCCATGTAAACTTCAATTTGGGAAGCAGTGATATTAATTTTTACAAGGGTCAGTATTCCACCCTTTCGCCTGTCTTTCGGTCAGATCTGTAACGCTATATTGTCGTTGAGGTGAGTTTCTTGCAAGCAACATACGCTTACTTTTTCTTGGTCCAAGATGGTTTCTATTTTGTTTTCTGACTCCCTCCGCATTCCAGTGCATTATTTTTAGTCTTTGTTTAGTATGGCCAGACGCTCTATTCTGAGGTCCCCTGGCTCCACAGAGCATCCTGAGAAGGACCTCCAGTATTGTGGTTGGACCCTTTCGAGATATAATGCCCGGCACTGCACCTGCCTTGGTGTCCAAAGCATGGCGAGCACAAGAACATTTAGCAGTAGTCGACATATTTCATTATGCGTAATTGTGTGGCATCCTGATTTCTGTGTGCGCCTCATGGCTGGTTACCCCCATCTTCAGCACCTTTCCTTTACTAGAGCAGACTGTGGTCTTACTCGAGTTTAGGTTGTAGGCACGCACACACGTGTCTGCGCATGCATGTACGTGCATACACATCTAGAGTTTTCTGGTCATTTCTTGGCGCCAGTGACTTGCAGCCGCCCCTTCTCCTGTTAATTAAAACAGGTCCACAGCGTGAAGACCAGGAGTTGGACTTTTGCTGCAGTTGTGATGAATGCACGAACCGTTGGGGTATTTATGCAAGGTTGGGCGCTCACCTCAACCCCGTCCCCGGCTACATAACAGCAACATTTGGAAGGTGTTTCTGTAGCTTTCAAAGAAAGAATACCGTAACAAGTAGAGTAAAGAGTACCGTATTTATGCCAGGAAACCTAAACTATGAGTTCTTGAAGTCTAGAGCTGTAATTCGACTAAAAAGTTAGTTACATATCCTTTTCAGGACGTTTCCAGTTAACACCAGCATTTTTTGCTGTTGTTGATATCTTGGCAAGTTTACGTTCAAAAGTTTGCCATTGCTTTCTGAACGACCGGCACCGATAACATTTATGTAAAAAACCAGCTCAACGCGGTCTGCTGCCATATCGCGCGCAGCTGTGTTTCGAACGCGGGTATATGGGATCACGAACCGCTTTCGTAAGCCCTTCGCCACTCAAAATAGTTTGTTAAAATTACATATCCATTGTCTAGTGCCACGACTTATTTCGCAAAATTTACGGACCCCCTCCAGGAACACTTCCTGCTACGAGGGGAAGTCAATAAGTAAGCCACAAATGGCTGTAGAAAAATAACTAAATATGATAACAACTTGAAACGAGTTTATTTTTATACATACATTGTCCCTTTATTTCTCAACATAATTTTCACCAACATTGATGCACTTATACCATCGTTTTATCAGTCCTCCAAAACCCGCTGCATAGAACTGCGTACTCTGTTTTCTAAACCACGTGTTCACTTTACATTCAACTTCGGCGTCATTCGTGAAATGTCTCCCGCCAAGGTGGGTCGTGAGTGTTTATGCTGACAAATGTTTGTCCCTTAAAACAGTGCATAGCTGGGTAGAAAAAGTTACGAGGGCGAGTCAATAAGTAAGTCACACAGTTCTGTGGAATGGCAGGTAAATGAAAACAAAGCAGGCAGTTCAATGTAGCGGGTTTGGGATAACTGATACAACGATGGGATAAGTGCATCAATGTTGATGGAAATTAAGTTGAGAAATAAAGGGACAATGTATATATAAAAATAAACTTGTTTCAAGTTATCATATTTAGTTAGTTATCTACAGCCATTTGTGGCTTACTTATTACCTTACCGTCGTAAAAGAAATGAATTGTTGAAAGAGAAGCACAGAGTTGGAAAATATGTTGTAATATGCCGATGTTCACCTGATGTTGAGTTTTTGAAATTTAAATTAAGAAATTTGCCAATAGGAATGGCACCAGTGTTTGAAACAACTTATGTTTGTGAGCAAACATTTTTTTAAAAATGAAGTATATTAAGTCAACAGATCGAAAGCGATTGATTGATGAATATTTGAATGCAACTCTCTTGATTTGATGCAGCATTTCCGAACCAAACATTGATGGTATCTTAAAAGCCAAACGTTAGTTTCACAAATCTCACTAATCTTTTTTGCTGCTTAGTTTGTGATATTCGGATATGTGCACACTAGGTCTAATGTAACTATCTTTTTGCTAAACCGTCTTCTTTGATAACTTTTTTTAAGTAAAGAAATATATTGGTTGTCTTGCTTTTCGTGCATTGCATGCCACTCACCGATGATTAACCTGGAATGCTGAACTTATTTTTTCGTCTTTTCCCGCTGAGCTTTCGTTCTGTCTTACAAGTATTGTACAGAAAGATTATGCGGCCCGCGCTCCTCATTTGATCATTTATCCGGCCCACTGTGAAGAAAGTTTAATGACCGCTGCTCTAGCTTATACCGCTAGTTCATGAGCTGTAATTTCCTCCAGCATAGACATCAAGACCCTAAAACGATTATTCACTTCTATGTTGTATGCATTTGGTATTTTTGTGAGATCAGAAAAGGGGGCTTTGGTCATCGGATAAGCTTTTTGAGTTTTACTTTCACATTTGCTTCTAATAACTGATGATCTATATTCGGATATGTGCACACATCCAATGCATAGTGAAATTAGGAAGGTGAAGGGCAGCAGGTTAAAAAGAGGAAGGTCGTGGATGGGTCAAGCCGAAGACATTCTTCAGTAGGTGTGTTCACTGGAGGACTTAGAACCTGGCGAGGAGTGGGTACATGTGCCAACAGATTTATGTACGTCCTTTTCAGTTTGCATCCAACTAGGCAGAAAATGCAGACAAGAAAATCCGGTTGCTGTGGAGGCGGAAGTACAAGCTTTGATTTTCGAGAATTCGTTAGACGGTGGTGCTGAAATTTACACAGATTGGTCGGTCGTCCGACACGTGAGAAGCTTATGGGCCTTCACGACGCGAGCCGGGGGGGGGGGGGGGGGGGAGGGGGAGAATTGTGAAGGAGGACTCTGGTGCTTTTGTTGAGACCACAAGTAGCCTGACTATGAAAGTCATGGCAGTAAGTAAAACAATAACATGGTTCAAAGCGCAGACATTCAATAGGGCATGTTTCCTTAGCGACTCAATGAACATGATCAAGAGGATAGAGACGGGGTGGATCCGAAGAGAATGGTTGCTGTCTCTGGAGCGGTCTCGGCTGACAAAGATTAGTTTCATCTTCGTGTCAGGGCACGCAGGATCACAAGGAAATGAGTGGGCTGACAAGCTCGCAGATAAGGCTAAGGTGAAGGGCGGACGCGCCATGGACCAGGCTGACACTCTGAATGAGAAGCAACCAAGTGATGACTGCGAATCTACAACCATGGTCAGACCGCGAGAACAGCAAATCAAAAGAGGGGTGGCCAAAAAAAAATAACACTACGTAGGAAGCCAAAGAAGATTGATAAACCAACACAGAACTGGTGACGTTAGCCACTAAACACTGCGGGATTTGCTGAGGAGGGGATCCGAGCACTTATGGACTGAATGGTTCGATGTGCAATGAGGATGATCTGTCGACTAACTAACTAACTAACTAACTAACTAAGTAACTAACTAACTAACTAACTAAGTAACTAACTAACTAACTAACTAACTAACTAACTAACTAACTAACTATTTAAATAACTAAGTAAATAACTGATGATCTGTATCACATTCTGCACATCGTAGGGTTTGTTCCGATGTTATGTTTGATCTTCATCTTCTTTGCATTAAAATATAATCTGTCTGGTTTTTGGTAGTACTGTCCGGGTAATTCCATATGAAGAGTATTGTTTGTTGTTGTTTAAAAAGCGTGTTGGCTATCGTTAACTTATTTTCTGTGCAAAATTCAATTAATTTGTCAAAACTGCATCATTTATGTTTCCCAATTCAAATGTTCCTAAAACGTGTCTTTCATTTTCAGCTCTTCCTTTGTGTGTGTGTGTGTGTGTGTGTGTGTGTGTGTGTGTATATATATATATATATATATATATATATATATATATATATATATATATATATATATATATATATATTGTAGTCTAATAACCTTCAAGCCGGTCTCTCTGGCTGTGGGGTTACAACACTTTCTCTCTGTAATCCCGTTTATCACGCTAGAGTCTCGTAGCGGAGCGAGAGCTGAGGCGGTTCGACCCCCGCTCGGGACTTGCGGGATACTGAGCCGGCCGCTCAGAAATCAATGGCAAACTACTGAGCGTAATCTTGCCAAGAGATCAACATACAGCTGAAAGATGCTGGTGTTGACAGCTAAGTCCTGTAAAGGATATGCTAAAAAAAAAAAAAGCCTTCATGATACCAGTGATTAGCGGGGACTTAAACAGATCATAAATGTCTTTGTTACTTCTTCTTTTCCACTCTCCACTTTGTGTATCTCTAATGGGTCCAAAGATGAGTCTTAAAACTTTGTTCTCAAAGGTCTGTAGCAAGGCTTCGTCTCCTTTCGTTGTACACCTAGGTTTCAGAGCCATACAGCAGAACTGGTCTGATCAGTGTTGTGTAGATTGTGATCTTGGTGTTACGAGATAGCGCCTTTGATTTTAGTAGATGTTGTAGTGCATAGTATATCTTATTTCCAGAATTGATTCTGGTTTGTCTGCGTATGGATATGTAGCAGGGGGTGTGCAGTTGTGTAAGCGTATATGTTAGTGTGTATGTATAAAACAATACTTACATGTCCAGATTAACAATACGATAGTTAACCACAAGCACACCCTAATTTCCTAATGTGTACTAGGTTACAGTGTGGTGAAGTTTGATCCCAGCAACAACGAATGGCCTGGGAGAACAAAACCGAGGCGCCACAATTCTTGAAGACGGCATTGTCATTCTGAAAACTGGCACTTACTATATTTATAGCAGCGTGTTCTTCAAAGTAGATGAAACGGAAAAAGCGTTATCAAATCAGGTAGGGTTTCCATTTTTGATTGATTTTTAAATACCAGGTGACTGTAATACAAGAAAGTTATCTGGGTGTATATGTATTACTAAATATTGTGTCAAGTCTAGAAACGTTTACTTTAAATGGAAATGTCAACATTGTAATGAGTGATCAGAATGTCAAGATAGGATTGGATAACACGGGTTACACAGAAAAAAAAACGGAATCGCAAACTCGGGGTAATGAACTAAAATCAAGTATTATTCGTCAGTTATTATTGAGTGAATCAGTATGTCATGCGTAGAAGTTTTGTTGTATATTATTATTATTATTATTATTATTATTATTATTATTATTATTTTTTTTTTTTTTGGGGGGGGGGGGGGGGGTGTCCGACAAAAAAAAAAAGAACATAAAAAGCAACGCAGCTATCACCAGATAAAACTTCAGAGTATGAAATTATTCGTATCATGTATAAACAATAAATTTAGATCACCTCTATTTGACGTAAACGTGTAAAAGGTTGAGATGTACGTCCAGATCACAATCTGATAATAAGTAACATTAAACAGAAACTCAAGAAAACATAACATCTTATAAGCATGGCAATCATTTCAATATAGAGTATCTCAGAAATCAAGCAATTAAGGAACAATTTATGGTCACAATCCCTAATAAGTGCGGTGTTCATGTCTATATAACGAAGTTGATTAAAGTTATAACGATCACGTCAATGTAAAGACGCGGAATAGAAGTACGGCGATCACGTCTATGTAGAGGTGGTGAACTACAGCCAGTCACGTCAGGCTAGGAATGGGATATAAGTACTACGTTCACATCTAGCAACAGTGTTTTAGAGGAACGTCGTTCGAGCTTATATGGATGGTTGTGTATTACAGGTACGGCATTCACGTTTACGCAAAGTATAGCATCTTCTTGTGTTCGCATATCCTTTACAGGACATCGCTGTCAACATCAGCATCTTTCAGTTGATTGTTGATTTCTTGGCAAGATTGCGCTCAGTAGTATGCACAGTATAGCATTAGTGGTATGAATTTCACGTTTATATACAGGAGTGAACAGTGTGGAAATGGCACAAATGATGCCAATATATTCAATAGACATTATTAGAAAGAGCTGTAGAAATAGAAACAGATCTGTACTTTTCTTCTTCCATCTTGTCAGTTCTTCCTTATTCAATATCGAAAGGCATGTACTCTACTTTATTATTACTGTCTTATGTGGATGGAGCCATAAATTCTCTTCTGATGTTATCCGTACTTCTTCCGTTGGTATCCAGATCGCAATTGTGCTTCTCACTTATTGTGGTTACTAACCTACGTTTTTCTCAGCTTTTTTTGTTGTTGTGTGGTCTACATCAGGGTTGTGCCCTTTGGTGCGTTCTTGTCGGCCTCTTTTATGGAAAGCCCATTTTAATAATCTACTTTCGTTATCCTGCCTCCCTGCCTGAAGCCTGGCATGTCGTATTATAAAGGTCATACCGTTATACATACAGTGGCAGCGAACAGCAGCATTAAGAAACAAACATGTTTAGGAATATTTTAGTGTATAAAGAATGACGTCAGACAAGACTTGTAATGTTTCCTGATTTGTCCTCATTATGCAGTAAAGTTATGTTGAGTTATGATGAAGTTATAAGGAGATCAAACAATATATATATATATATATATATATATATATATATATATATATATATATATATATATATATATATATATATATATATATATATATATATATATATATATTGTTGTGAGAGCAACTGGAGGGCACTCAGAAATCTTTACCATAAGATCCGGAGTACGACAAGGTTGTGTCCTGTCCCCTCTCTTGTTTATAACATATATAGATAACAGATGTAAGGAAACCAGCCAAACAGAGACCGCAAGAACACCGCACGACGAGAACACAGAAGAAGAACCATCTGCAAATCTAACCATTAGAGAACTCCTGTTTGCGGACGACCAAGCACTAATAGCAAAATTAGAAGCTGGATGACAAGACCACATAAATAGTCTAAACGAAATGTATAGGGAACATAACATGAAAATTAGCACAAGCAAAACAGAGCTATTGACTATAACTAAAGAAGAAAAAACAATAACGATTTACCTAAACAAACATCCCTTGAAACAAGTAAAGCGTGTCAAGTACCTAGGAAGTATAATATCATCAAATGACAAATCAGAAGACGAGATCGAAAATAGATGCAATAAGGTAAACCAACTCATTGGACAAATGGCACCAATACTAAAGAACAAACATGTTTCACTAACTACTAAGAAAGCACTTTACAACACAATCTTCCTGCCAACTCTATGTTACCAATGCCAAACCTGGACAATGACAGAAAAAGAGAAAAGAAACATCACAACAACAGAAATGAGACTCCTGAGAAGAATACTCAATGCATCAAGAAGATCAGAAATGAAGAAATCAGGACTAAAGTAGGGGTTATAGCTG
This sequence comes from Cepaea nemoralis, assembly GCA_014155875.1. Lineage (NCBI taxonomy): Eukaryota > Metazoa > Mollusca > Gastropoda > Stylommatophora > Helicidae > Cepaea > Cepaea nemoralis. The sequence goes on from JACEFZ010005736.1 coordinate 124,690, forward strand.
CACTAGATTTTATCAGAAGGCAGCAAGTCAAATGGTTTGGCATACAAGTAGGTCACCAACTAACTGTATACAACAACAAGCAATGATGTACAGACCAGAGGAAAACAGAGGAAGAGGCCGACCACGCAAACGATGGACGGAGGGAATAGCAGAGTCCATGGGAATACCGATACATGAAGCCCATGATCGGGCACTCTCACGAAGTTTATACTTCGGCTTGACACCGCAAGGTACAAGATGAACATGATGAGATGAGATGATGAGATTATATATATATATATATATATACACACACACACACACACACACACACGAGGAAACCTGGTTGGTGGATGTAATATAAATAAACGATACTTCATTTTTAATTCACCACAAACAAAGGAATTCCGGGAGTTCCCGGGAAATCATGTGATATCACGGTGATTCCATAGTGGGTGTAAAAAAGAGGGGGGTGGGGGTGTTGATATTAATTACAGATACAGACATATAATTGCTGTCGCAAGTAAAGAGCAAGCAAGTGCTATTGTGTTGTGTATTTATTGTGTCGATTTATGCAATTAATGTTTCTGGACCTGGGGGTGCTCTCACTGTCGTCGGAGTTGTTTATCCATATATTGTGCGACTCGTCTTATCTTATGTATGTCCCATCTGTCTGCACTCAGTATTAATTTATCTGGGGAACAGTTTGAGAAGACAATGATGTCCGGTTTTGGGTACATCTTGCTCCAAATATACATGTAGACCGACCACGAAGTGAATTCCGATATCCAGATTATGAAAATTGACGATTCCCACCAGATCTAGGTCAGTGCTTGTTTATGGTGAATTAAAAATAAAGTACCAAATAAAGTTACGTTATGCAGATGAAACTGTCTTGATAACACGTCAGCGGAAACTACAGGAAATGATAGATACAGCGGTTGTAGAAAGTGAAAAAAATTGCCCTTAGCTTTAATAATAGGAAGACATAAGTTAAATAAAAAGGTCGCGCCTAAATGTACAAATAAAGTGAATGATGTTATTTTGCGACAAGTGGAGATATTCAAATATCTAGGGAACTAGATAACACCAGATGAAAGAAGCAATACATAGATAAAGAACAAAATTGGACAAGCAAAACCTGCTTCTTATCAAATGAAGAACATGTCATGCTGTAAGTCTTTCTCATTCGTAGTTTGAAAAAAAAATAATTGCACATTATATAGAACCTGTTCTAAGACATTGCTGCGAGTCCTGGAAAATTAATAAACAAGCGAAAATAATCCAGGGAGAATTTGGTGATGTTGTTTTATAGAAGAATACTGAAACTTTTCTTGGCTGGCAAAATGAGTAATCTGGACATTTTGACAATTTACCACAAACACCAAAAAGGGGAAGTCTTAATATTTTTTTATCCCATTATGAGAAGACACAAACTGCAACATGCGACAAATGGAAGATATGTGGAAGAAGAAATAGATCTAGGCAGCGAGAGATAACTCTTGGCAGTCTTGTGTCATGGCTCGGAGGGGAATCAGCACACGATGTGACATATACCTTTGGAATTTGCAAGATGTGCAGAAACATTATCGCCCTCGACAGCCAGCAAGGCACCTAATAATGATGTAACGGAGAGGCCTGGATGCACGACGGTCAGGTTTATGTAAATGAGGGGATTAGAGGTACGATGGTCACGTATATGTAAAGAAATGGATTAGAGGTTTCTTCACGTCTATGTAAAGGGATGGATTAGAGGTTTCTTCACGTCTATGTAAAGGGGTGGATTAGAGGTTTCTTCACGTCTATGTAAAGGGGTGGTTTAGAGGTTTCTTCACGTCTATGTAAAGGGGTGGATTATAGATTTCTTCACGTCTATGTAAAGGAATGGATTAGAGATTTCTTCACGTCTATGTAAAGGAATGGATTAGAGATTTCTTCACGTCTATGTAAAGGAATGGATTAGAGATTTCTTCACGTCTATGTAAAGGAATGGATTAGAGATTTCTTCACGTCTATGTAAAGGAATGGATTAGAGATTTCTTCACGTCTATGTAAAGGAATGGATTAGAGATTTCTTCACGTCTATGTAAAGGAATGGATTAGAGATTTCTTCACGTCTATGTAAAGGAATGGATTAGAGATTTCTTCACGTCTATGTAAAGGAATGGATTAGAGATTTCTTCACGTCTATGTAAAGGAATGGATTAGAGATTTCTTCACGTCTATGTAAAGGAATGGATTAGAGATTTCTTCACGTCTATGTAAAGGAATGGATTAGAGGTTTCTTTACGTCTATGTAAAGGAATGGATTAGAGATTTCTTCACGTCTATGTAAAGGAATGGATTAGAGATTTCTTCACGTCTATGTAAAGGGGTGGATTAGAGGTTTCTTCACGTCTATGTAAAGGGGTGGATTAGAGGTTTCTTCACGTCTATGTAAAGGAACTACTGCTACAGCATGATCCCTTACTCGGCCTGTCTACTTTACTACAGAGGAAAGGTAACACAACGCGTCTGGAACAAGGCAATCTGCAGAAGTTCCCGGATCAGCTAAGAAATGTTCCAACTGTCCTCCTGTCGGTTTTTCCATCCTAGACGTGTTGCTGGCCAAGGATTTGGGTCTAACCTGCCCTGATTACATATCCTCGCACTAGGGTAAAACATTTACCCTTCCAACTGCTCCCTTCCGTCCGAAGCCATTGGCACAATATAAGGATTCGAGTTTGATGAACGCCGCTTAATATTCGGCGCTACCAGAAATCAGGTAGTACCGTCTACTGTTATACGGTAGGTCAGTCATATCTGACCTAGATTAAGGGCACACTACTGAACATAAAATTGTCTAGTACATCAACCTGAGATTGGGGTTGATCGCAAAGTCCTGCATAGGACTGGCATATTTTTTTCATAAGTTATCTTCGCTTACCGTGTGGCTGGTGAATTATGTTCCCCTCTTTCTCTTTTAAAATATTTATTGCAATTAATGTTTTTACAACAACAACAACAACAACTACTACTACTAATACTACTACTACTACTACTACTACTACTACTACTACTACTACTACTACTACTACTACTACTACTACTACTACTACTACTTCTACTGCTATTACTTCTACTATTATTGAAATTATTATTACACTGTCATCATGTTCTTATTTTATCCGTTTTCTTTTCTTGTTTGTCTTTACATTGTTCTTAGTTTGTGTTGTTTCCCTCTTCCTTTCTCATCTTTTGTATGTATTTTTCAGTCATTATATTTCTTTCTTTCTTTCTTTCTTTTTTTCTTTCTTTCTTTCTTTCTTTCTTTCTTTCTTTCTTTCTTTCTTTCTTTCTTTCTTTCTTACATTCCTCTTACTCATCCCCTATCTTTTTCTTCTGCTTTTTCTCCTCCCCATCTTCTTCTTCTTCTCTTCATCCTGCCCCTCTTTTCCCACTTCTTCATTGTATGCACGTACTTCCACTATCTTCTTCCACTCTTACTCTTAATACTGTTTTCCAGGACCTGCCTGCTACAGCTGTACTGCTACTGAACGCTGCCATGTACATACATGTTTTCTGTTTCTTAACCTCTACAAGATATGGTCAAGCCACGTACATCGCACAAGTCCGCAGTGGGACTCCAGAACTGGGATACTGCTGACTTCAGTCCACACCATATGCCATCAGTGCAAGCGAGATTTGATAACCAGTTTCACGGGTAAATGTTGCAAGAATTTGTTTTCTTGTTGTTTCTTTCCTTTGTTGTCTCGCTCCCACCCAGACCTCCATGTTAATGTCTCTAATAGTTGTTTTTTTTTTTTTCGTTCTTTCGCTCACAAGATGGTAAGGAAGTCGGCGCGGCTGTGCTGTAAGGTATGTCGTAGCTTTAGACAAGGCATCTGAGTTTTGTTGTTGTTATTGTTCGCCCGCTTTGAACTCAAGCGTAGTCCATATATGTGCTGCTACGATTTCTGATGTACTTGTTATTTACGTCCTCAAGCCAGTTACAAGAAGTCAACGTTTAAGTTTAAATTTATAGGGAGAGACACCCTACTTCACAATCAGAACATCAGAAGTTTAAGAACGAGTGCTCATAACCTTTCAGCCACGCAACTACCATGACTATAACAAAAGTAGTAGTCAAATGTCAGGTTCACGGCATCCCCATACTGTTGTTGTTATATTCAGTTGGCTGATGCCATATTTATATGAGTCTTAGTTCAGGTAGGCATTCACAAAAATCGTCTGGAAATCACATTCCGCTGCCTGTATTCTTCTCGTCCTAGTCTGATTGTTCACATTCCAAGACTCACTGTCATACAGCAGAACATGTTCTATATCACATATCAGTTATCTCTTTCTGACATTCTAAGAAAGTAATTTATTACATACAATAATTTTCATCTACTGACATGCAGCTTTTTCTTGTCAGGTGGAGTTTTCCTATTACAGCCAGGGGATTTCATTCAAGTATTTCTCAGTGATGTCGGCCTGGTACATTTTAACAGAAAATCCTCCTATCTCGGCCTGGTCATGCTGAGCAAATAACATTAACACCTTCATCTGCATCAGCGATGGAAACAGGCGTGTCGCCATATTTGTTACAACTTCTGCACGAGGAAGTTTGTGAAAGTCAACATAAATTAAACTTAGCAGCAAACTTTAGAATATTCAGTTCTAATTTTAAATCAGCCAAACTGTTTGTGCCAGAAGCTTTCAGAATAACTAAAACAATTACAAATAAACTCAAACATTCATTAGTTGGTTCCTGCGCAAATTAGAAGGAATAACATGTAAGACAGAATCACAAATGTAAAGTTCATGGAGCGAACTAGACAAATACCAGAGAACCAAAACAGTTAATAAAAGACGATGTATCGGGATATGACATACAATGAGACAACAAGAGAATAGTATAATTAGAAAGGGCTATATCTGGAATCCACAAGGAAATAGAGGAAGATCTAAAACAAACATAGAAGAGAAGTAGAAACAGAAGTGAATAATATGGGAAAATCATGGACGGAGCTGCATGGGATAGTTAAGGACAGGAGGGTCTATGCCTAAATGGGGAATAATCGGGTAGAAGAAGAAGAGGAAGGAGATTTGTTATGTAGTTCCCAAAAATAACACAACGTTAAAAACATCCTTTGTAATTTACCTTTAATCATATATTTCTGTACCTAGTCAATACAATAACAATGAAGACGATGGCATGCACAATGGAAATTATCTCCCTCAAAGAACACATAGTTAACTAACTCTCCCTTTTGCAGACGTTTCTTTAATGCTTATTAGTTTAACCAGTTACTCGTGTAAATGTCTGTGCATATGTTTTTAAAGGAGATAGCTTAGTGTCGGATGTATAGTTGATGGCTCAACCCCAAAGAGATAAAGGATCCTCTGTTCCTCTTTCTCAATGTAATCCTGCCCGTTATAATTAATTTAGCTGTTACTGGCTCAATGATTTGAGACCATTAAATAGAGTTTTGGAGAACCAAGGAATACCTCCAGGAAAACAATGAAATTTTTACTGAGTATCCCAAATGTCCTTAGGGTGGTTCCTTGCCTCTCCTCTACCAACTAAATAATTAATCTAGGGTGATTACTTACAACAATTTAACTATGACAAGAGAACTCTCAAAAGACAAAATAACCCGTAATTTTCATCATTTATTAAATATAAATGGAGCTATTGATTACACACGTCATCAAATACAACAATCAATGCAGTACAATTACAAGATTATTTAAATAGTCATCTCTATCTAATTATCTATCTCCTGGCTGTGCCACTGTATCATACATTGACCTAAGTGTTGTATCTGATCTTAATTATAATTATTGGGCCTCTTCTACTGGCCTATTTGTAATCTGTGGAAGCAAACTGGGTACACCCCAGTTGGTCTCCCATCCAGTTCTTGGATCTCGGTAGCATTCAGTCAGTGCAGACTATGTTCTTGAGCGTTCTTTTTCCCCCCGGTTATATTTATTACGGCTCACTGCTTTTCCCACCAATTTACATGACTAAAGGATATGTGATACCTGTCCTGGATGGGTGGAGAAAATTTGCAGGAAGTTGCTGTGGAATAGTATTTGGCATCATTATCTCAGCTGCCTCACTCAGTTAAGTGGCTACTGCATTCAATCAAGCTGCTACTACTACATTCACAAAGTCAGGTCTGGATCTATCTGAGTATGACCACTACCTGAATTTTCAGCCTCAATCATAAATCTAAAGATACCATCAATATGAACATCAGAACTGAAATGCTCTATATTTTTCAAGGACATTACAAACAAATTACATAAAATAATTGTAATCCTAGGAAAATAAACAGTGGAGGGTAAATAGTCTTTGTTGCTTTAAAATAGTTATCCACAACATAATTGGTTGTTCTACATCAAATCTTCCCCTATTAGGTGTTCCAGTTTTAGACTAGTAGATGTGCAGTTTCATCTTCACCTATGCCTGTCCTCAGGGTCTACAGGTTAAATAATACCTTGATTGATGTGGATCGACAACTATGTTTCCCATCCTATTCTGTACCTAGTTAATTCTCTTCATCTTCTTCTATTCAAGAAAAAGGGTCTCATACATTATGGGTTTCGCAAATCATTACCCATTGTAATGAACGTTTGTTATAGACAGTATAAGTACATCATGGTATCCATTTCGGTATAGTATTCAGGTGAATTACTTTCAATTCAAAAGTTTCAAGGCGAGTCTATTCCCTCCTCTTCACCGTGTCTATACTAAGATTGTACTTCACTTATCATCATCATCATGCTCAGTATATCTTTATCATCATCATCATCATCATCATCATCATCATCATCATCATCATCATCATCATCATCATCATCATCATCATCATCATCATCATCATCATCATCATCATATCATTATATCATCATCATCGTCATAATTATCATCATCATTATATCATTATCATCATCATTATCATTACATCATCATCATCATCATTATATCATTATCATCATCATCATTATCATTACATTCATCAGGACACTAGCCTATATGTTGTAACATGAGTGATCAATAATAAAATTGGGTTTTACTTAAGATACAAAACCAGATACTTGTAGAATGCATAATGTAATAATATGGATTGTGTCGTGCTTAGGGCACCAAACCAGATATATGATACAGAGTGTCGTCGTGCGACGGAGTGTACTAAATGATTAATTAGTGTTTGGGTTATGCCGAACAAATTCTCTGCTGATAGACAGAACATTACACATACAAGTTGCCTTCTATCATGAAATTGATTGTTAGCTTATACACTTCTCAGCATTCACTCATTCTCAGACTATATTCATATGTTTGGATGATCATTTCACTCAGTATTCAGGCACATTCATATCCGTATGGATGACAATCAAACATATGTATCTGCTTTACACAGAATGCATTCACAGTTTCAACCACAATGACATTACAATGAAATCCCATCATTCTACCATCCTTCATCAGAAATTATACTATATTCCTGGATGATATTTACTCATTCATACTGACGTTTTTTTCTTCAAATGATACATTCACATCTGTTTATCAATAATGAAATCACACATGAATCCTCACAAACATGCTCTCAGCAATGACATAGATTTATGTGATCATTAGACATAATTATGAGATTCTCAAAGGATACTTCCTCATATGTAGCAATAATGAAAATAGACATGGATCCCCACATGCTCTCATAGATTTATATGATATACTCAATCTACATTCAGGCATTATGAATCTTAATCATTCTAGCATGCCAGTTGACTAAGTATTATTATGTGGCACAAATATTAATTCCACATGCTTACAACATTAAAAATACAGTTGACTCAAAACATGGGTGCTTTAACCCAACACACACAATTATGATCCCAATAGGAATCTATTTGGTTCTCATGTGTTCATGAAATACCAGAAAACTATTTGGTTGTCCATGTGCTCATGTACAAAAAAATCTACTTGACTACTGTGCTCATGTAATTAAAAATACTTGACTATTACACATCACACTAATTTCCCTATCAGTGTTGGCACATGTAAACTAGTTTTAAATCTTAAGTTACTCACCACTCCTAAATCACTACTGATTGAGTTGAACTACTTAAGAATAAAATGTACAACTTCAGTCTAATGCTTAACATTAACTAAGTTGTTTACTAGAATAAAAGGATACTCACTATGTTTTCTTAATGTACAGTTTATCTATGACTATGATAACTGAATATATTATATAGTTTCACTAAATTAATTTCTTAAGAACTAACCACGTGTGATTACAACATGTCTTGACTTACCAACTTAACTAATATAAAATATAGCATTGTTTACCTCATTCTTTGGAATGGCTCCAATCACCACATGTAAAGAACATGATGTAAGGACTCGATTTGGCTTGTTTCCAACTCTACTGGCGGCTTGGTTTCTGGTCCTACTATTCTCACTATAGTTAACATTCTAAAGTGCTTGTAGCGAGTAGAGCTACCAAATTCCGCAAACACAGTGGCCTTTCTTGTAGTTAGAACGTGTTTGTGGCAAGTGAAACTCTGGGGCCGGTTGTTGCTGTTTTTATCTAAGCTTTCCCGATCCCATATTCCGATCCAAGTTTTTGGATGGATGTCGCTGCTGTTTCCTATTGTTGTAAATTTTGGGATGTTCCGCAGGGGAACAAAGTATTCTAGTTGTGGTGTTAATACTGGAGAAGTATTCACCGCGCTGTCACGGATTGTAAAAAAATATACCCACACTTAGTTACATATGTTCAGTAGAAGAGAAAACATTAGCTGACAATGAGTGGATAAATGAAACAAATTAATTGAAACTTGCCATTGATTTTCCAATGTCCATTAACCGAAAACACACACACACACACACACACACACACACACACACACACACACACACACACACACACACACACACACACACATATATATATATATATATATATATATATATATATATATATATATATATATATATATATATATATATATATATATATATATATTCTTATTCGTATTCTTCTTCAGCATTCCGAGCCATTGAAGTTCTTTGCTGCAGATACAATCCGTCTCCGTTCGTCTCTCTGGTTGACCTTCTCTTGCCAGTCGCTGATTACAGGTGCTTGTAGGTCTGTATATGTATTATCTCTCCACCGTCTTCATGGTCTACCTCGGGGTCTACGGTTATTTATTTCCTGAGTGTAAGCGAGTTTTGTTTCCCTATTATCTTCCATTCTTTCTATATGCCTGAGCCATAGTAGTCAATTAGCCTTCATGATACCAGTGATTAGCGGGGACTTAAATAGATCATAAATGTCTTTGTTACTTCTTCTTTTCCACTCTCCACTTTGTGTATCCCTAATGGGTCCAAAGATGCGTCTTAAAACTTTGTTCTCAAAGGTTTGTCTCCTTTCGTTGTACTCTAGGTTCAGAGCCATACAGCGATGTTCGGCCGTCATGAATGACGAGGACCATTCATTCATTGCATGTTTAGATGAAGAACGAATGACTTGCGCTTTAAGTTTGATTATAGTGAGGATGTGGTCACGCAATTTCCTCGTCCTCACTCCCTCGTCTGAGTCCATCTGATTCCAGTGGCGAGCAAGGCAAGACGACTGGAAGACGGACACAGATGCAGTGGATGTTAGCCTGCCACGGCCAGTTATCCCTGAATATATTGGCTCGCGTGAGCCTCGTGCAAACGGCCCTTCCGTCAAGTCCTTTAATTTTCAGTTTAAAGACAAGCGTAGCGACAAGCGAAAGAGCGTATGATTACTGACAGGATCAACCAGATATACATCGCCATACAGCACAACTGATCTAATCAGTGTCTTGTATATTGTGATTTTGGTGTTACGATATATATATATATATATATATATATATATATATATATATATATATATATATATATATATATATATATATATATATATATATATATATATATATATATATTCTTTCCGCTGATATCTTTATTTTATGTGTTGTCATTATATGCATATACTGCATGTTGGCAGAGCATTTATAATAAGCAGATATAATGGATATGTATTTGATTTGTATTCAGGAATAATGGATATGTATTTGTATTCAAGAAGAATCATGTATCTTGACTTTCATTGTTTGGCGTGTCAAATTTTAAATTGTTTCCACTTTGCATCTATTTGTTCATGTCCCCCTCCCCTCCATAAATTATTCTTGTTTATTTACTATTCCATTGACGGATGTTTGTTTTTAATGTTTATAAAGTTAGTCATTATTGTAATGTTTGATTTCATTTTGACAAGCGTTTCGATATTCATTGACTTAATGAGTTCCTTCTTATTATCATCCTAAGGTAGGCACGTGTGCTATTACTAGGGACGTCCACCGGGTGGCGGGTAGTGGAGTGGCCTCTAGCTGTAGGGGTTAACAGTGAATATTGAATAAGTGGCCGCCGACCAAAACAGGTGGTCATTGAGAGGAGGTAAATTAGTTATATGGGGGAAGCTGATTCTGTTAAATACCTCAACATTCTGTATCTTTGTCATCAGTGGATACAGGGCACCAAGCCCCCTCCCTGCTGCTTTCCTCCTTGGGCTGTCATTATAGATAGTATTTTATGAATTTTTCGCAAACACAAACCTTCGGAAAGCAGGGGAAAACATTGGTGTATAAATCCCTATTGGTTATCCTTAAAGTAACTAAATTTGTGTTTTCGCTATCTCACTTTGAAATCGAGCGTAGTCCACACGGGACGGATCTTGCATGTGGGTCAATTTATCTAGAAAGGTCTTTGTCTGGAATCCACATGGAAATAGAGGAAGATCTAAAACACACAGAGAAGAGAAGTAGAATCAGAAGTGAATAATATAGGGAGGACATGGACGGAGCTGCATGGGATAGTTAAGGACAGGAGGTGTCTGTGCCTCATTGAAGGATAATAGGGTAGAAGAAGAGGAGGAAGGAGATTTGCTATGTAGTTCCATAAATAACAACGTTAAAAAACCTTTGTAACTTACCTTTAATTAAAGATTGTCTGTACCTAGTCAAAACACTGGCAATGAAGTCGATGGCAATAACAATAGAAATTATCGTCGTCAAAGAACATATAGTCAACCCTCTCTTTCTCTTGCAGAGGTTTATTTAATGCTTTCTAGTTTAACCATTTATTCATATAAAATAATGTGCATATAATTTTAAAGGAGATAACTTAGTTACATATGTTCAGTAGGAGTGAAAGAAACAGCTGACTATGTGTGGATAAATGAAACAAATTAATAGAACTTTACAACTGTTTATCCATTGTCCGTTAGCAGAAAACATAGTTATTCAAATCTATTCAATGTCTCTAATTTCTTTCCGCTGATATATTTATTTTATATGTTGTCATTGCCATGAAAGATCGAGGGGATGAGAGGCAGAGAAAGACCAAGAAAAATGATGCTGGATGAATTGAGACTGTGGCATGGAGGAATTCATCAGCAGGGATGATCAAGAGTGGCATGAACGCCTAAGCCAGCTGGCAGGACACTTGATGATGATGATGATGATGATGATGATGATGATGATGATGATGATGATGATGATGATGATGATGATGATGATGATGATGTCATTAAATGCATATACTACATGTGGGGAGAGCATTTATAGCAAGCAAGAATAATGGATATGTATTTGTATTCAGGAATAATGATGTTATTGACTTTCATAGTTTGGCATGTCAAATTTTAAATTGTTTTCACTTTGCATCTATTTGTTAATTTTCCCCCTCCCCTCCATACATTGTTCCTGTTTATTTAATACTAGCTGACCCGATCGGCTTCGCCCAGACCCTGGTGGGGAGCATCTCATTTAATTCATATAAGTAGTCATATAAGTTCTCGTTCCCGTTACCGACAATCTGTCTGTCTGTCTGTCTATCTGTCTGTCTGTCTGTCTGACCCGGCCCGGCTTCGCCCAGACCCTGATGGGGAGCATCTCATTTAATTCATATAAGTAGTCATATAAGTTCCCGTTCCCGACTATCTATCTGTCTGTCTGTCTGACCCGGCCCGGCATCGCCCAACTCCTGGTGGGGAGCATCTCATTTAATTCATATAAGTAGTCATATAAGTTCCCGTTCCCGACTGTCTGTCTGTCTGTCTGTCTGTCTGTCTATCTATCTGTCTGTCTGTCTGTCTGACCCGGCCCAGCCCATGGCGGAGAGCATCTCATTTTAAATCATATAAGTAGTCATATAAGATCCCGTTCCCGACTATCTGTCTGTCTGTCTGTCTTGGGTAAATGGAGGAGGGAGGAAGAAGAGGGAGGTGGAGGAGGGAAGAGGAGGGAGGAGGAGGGAGGAGGAGACAGGAGACAGGAGGAATAGGGAGGAATAGGAGGGAGGAGGAGGGATTAGGAAGAGGAGGGAGGAGTAGGGAGGAGGAGGGGGAGGAGGAGGAGGAGGAAGAGGGAGAAGGAGGGAGGAGGAGAACGCAGGAGGAGGAGGGAGAGGAGGAGGAGGAGAGGGAGGAGGAGGAGGAGAGGAGTAGGAGGAGGGAGGAGGAGGAGGAGATAGGAGGAGGGAGGAGGAGGAGGAGGAGGAGGGAGGAGGAAGAAGGAGGAAGAGGGAGAAGGAGGGAGGAGGAGAACGCAGGAGGAGGAGGGAGGAGGAGGAGGAGAGGGAGGAGGAGGGAAAGGGAGGAGGAGGGAGGAGGAGGAGAGAGTGGGAGGAGGGAGGAGGTGGAGGGAGAAGGAAGAGGGAGGAAGAGGGAGAAGGAGGAGGGAGGAGAAGGAGGGAAGAGGATGAGGGGGAGGAGGAGGAAGAGGGAGGAGGAGGAATGTGAAGGGAGGAGGAGGGAGGAGGTAGAGGGAGGAGGAGGGGGAGGAGAGAGGAGGAGGAGAGAGGAGGAGGGATGAGGAGGAGGGAGGAGGAGGAAGAGGGAGGAGGAGGAATGTGAAGGGAGGAGGAGGGAGGAGGTAGAGGGAGGAGGAGGAGGGAGGAGGAGAATGGAGGAGGAGGGATGAGGAGGAGAGGGAGGAGGAGGAAGGAGGAGAGGGAGGAGGGGAGGAGGAGAGAGGAAGAAGGAGGAGGGATGAGGGGGATGAGGGAGGGGGAGGAGGGGGAGGAGGAGAAGGGAAGAGAAGGGAGGAGGAGGGCGAAGGAGGAAGGAAGAGGAGTGCGAGGAGGTAGGAGGAGGGAGGAGGAGGAGGAAGAGGGAGGAGGAGGGAGGAGGAAGAGAGTGGAGGAGGTAGGAGGAGGGAGGAAGAGATAGGCGGAGAGAGGAGGAGGAGGGAGGAGGAGGAGTAGGGAGGAATAGGAGGGAGGAGGAGGGAGGAGGAGGTATTAAGAGAAGGAGGGGGGAAAGAGGAGAAGGAGGAGGGAGGAGGAGGAGGAAGAGGGATGAGGAGGGAGGAGGAGGGAGAGGAGGAGGAGGAAGGAGGAGGAGGAGGAGGAGGGAGGAGGAGGAGGGAGGAGGAGGGAGGAGGAGGGAGGATGGTAAAGGAGGAGGAGGGAGGAGGGTGAAGGAGGAGGAGGAGGAAGAGGGAGGAGGGGGAGGAGGGAGGGGGAGGAGGAGGGAGAAGGAGGAGGAGGAGAACGCAGGTGGGGGAGGAGGAGGAGGAGGGAGGGAGGAGGAGGGAGGAGGAGGAGAGAGGAGGAGGAGGGAGGAGGTGGAGGGAGAAGGAGGAGGGAGGAAGAGGTAGAAGGAGTAGGGAGAAGGAGGAGGGGGAGGAGGAGGAGGAGGAATGATGAGGAGGGAGGAGGAGGAAGAGGGATGTGGAGGAAGGAGGAGGGAGGAGGAGGGAGGAGGTAGAGGGAGGAGGTAGAGGGAGGAAAGGGGAGGAGGGAGAGGAGAGAGGAGGAGGAGGAGGAGGGAGGAGGAGAAGGGAGTAGGAGGGATGAGGAGAAGGGAGGAGGAGAGGGAGGAGGAGGGAGAAGGGAGGGGGAGAAGGAGGAGGGAGAGGGAGGAGGGGGATGAGGTAGAGGGAGGAGGAAGAGGAGGAGGGTGGAGGGAGGAGGTAGAGGGAGGAGGAGGGAGGAGGTAGAGGGAGGAGGAGGGAGGAGGCGGAGGGAGTAGGAGGGAGGAGGATGGAGGAGGAGGGGAGAGGAAGAGGGAGAAGGAAGAGGGAGAAGGAGGAGGGAGGAGGGAGAGGAGGAGGGGGAGGAGGTAGAGGGAGGAGGAAGAGGAGGAGGGTGGAGGGAGGAGGTAGAGGGAGGAGGAGGGGAGGAGGTAGAGGCAGGAGGAGAAGAGAGGAGGAGGGAGTTCGCCATTCCGAATTCATACTCGTCTAGGTTCTGTGATTTCGGTCCTTCCATTGATTGTTCTTCCCTTCTACACGACTGTAGATAACTTCCTTACACATAAAAAGATGAATTGTTATTGATATTGCCGTGGCATGGAGGCATATATATCAGCAACAGAGTTGAACGCCTACGCCAGCCGGCACGGCACTTGATGATGATGATGATTGCCGTGTGACGATTCTGTGTAGTCACGTCATTTTCTTCCCTTTCCCTAGCGTTTTGGTTCGGGGATTCTTTCATCATCATCATCATATATTTACGTACGTATTTTGGGAATGGGAGGAGGGAGGAGGAGGAAGAAGAAAAAAAAATACGACAGTGGCTGCGCTGGAATGAAAGGAAAACGTGTAGAAAATTTCATCTCAATCGGATGGGCCGTTCGCGAGCGCATAAAGGACATATGGACAGACAGACAGACAGACGGAGATCGCAATTTATATATAAGATTGCACTGACTGATCTGTTATTTAGAAAGCTAGTCTTTATTGTAAAGTTTGTTTCCATTTTGACAGAAGTTTCAATATTCATTGAGTAAATGAGTTCCTTTCTTATCACCTACCTATGGTAGGCACATGTCCTACGACTAGGACCTACCGGGCGGCGGGTGGTGGAGTAATAATAATAATGTTTGCATATCCTTTATAGGACATCGCATATCCTTTATAGGACATCACTGTCAACATCAGCATCTTTCAGCTGATTGTTGATTTCTTGGCAAGATTACGCTCAGTAGTTTGCCAATGCTTTCTGAGCGACCAGCTGTCATACCCCGTAAGTTACCGACGCGGCTAGAACCGCTACTGATTCTCGCCGTCGTCACGTTACTCACGTGAGTATACGGGATGCAGAGAAAGTAGCTAACCACTGGATGGTGGAGTAGCCATTAGATATAGAGGTTAGTCATGAATATTGAATAAGCGGCCACCGACCAAAACAGGTGGTGGTCATTGAGAGGAGGCCGATTAGTTATATGGGGCAGCTAATTCTATTAAATACCTCAATATTCTGCCATGGCCATCGGCGAATATGGGGCGCCATACCTCCCCCCCCTCTCTCTCTCTCTCTCTCTCTCTCTCTCTCTCTCTCTCTCTCTCTCTCTCTCTCTCTCTCTGCTTTCCAGGGTCTGTGTGTTTATACAGTAGCTTATAGTTCTTACGTCATACACAAACTATCGGAAATTAAGGAAAATCCATCGATGTATAAATCCCTATTGGACATGACTAATTATCAAAGTAATTAAATGTTTGTTTGTCGTTCGCTCACTTAGACATTGAGTGTAGGTTACAGTTGCCGGAATTTTTCATGTGGGTCAGTTTCCAATTTACCAGTTCCCCTTCCCCCGTGCGCCTCTCTCTCTCTCTCTCTCTCTCTCTCTCTCTCTCTCTCTCTCTCTCTCTCTCTCTCTCTCTCTCTCTCTCTCGCTCTCTCTCTCTCCTCTCTCTCTCTCTCTCTCTCTTTCTCTCTCTCTCTACTAGTGACTTCTGAGATACAGTGGAAACTCGGGTTTCGTTGGCTTCAGTTTTCGTCGATTTCGGGTTTCGTCTATTTTCCGGCTAAAACTTTGTTTTGGTTTTTGTCGGCTGCCTCGGATTTCGTCGGTATGCCTACGTGGCCTAGCGGCTAATTTTGCGAAAACACAGGGACCCAAGCGTTCTATACTCAGTGTGATGTTTTGTCTCGTTGTATGAGCATCACTTGCTAATAAGTTAATCCTTTTCTTTGAGCTCCATCGTGGGACTAAAGAACATTTCCAGAGCCAGCAGCTCTTCGAAGAGGAATGCCAGGAACACGATTGAGTCGAAGAAGGAAATCATTAAAAAATACAAGAGCGGTATTAAAATTGCTGAAATCGAGTCACCATCCACGATAAGTTCCATTGTGGCGAAAAAGGAAGTAATAAAGGAAGTTAATGTAGCGAAAGGCGTGAATGTGCTAACGAAATAGAAATCGTAAACAATTGAAGATGTCGAACAGTTATTATTAATTTGGATAAATCAAAAACAGTTGAAGATTCTGTTTCGGAGGCAATCATATGCGAAAAGGCCAGACTGTTGTATGGCTATCTCATTAAGAAAATGTTTAGGACAAGTGTACTTAGTGATTTTAAGACCAGTTGAGCACGGTTTGAAATATTCAAGAGACGCACTGGCATATAAAAGACAAGACGACCAAAAGGGAATTTACCCCGGATTATGCCTTGATGGAGTCCTTATGGAGGAGGATTCCCCTTCTACGGAATAATATCTGAACCTCTCTCTCCCCTCCTCGACGTTTTCCATACGCCAAGAAGAGTCTTCAGAAGGGTAAATGCCATGTTAAATGTTCATTTATTATTTACATATTCTATTATATTCATTTTATGGTAACTTATTATTGGTATTTGGTATTATAAAGTATATTTATTCTCTATAAAATGTGGTTTTGGTACGTATTTCGGAGTGTCTAGAACGATTTAATTGGGTTTACAATAATACATACGGACATAATTGCCTCGGTTTTCGTCGATTTCGGTTTCATCGATTTCGGTTTTCGTCGATTGTTTTCGAACGGATTGTAGACGAAAACCGAGTTCCACTGTACTTGTAATTTATGTCCCCAATTTAAGGAAGAGAAGTCAACATCTATTTGAACTGAAGGTGTAGGGAGAGAAACCCTTACCTCGCCATCAACACACAGGAAGTTTAAGAGCAGGCACATTCTGCCACTCAACTTCCATAAATGAAATTCGATACGTTTCTTGTGGCAATACCTCGTCCACAAGTTACATCGTCGTCGTGAGACCTCGTCCAGCAAGTTGCATTATGTGCTAGAAATGATACCTAATCGTCATCATGGGATTATGCAGAACAGATGTAAAAAGGAGCAGACAGATAGACAGAGAGAGACTAGAGAGAGAGAGAGAGAGAGAGAGAGAGAGAGAGAGAGAGAGAGAGAGAGAGAGAGAGACAGAGCGACAGAGAGAGACAGAGAGAGAGACAGAGAGACAGAGACAGAGAGACAGAGAGAGAGATTTGCTCTCGTCCATAGAAATTGGCTTGATATGTCACTTGAGAACAGAGACATGACATTCGCAATCTCAACATAACAATTAGCGACATTTCATGAATTGTCGTATTCTCGCATGCCGGTCCTGAAATGAAACACGGAAAAAAGAAAACAAGGTAAACGAAAAGTACATGAAGTAGCCAGCTTGTGTTGTACAATAATTTGACCATTTAGCGATGCTCATTTAGTCCCAACCTGGCCAAGACTTTTTCTGGCAGGGAATGCGCAGTGGACACCTAATGCGACTACACGACATAAACCGGAAACTGAGCTGTGTTACTTTCTCAATGATCTACGCCAGCACGTGAAGCAAGGTGTACTTTACGTGTCACTAGTTGGCCATGTTATATTTTGCAGAGATGTAAAATATCTAGGCAGACAGATAACACCAGCTGGAAGATGCATTACAGAGATAAAGAACATAATAGGAAAAGCAAAATCTGCAGTCAAGCAAATAAAGAACATTTATGCAATTAATCCCTGCCATTGGAAATTAGAAAAAGAATTCTTGCATGTTACATAGAACCAGTTCCAACATATGGATTTGAATACAAGCAAAATATTCCATGTAGACTTTGAATGTCTTGTTTTATAGAATAATGCTGACAATTCACCAGACAGACGAAATGACTAATCTGAAAGAAAATTTTAGACGAAATGAGTAATCTGAAAGAAAATGTTAACACAAAGTTACAAAGACAATTTTTTCTAAGGCTTAATTTGTTATTTATGCATTGTTACGTAGAGTGTAATTTTACTTTGTATTTTTATTTTTGTATCAACTTCTTATTTAGAAAACATTTTTAAAACTTGTAAAGTTTTAGTCGATTTGTGTAGTCTGTGCTGTTACTCTGTGAGTTGCTGTCTGCTCACCGTCATGTTTGTGATTAAAACTCTCATATTCCCTCACTAACAACCCATTGTTGTACATGTTCTCTACTTTTGTCTTCTATAGTGAACTGGTGTGTGGCTGGAGGTAACTACTCACCACAACAACATCTTCGTCTCTGCTCTCCTCTCTTCTCAAACTTCGTGTTGTCACAGTGGCGCAGGATGTTCAGTATCTATTGACTACTTCTGCTTTGCACTCACCCTCCTCTCTCACCCTCCCCGCGCAAAACGTGGGTGCTGACTGTAGCTGAGACGCCAGAGAAGGAAATGGATTGACGACATCAAAGACGCTGTCCACAGAATGACTCTATACAGTGCCACCCATCGAGTACTGGAGCATCAACTATTCATCCCTAGGACGCTTGATGGCAAAGTTGGCAGATTATGATGATATCGTTCCATTAATCTATTTAGGGGAAGGGATTTAACAGTTTCTGCTCTACTTCCGCTGTGTCTGAGGTGCTGTCATGCGATAATATTGTTTGCATGGCCAAACCATTTGATCTTCTGTTGTTTTTACTAAACTTATGTGTACCTGCCGGTCTCTCTGGCTGAGGGGTTGCAACACTTTCTCCGTAATCCCATTTATCACGCAGAGTCTCGTAGCTGGGCGAGAGCTGGGAGCGGTTCGACCCCCGCTGGTGACTTGCGGGATAACTGAGCCGGCCGCTCAGAAAGCAATGGCAAACTACTGAGCGTAATCTTGCTAAGAATTCAACAGACAGCTGAAAGATGCTGTTGTTGAAAACAACGGCAAACTACCTTCCTTAAACTGGCCTAGTTCATTATGATTCGCCTAACTACAGATCATCGCAAGACAAGGACGGAGACATTACAATTAGCAACATGGTATGTTAGGACGTTAAACGACGACGAAAAATTAGATAACATCAAACAATAAATGTAAAGAGAGAAAGTTAATATTTTAAGGACGTGCGACACGAGAAAGACAGGAGCAGGCATTAAGATAGATGACGATTTTAAGATTATTTATTATGGAGGAGAAGATCGACAAAGAGGGGTAGCAATTATCTTGGATGGGCAAACATTGAAATCTGTCCAAGGATATTGGGCTGTGTCAGACAGAGTTCTACTAGTTAAATTAAGCGGTATACCTTTTAGCATAAACGTTATTCAAATATATGCCTCAACAGGAGTATCCGGTGAAGATAAAGAACCTGATACAAGCAACACATCCATCTGAAACATACTGCGCATCTTTTCCCACATTGAGGAAGGCAGTGGAACCAAAAATAATATACATAAATCACAGTTTATGGGCCTGGGAAAGTGGAAACAACAGTCTGATTTCCCTCCAGACCTAACGCACACAGACAATATGAAACTGTATGGGATTACATTTCCTTGTGACCACAGAACACCACACTAAGAGACAGGGCTAAAACTAAAAGAACAGATCTCAGATATGCTACATTGGTATAAATACAAAAGAGCAACAATATTTGGTAGAAGCACAATAGTTAACACATAAATCATACCAAAAATAATATACAGTGGTACCTCGGGTACGAACTTAATTCGTTCCAGAACTCGGTTCCTAACCCGAAACTTTCGTAACCCGAAACATTGAAATCAATTAAATAGATACACTCCGTTTCAAGATGAAAGAATCGTTCTTTTTTGTTAACATCCGGTCGTTTAAATGACAAATCGAAAAGAATATGTGTTCTTCACATATTAAATACAGAGAAAGAAAGGAACCAAATAAATTTAATGTAAAATTTAAAAAAAAAAAGGATTATTCTATCTTTCTTGCCAAGAAAACGATCATGAGAAATTTGTCACTTTCTTTGCTATTCTGAATGATTAGTTTCAGTAGTTTCTTGTCGCTGTTTCCTTGCAGCCGACTGGAGATCGTTCTGCACCAAGAAACTATGAAGGGAAATTTGTCACTTCCTTTGCTGGAGAATCTTTCTGAAGTGGGCCATCGTGTTATCATTCATCAGTTGTACTGCCCTATTAGCAACAAGTTTGTTTGGATGATGGTTCCCAATGAAGACTTCGACGTCTGCCCCCTTGTTGCAAATTTCTTTAATCCTAGCAGTTGAAACGGTCACTGGCTCCTCATCATCGGACGACTGCTCCTCCTTTAATGTCTTTAGCTGTTCATTCTGAAGATCGACAAGCACATCTGTAGTGAGCTCTAGAATGTGGTCCTCAATCAGCTCCTCCAAGTCGTTGTACTTCCAGGCCCATATGTTTGCCCAAGGACACAATCTCATCCACTACAGCTGCTGCGTCTGCCTATAATCCTTCAAACTCTTCTCTCTCTGGTACACAAGATGGCCAAACTTTCTTCCAGGCAGACTTCAAGGTACGGGCGGAGACTTCATTCAATGCCTTGTTAATGAGGTTGATGGCACCCCCAGGAGTAAGAAAGATTAATTTAGATATGTGGAATACGTTTCTTGCATACGCACTGCATAAGTCAGGGAGATAGCTTACCTCCCTCATGACTTATCCCATCCTGGAAATACTGTATATAATTTGCATCCACCCTGTGATTTAAACGAGTTTACCAGCACTACCCAAATAAAACCATTGTGCCTGTGATGAAGTTAGTCTCTCTCTCTCTCTCTCTCTCTCTCTCTCTCTCTCTCTCTCTCTCTCTCTCTCTCTCTCTCTCTCTCTCTCTCTCTATCGCACGCGCGCGTGTGTGCGCTCAAGCAAAAGCCATATATATCTGTTGTGCATTTTACTTTGTAAAACGGGATGCTTGTTGCGATGTTTAATGTAAGGAAAATGTTGCAGGTACACACAAGATGTACCATTTTCAGAAAGCAAAAGTGAATGAGAATACTTGGATTATGAAAGATTCAGTGATACAGTTAAACTTATTTAAATAAAACTAAGTGTGAATGTGAATACTTGGAGTATGAAAGAATTTCTACTGAAATATTTTCTGAATCCAATCCATCCAACATCATTTTTCTTGGTCTGCCTCTACCTCTCTTCCCCTCGATCTTTCCAGTTGTCACGATGTTCTCCAATGTCTCTCTTCTCATAACATGACCAAAGAAAGCTGTTTGTCTCTTTCTTATTGGTGTATATAGTGTTCTAGTTTCATTACCCTCTTTCAGTTAATCGTTGTTATTTACTCTGGCAGTCCAAGGAATTCGCAACATTCGTCTAAAAAAACCACATCTCTGTTGCTTCTAAGTTCTTCCTAATTCGTTCATTTACATTGCAAGATTCACTGCCATACAGCAAAACTGGTTCTTATATACCATTTTAGCACTCTCTTATTAATTCGATGATTATGACTTAATGTATAAGATACTCTTCATTTTCTGAAATGCTGTTTTTGGCCTGACCTATTCTGCTCTTGTCGGTATCCCTAGCCTAGGGGTTAACGGTGTTCTCCGTAATCCCGTATATTCTCGTGGGTAACGCAGCTGCACCAGATTCGGTAGCGGATCGCGTTGCGTTGGTTACTTACGGGGGTATGTGAGCCAGTCGTTCAGAAAGCAATGGCAAACTACTGAGCGTAATCTGGCCAAGACATACACAGCAGATGGAAAATACTGGTGTTGACTGCAATGTCCTGTCAAGTATATTCAGATAAAAAATTATGCTCTTAATCTATGTTGTAAATCTTACATCTGATGTTATAAATGTTCCTAGGAATTTAAAATGATCCACATGGTAAAGAATGTTCCTTTCTATTTCTATGTCACATTTTGAACAGTCTATATTCATTCAAAGAAATACAAAACAAATTCAACATAGAAGTACAGAACAGATTTGATATATTGTCTGATCTAGAGATATTATTCCAGGATGTGAATGATCAATGGGAAATGTTAAAGAATTCAATCAGATTGGCTGCAGAAACAACTATTCCAAAATTAAAGAAGGTGGGTCGTAAGAAATGGATGACTGAAGACATTTTACACCTCATGGAAACAAGAAGACTCAACAAAATAATTCTGTCAAATATGAAGAAATTCACAGACAAGTCAGAATATTATGTAAGGAGGCAAAAGAATCATGGCTTGAGGAAAAGTGCTTAGAAATTGAAAACCAACACAACAGTCAAAATACCAAATTAGGGCACAAAAGAATTCAGGAACTTACTAATAAAAGAACAAGTACATCAACAGGGTGTCTAAAAACTAAAGATGGCAAAATCATAATAGAAAAAGACCAGATTCTACATGTATGGACAGATTATGTGAAACACCTTTATGATGATCAACAGAGACGAACAGTATGATATTAGATTTAATAATGAAGGACCGCCAATTTTGGAGATGGAGGTTCGAAATGTTCTTAAGCATATGAAAGCTGGCAAGGCCCCCGGTGCAGATAACATCACAACAGAAATGATTAAAGCTTTAGAAGAATTTGGACTAGAGCAAGTCACCAGACTGCTGAACACATTATATGATACTGGAGATATACCTCCTGAATTATGTAACTCTGTATTTATTGCAATCCCAAAGAAATCAGGAACCTTGGAATGTGATCAACATAGAACAATTAGTATAATGAGTCACATCACAAAGATTTTGCTAAGAATTATCATGCAAAGAGTGAGGAAGAAGATACAACCTGAAATAGGGGAAGAACAATGTGGGTTTGTAGAAGGAAAGGGTACAGTAAATGCTGTGTATATGCTGCGAACAGTTATTGAACGTGCTATAGAAGTAAACAAGGATATACATCTTTGCTTTATTGACTATACAAAGGCTTTTGATAGAGTTAGACATGTCAACATGGTGGATATGCTTGCAGATCTACAAATTGATGGGAAAGACATTAGACTTATAAAAAACATATATTGGAAACAACAAGCTGCAATAAGGATTGATAATGAAGTGGGACAGTATCAGCCAATTAAGAGAGGTGTTAGGCAGGGATGTGTGATGTCTCCAGATCTTTTTTCTCCTATACAGTGAAAATATTTTCAGAAATGTAGAGGATATAAATGGAATCAGCATTGGAGGACGAAACATCAATAACATTAGATATGCAGATGATACAGTATTAATTGCAGACAATGCGCAGGACCTGCAACAAGTAGTAGTTGCGGTTGTTGTACACAGTGAGCAACTGTGGTTAGAATTAAATTGTAAAAAGACTCAGGTTATGGTCGTCACTAGGAAGGAAGAAGTGCCACAATGTAATATACAAGTAAATGGAAATATTCTTCAACAAGTGAATCGGTACAATTATCTTGGAACAGTCATAACATCTGATGGGAGATGCCTTGAAGAGATTAGAACAAGAATCGCCATGGCGAAAGTAGCCTTTAGCAAGATGAAAAACATTCTGACCAATAAAAAGATGTCAATTGAAACGAGAAAAAAAGTGTTGAGGGGATACATAGAGCCTGTTCTTTTATATGGATGTGAAACTTGGACAATGAGCAGTCAAGCTGAAAAACATCTGATGGCTGCAGAAATGTGGTTTCTGAGGAAAATGCAAAGAATACCATGGACAGACAGAAAAACCAATGACCAAGTACTACAGGAGACAAATGAACATCGTAAACTGACTAGAGAAATTAGACGTAGACAGTCAAAATTTTTTGGACATGCTATGAGAAGAAATGGATTGGAGAACTTGGTGACAACTGGCAAGATCGAAGGGAACAGACCAAGAGGAAGTCCGAGAGGAAAATACCTGGATGGCTTGGCCACATGGCATGGACGAGACAGGAACACTGAGCTGATCCACGACACTGGTGATCGAGTGAAATGGCGAGTCATGACCGCCCACGCATTCCGGCATGGCACATGATTGATTGATATTCATTCATTCATTCAGTAGCATGACCTTTGCAGAACCTCGCTCCCATAACAACCTTCCTGAACACCTCTCGATCATAAGCAAGATGTCCCGTGTCCGGAGATCATCCGCCACATCCTGCACCCATCTTCTCTTTGGCCTTCCTCTTCCTCTATTCCCATGTATACCCCTCCATTATTGTTCTCTCCAAACTTTCGTGGCGTTTCAAGTGATGAAAATATTTCAATTTTCTTTGTTTTATCGTCTTTAATAGCCAACCTTCTTCAATATTAAGCTCTTGAAGTATGAATGCATTTGTTCTTTTCTTTAACCAAGATATTCTTAGAACTAATGTATAATATTTGTATTCAAAGGCATTTATGCGCTGTGCAGCTTGTTTAGTAAGTGTCCAGGTCTCACAGGCGTATGTTGCAATGGGAAAGATGCATGCTATTTAAAATCTAATGTTTGTAGATCTCTCTGTCCCATTCAATAATTCATTGAGTAGTTTTAGTCTTTGAAGAGCAATTGATAGTCGTTGTTTAATTTACTTCATTGTGTTACCGTTGTTGGTAATCAATGACTCGAGATATTCACAATTTTCCACCACCTCCAATTTTTCCTCGTTAACATATATTTCTTTCTCCATAATAGTTTTATCTGTATGCATTATCTTTGATTTTGCTATGTTAAGATATAAGTTGTGATTTTCACTATTCAATTGGGTTGAGGCTATTGGGTTTTCTATACCAGTCTGTGTTGTGGATAGCAATACTGTATCATCAGCATACCGAATCTCTGGTATGTCATGACCACCGATATTTAGAGCATCATATAGCTCCCTACTTATATCATCTCTTACATGTCTCATTATATTTTCTGCGTACAGGTTAAACAAATTGGGGGACAGCACACATCCCTGAAGGACTCCTTGCTTGATGTCAAACCAATCTGATGTCTCGTCATCTATTCTAACCGCTGCTTGTTGGTCTAGATAGAGCTTTCTTATGAGTTGTATTACACGTGGTGGAAAGCTCATATTCCTCATGATTTCCCACAGTTTCTGATGTTGTACACAGTAAGATGCCTTTGAATAATCCACAAAACATGAGAATATGTTTACATCAAATTCTCTGCACTTCTCTATTATTAAACACATATTGAGAATGTGATCTCGTGTTCCTCATCCTTGTCTAAATCCAGCTTGAGCCACGTTAATTTCTTCTTCTATTTTCTTACGAAGTCTTCCCATTATGTCTTTTAGTAGAATTTTACTTGCACGACTGATCTGGGCAACCGTTCTATAGTTGGTACATAATTTCAGGTTGCCCTTTTTTGGTATTGGAATGAATATAGTTCTCTTCCAAACTTTTGGCAATATACCATAGTTCCATATCGTTTTACATACTGCGTGATAGATTGTATGATTTCTTCTCATCCCACTTTAATTAGTTCAGCTTATATCTTATCACATCCAGGTGATTTAACATTTTTCAGGTTCTTTATTGCCCATGCATTTTCATCGAATGAGGGTTCAGGTTCTGTCTCTGCTGCCATTGGCTCATGTATCTCATTCATATCCTCACTGTCACTCACATCAATTCTACTGCAGTACTCCTGCCATCTTTCTAGAATTTGTCTAGATTCTGTTAAGGCATCTCCCATCTTGTCACAGATAACATTCAACTGAGGCTGAACATTTCTTGCCAATAACTTCATTTCTTTGAACATTTCATAATCTCTTCCAATCTTATGATATTGCTCTATTCTGGTACAGCAATCTTGCATATATTGATGTTTGTCCTTTCTTGTGTTCTTTTTTTATTTCTCGAGTTAAAGATTTATACTTCATCCTGCTGTTATCGGATTCACCTCCTTTCTGTTTTAGTTCCCTTTGTTGATGTATTATTTCTAACGTGTCTGATGTAATCAATGGCTTAAGTTGCTTTTTATTGAAGGGAATTAAATCTTTGGCTGCAGTTATTCAGATATCTCTAGCTGTACTGCCAGTTCATCAGGTGTCATTTCCTCTTGTACAGACATTAAGACCCCAAAACGATTCCTTACTTCTACGGTGTATGCATCTGGTATTTTTGTGAGAACAAAACTAAGTGGCCTTGGTCCTCGAGTAAGCTTTTTGAGTTTTAATTTCAGAATTACTTCTAATAACTGATGATCTGTATCACAGTCTGCACTTCGTATGGTTTTTGCAGATGTTATGCTTGATCTCCGTCTCCTTTGTATTAAAATATAATCTATCTGATTTTTGTAATACTGTCCGGGGACGTCCATGTGAAGAGTCTTCTTGGATGTTGTTTAAAAAGTGTGTTGACTATCATTAACTTATTTTCTGTGCAAAATTCAATTAATTTGTCACCTGCATCATTTCTATTTCCAAATCAAAACTATCCTAAAACGTGTCTCTCATTTTCAGCTCTTCTAGTACCTTCTTTTGCATTAAAATCTCCCATTTTTATTGCTGCTGTATCATTATGTCTATATAGTTGGTGCATAATTTTAAGTTAGCCTGTTTTTTAAAAAAATATTTACGTTAGTGCATTAGCACTTTACAGACTTGTACGATTTTTTTTTGCAGTTTATTATGTACAAAACCAGTGTCTTTTTACATTTGCTAATACAATGTATACATTCATACACACGTGACAACATTATATTCTTGGCATGGTGTAATTGCCTTCATGTTACCTTTTGACGATGATGGTTGAGTAATCACTTGCTCCCATGCAAACCAAAACGTTTAATATAAAAACTTTCACACTCCAGGCATCACTTCTCCCAGACCCATTATTTTAGACTTCTGTATGTTTATTTTAGCCCCACTTCCTTCACCAAACTGTCTGAAGGTGTGAAGTATGTTCGTTATGGAAGTGTTGGTTGTAGGGAAGAAAGCGGTGTCATCTGCATAAGCGATTAATTTCCGCCCCACCCCCCCCACAAACCCTTGTATAAATCTACCTTTAATGTCAGTGTCCTGTCTAATTGCTTCTAAGAGTAATTCTAGTGTGAGTACATATAGGATTGGTGATAGTGGACACCCTTGTCTGACAGATCTTGTAATCCTGAAACTGGCAATGAGTGAATGATTCACCAGTACCTTACTTTCAGGATTTTTATACAATATTTCTATCCACTGTCTATAGTACTGTCCTATGTTACAGTGTGCTAGTGTTTTGTGTAAGTACGAGTGTGAAGTTCTGTCAAAGGCCCTCTCCAGGTCTAAGAACAAGAGGGAGGATTGACAGTCTTTCTGGGGGGGGGGGGGTGTATGTGATGAAATCTCTAATGAAGTGTGTATGTTGGTGTATGTTTCTGTGTTGAATACTGCACTGTTGGTCTGGGTGTATTGGTGATGGCATGAAAGGTTTTATTTTGTTTGCAAGTGATTTTGCTAGAATTTTGTAGTCTGTTTCATAATGAGATGTGTCTATAGTTTTTCAGCTGTTTTATCTGTGTTGTCTTTATGTATGAGTCTTATACATGACATGCTGCAAGTGTTTGGGAGTTCTTGTTTATGAAAAGCTTCTTGGTAGACCTTTAGAAAGAAATTGCTCAGGATAGGAAAGAAGTGTTGGTAGAATTCTACAGAGAGTCCTGGTGTTTTCTCTTTTTGCATTTGATTGAGTGCATGTGTTATGTCTGCTAATGTAAGCTCTGTGTCTTGTGTGTCTTTATCTGTGTCAGTCAGTTTCATTGTGTATTGTAAGAACCCATTTTATGTTTGTGTGTTGGCTGGTCGTTTTGGTAGTGGAAGGAAGATAGTTCTCATTAAGGATATGTGGCCCTTTACAGGCCAGACAAAAATTTGAGAAATAGACGAGCATCGACGCTGCATCCATCAAAAGGATAAAATATAACATGTAATATCGATGTGACCTAGAAAAATTGTTTATAAATTTCTCAAAAGTTTAAAATAAAGCCTTAACTTTTACACAAGCTGTGAAGATATTGAAAATTATTATTCTCTTCTTTATTCAGCATAAACATTCGTAAAGTTATATAATAGTTTTATAAAAATTAAGACAAATACTACAATTATTTAAATCACACAATATATTCATGTTACTTTCAGTAATGTACCTTGAAATAACTGTTATATCGTTATGTTATGTCCCTTTCCGCTTTGTTTAAATACACGTCTTCCGTTTAATGTGGTTTTATTTAGTGCAAAGTAGTGTGTATTTACAAGGTGCATTGTGTGTTTTCCTTTACATTTGCAAATACAGCAAGACCCGAGATGTCAAATGCAGCAAGATTTCCTAAATATCTGTGTATTGACTGCATACTATTTATTATTCTGGAACGACAAATGTAGTGATTTTTCAATTCATATCGATAAAGTAATGTTTTCGGTAATTGAAATTCCAAAGAAAACATACAGAATCCTTTAGATTAGAATAACACACTTGGATCCTCGTAAATTCTTCAGTTCAATAAATGGACGGAAACAAATGTGTAAACATGTTGAATTTTTTATATGAAATAAGGTTATCATTTGGAATTACCTAAAGGGCATCGATTCTTTTTAAATTTTGTTTTTAAAAAAAAAATAATAATATAAATGCACGCGGTTCCCCAGTGAGGGTCAGAGCCACCACATTAGGTACCACGTCCCCGTGTGTCATTCGGATGCTCGTCTCTGCATGTGGCCCTGGTAAGATCAAGTACAGATACTACACTGTGATCTTAGCCAAAAGGCCGAGAAGCCAGATCCATTCTTTTATAAAGGTATATGACCTGAAACAGACCCATCACATTTTTGTTTTTCTTAATGAAATAATAATAATAATAATAATAATAATAATAATAATAATAATAATAATAATAATAATGCTGAAAGACAGAGATAATTGCACGTATCATAAGTTTTAGGGCTGAGGATTCCCCAGGAGCAAGAACCGCCCCATGAGGTTCCAGGTCAATGTTTGTGTTTCGCAGAAGCAAGAACCGCCCCATGAGGCTCCAAGTCCTTGTATGTATTCCCCAAGAGCAAGAGCCGCCCCATGAGGTTCCAAGTCCTTGTATGTGTTCCCCAGGAACACGAACCGCCCCATGAGGTTCCAAGTCCCTGTATGTATTCCCCAGGAACAAGAGCCGCCCCATGAGGTTCCAAGTCCCTGTATGTGTTCCCGAGGAACAAGGGCCGCACCAAGAGGTTTCAGGTCCCTGTATGTGTTCCCCAGGAGCAAGAGCCGCCCCATGAGGTTCCAGGTCCCTGTATGTGTTCCCCGTGAGCAAGAGCCACCCCTTGAGGTTCCAAGCCCCTGTATGTGTTCCCACAAGCAAGAGCCGCCCAGTGAGTTTCCAGTTCCCTGTATGTGTTCTCCAGGAGCAAGAGCCACTGCTTAAGGTTCCAGAGGTTCTGCTGGTACCAATGGCCATATCAAGTACAGATAAGTCAGTTTACCTTAATCATTGTGGTGATACAAGAACATATACTACAAGTTGGTGATAGCCCAAATGCGCTGAAACAATACAAATTACTGAATTAAAAAAAAATAAATAAAATAAAAGTTTGTTTCGTATAAAACGGTGTGTATATACAAGTTACGTTGTGTGTGTTTGTGTGTGATTTTTAAAAAAAATTTTTTTTTTTACATTTGCGAATAATACATATACATTCATAAATTTCATATACACATGATAATATTAGATGAATGGCATGGTATAGTAATCATTTGCTCTCATGCATACTAGTATAAATAAAAGAACACGTACATCAACAGTCTGATTTCCCAACTCCCCCCCCCCCCCCCCCCCCCCCCCCTCCACAAAAAAAGATGGAAATATCATAATAGAAAAGGATCAGATTTAAATGTATAGCCAGATGATGTGAAAAACCTTTATGATGATACCAGAGAAGAACAGTATGATATTCGAAATAATAATGAACGATCATCAATTTTGAACACCGAGGGTAACAATGTTGTTAACCATTTACAATCTGAGAAGATCCCCGGTTCAGCCAACATCACAACAGAAATGATCAATGCCTTAGAAGAACATGAAATAGATTGAGTCACCAGACTGCTGAACGCAATATATGATACTAGAGATATACCTCATGAATAATGCAATTCTATAGATATTGCAATTCCAAAGAAATCAGGAGCCTTGGGATGTGATCAACATCGAACAATTAGTACAATGAGCCATATCAGGAAGATTTTGCTAAGAATTATCATGCCAAGAGTTAGAAAGAAAAATACAACCCGAAAAAGGAGAAGAACAATGTGATCTTGTAGAAGGCAAAGGTACAGTAAATGATGTGTAAATGCTGAGAGCATTAATGGACCGTTCTATAGACGTAAACAAAGACATACATTTTGCTTTATTTACTACACAAAGGCTTTCAACAACATATAAACATCAGAAAAAAAGAACGTATATTGGAAACAAAATCTGCCATACGAATTGATAATGAAGTAGGTCAATATCAGCCTATTACGAGAGGTGTGAGACAGGGATGTGTAATGTCTCCAGATCTTTTTTCCTTGTACAGTGAAAATATTTTCAACCATGTAGCAGTTATGAAAGGAATCATCATAGAAGGAAGTAATATCAACAACAATAGATCTGAGGATGATACAGTATTGATTGCAGACAATGAGCAGGATCTGCAACATATAGTAGATGCGGCTATTGCACACATTGAACAACTATAGTTAGAATTACATTGTAAGAAGACACAGATTATGGTTGTCACTAGGAAGAAAAAAATTGCCACAATGTAATATCCAAGTAAATGGTAATATTCTTGAACAAGTGAATCGGTATAATTATTTCGGAACAATCATAACATGTGATGTCAGATGACTTGAAGAGATTAGAACAAGAATCACCATGGCGAAGGTTGTCTTTTGAAAGATGGAAAACATATTCACCTACAAAAAGATGTCAATTGCTGCGAGAAAAAGAATGTTGAGCTGCTACATACAACCTGTACTTTTGTATGGATGTGAAGCGTGGACATTGAGCTGACAAGCTGAAAAACATCTGATGGCTGTGGAAATGTGGTTTCTGAGAAAAATTCAAAGAATACCATGGGCAGACAGAACACTTAATGACCATGGTCTACAAGAAACAAATCATACACCGATTAGAGCAATTAGACGCAGACAGTCAAAAAGCTTTGGTCACTTTATGAGAAGAAATAAATTGTAGAACTTGATGACAACTGGCAATATCAAACGGAAGAGAACAAGGGGAAGGCAGATAAGTAAATACGTGGATGGCTTGGTCACTTGGTATGGTCGAGACAAGAACACTGAGCTGATCCACGATTTTGGTGGTCAAGTGAGATGGCGAATCATGACCGTCCACGCTTATTGGCATTACACATGATGATAATGATGACACGGTTAAATGCCTTTGAATAATCTACAAAACAGGAGAATAGGTTTACATTAAATTCTCTACACTTCTCTGTTATTAAGTGCATGTTGAGTATGTGCTCTCTTATTCCTCTTCCTCTCTTCGTCTAAATCCAGCTTTTCCCCCCCTTTACAGGACATCGCTGTCAACATCAGCATCTCTCAGCTGATTGTTCATTTCTTGGCAAGTTACACTCAGTAGTTTGCCATAGCTTTCTGAGCGGCCGGCTCACCAACCCCGTAAGTTACCGCTACCAATTCTCGCGCAAGTTACGTTCCCCACGTGAATATACGGGATTACTGAGAAAGTCGCTAACACCTAGGCCAGGGAGACCGGATGTCTAAATCCAGCTGGAACCACGTTATTCTCTTCTTCAATTTCTTACGAAGTCTTCCCATTATGATGTTTAGTTGAATTTTACCTGCATGACTGACCAGGGCAACAGTCTATCGTTGGTGCTAAATTTCAAGTTGCCCTTTTTGTTAGTGGAATGAAGATGGTTCTCATTAGTGATAAAAACTCCACACCGCGAAGCAAACACGGCAGGAGACTTCTGATCGTCAGAAGTGTATTCTCTTCCCCAAGTGTTTCGGCCCATTATACCCATAACATTCTCTACTGGCGGACCCGTTCGGGTCATGACTCAGGACGTCTTTCCAATGCTGTGCGAGACGTTCGGTCACCTTCGTTGTCCTTGTTTTGCTTGTCTCTTAGCTGTTAACATGTCCACTCTCAATTCTGCCCTCCCTCAGAGAGGAGAGTCTGTGCAGCCTGTGCTTGCCCCTTAGCACCCGTGGTCGTAGGGAGCCTGCTTTATCACCTGCCACGGCCTCTATCGCCTCCATACGTCTCCGTTGCCACGTTCCTTCATCGTGCCACGTTTATGGCGCCGCACTCTGCTAGGAAGCCGGTTCTACCTTTTGGTTTCTTGACCCACATATTGCAGGTGGGTGCGACTTTCGGACGATTACGGCTCAGTTATGAAGGATCGACTTCGTTCGACATTAGCATGATTTGACTGCACTCAGATTCACCACCCTCGCTCGGAGGAAAGGCTATAAAGTTGGCACGACAGTTGCAAGGTCGTTTTCTTAGTTGAGAGATTGTTAAGTGTTCTGCACTTACCGCTTCTAACCATACTAGCTTCGAGTCTCATCCCACTTCAGGTTCCCACAATTCCACAGCCAGCACGAGGCCTTTTCTGCTGCCTCACCCAGTTGTTTTTGTGCCCGACTTCTTGCTTGTGCTTTAATGCCAATTTGCTTTAGCACATCATACACAGAGATGGACACTGGACATCTGGCGCCTTTCTCTACTGCGAATAGCCTGATGGTGTACCCTTCCAGCCTAGGACTCGCGACCATGTCATCGTACTTCTCTATCTTGTACGTGTGCTGCTCCTCAATATTTGACTCGTACGGGAATGTCAGCTCATTCAGCGTTAACTGTCTGGCTGACGAGGAGCGAAGTACGATGTCAGGTCGCAAGTCAAACTTTTGGATCACCCCAGGGGTTGTCACGGCCCTTTAAATCCACGATCAGTTCTCAGTCATCCGCATCATCGAAAATTGTCGGAAGCGGCAAGTCGGCAGCACGGCCATCGTTGTCTCTGCGTTGTTTTCCGGGAATAAAATGTCCACCAGCACTCGGCCTGGCTCCTCTGTTCACCTGCATTCTGGCAATATGCACTATGGCTTGTCATTAAGAATATTTGTTCTTTTACAGGTCGGACTTGAGAGGAGCGGCTGGCCGAGTGGCTAGAACGCCGGACGCTCATTCGGGAGACAACGGTTCGATCCCTCGGTAATGTGTGGGATTTTTTTCTGTCGGGGGCAAAAAGAAAATCCTAACCTACACAGTTCGCGACTGCACTAGCCAGGCGGCCTTAATTCCTCAGGCTTAAAGACCCCCCCCCCCCCCCCCCCCCCTCTGCCATTCACCGCACAGTACTATATTGGCAGTAAATGACAGTAAATGACAGGCCGGACAAAAATACCTCTTTTACAAAGCTAAAAGGTGTATCCAATAAATTGATAAAATATAGCATTTAATTTCGACGTGAAATAGGCAAATTAATTATAAACTTCTCAAAAATCTAAAATAATGCCTAACTTATACACAGACCGTGAAGATAATTTAAAATCGTTACCCCATTCTTTATGCAGCATATAACTTTCGTTAATTTCTATGATAATATTATAAAAGATTAAGATGTGTTAAGTAAACAATTACACATTGATTATGAACATAGTCCTGAAAATGTATGTTTGAAAGTCCTGAAAAACAACAACAAAATTGCTTAATATTTAGCTCCACAGGAGCAAGAGCCGCCCCTTGAGGTTTCAAGTCCCCGTATGTTATTGTGATGTCCACCTCTGCTGGTGGCCATGGCCAGATCAAGTAATAAATTGGAGAACTTGATGACAACTGGCAAGATCGAGGGAAAGAGAACAAGGGGAAGGCAGAGAAGTAAATACCTGGATGGCTTAGTCACTTAGAATGGTCGAGAGAAGAACACTGAGCTGATCGACGACTCTGGTGATCAAGTGAATGGCAAATCATGACATCCCACGCTTATCGGCATAGCACATTAAGATGATGATGAAACAATCAAATGCCTATGAATAATCCACAAAGCAAGATAATACGTTTACATTAAATTCTCTTCACTTCTCTATTATTAAACGCATGTTGAGTATGTGCTCTTTTGTTCCTCTTTCTTTTTAAAATCCAGCTTTAACCACGTTAATCTCTCCTAGCATTTCTTACTAAGTCTTCCTATTATGATTTTTAGTAGAATTTTACTTGCTTGACTAACTAGGGCAACGGTCTACAGATGGTGCACAATTTTAAGTTTCCATATTTGGTAGTGGAATGACGATAGTTCTCTTAAAGATATTTGGCCTTTTACAGACCCGACAAAAATTTACCTAACTCAAGACAACGATGATGTATATTGAAAGAATAAAATAAGACATCTAACATCGATGTGTCATAGAACAATCTTATATATAAAAGGCAATCTCCGTCTGTATGTCCGTATGTTCTTTATGCGTTCGCGAACGGCCCATCCGATTGAGATGAAATTTTCTACACGTGTTCCTTTCATTCCAGAACAGCCAACTGTGATATTTTTTTAATGTGAAATCGGCTGCTTACCCAATATTATTTCATTTTTCATTTTTCATTATAATTTCATATATCTCAGGGGACTTAACTCTGTAAAAGTTACTTCAAGGGACATAACTTTTCTATATAACTTATAGTCATATTGTGGCATCGTTTTCAAAGATTTATAAACTCTTTGTCCATAGTTATGTACCGGCATATGAGTTATAATAAACAATGATACAATCTTTGAGGCATTTTCAAAGTTTTCATAAAAATAATGCATAATGCATAACATTGTAACTCATCTTTTTATGCTTAAAGAATAAATAAATAATAGTTACCTTATCTCTATCAAGTTTGAAGATTTTATATTTCTTTACACTGTCGCCAACTCGAAGAAGACATGGAACAACTGCAGCCATTATTAAATCTACAGGCATATGCGTTATATTCCTCCTCCTCCTCCTCTCCCCTCCTCCACCTCCTACCCTCTTCCTCTTCCCCTCCCCCTCCTCCCTCTCCCTCCTCCATCCTCCTCTTCCCTCTTTCTCCTCCTCTTCCCTCCTCCTCCCTCTTCTTCCTCCTTCCTCCTCCTCTTTCCTCCTCCTCCCACTTCCTCCTCTTCCTCCTCCTGCCTCCTCGCCCTCCTCCCTCCTCCTAATCACTCCTCTTCCTTTCCTCCTCCCCTTCTCTCCTCCTCTCTCCTCCTACTCCCTCCTCCTCCTCCCTCCTCCTCCCTCCTCATCCCTCCTCCTCCTACGTCCTCCCCATCCTCCCTCCTCCTCCCTTCTTCTCCCTCTTCCTCCCTCCTCCTCCTTCTCCTTCCTCCTCCTCCCCCTCCATCCTCCCTCTGCCTCCCTCTCCTCCTCCCTCCTCCTAATCCCTCCTCCTCCCTTCTCCTCCTCCCTTCTCCTCCTCCCTCCTCATCCTCTCTCCTCCTCCCTCCTCCTCCTCCCTCTACCTCCTTCCTCCTCCCCCCTCCTCCTCCTCCCTCCACATCCCTCCTCCTCCTCCCTTTTCCTATTCCTCCCTCCTCATCCTCCCTCCTCCTCCTCCCCCTCCTTCTCCTCCCTCCTCCTTCTCCCTCCTCCTTCTCCCTCTTCCTCCTCCTCCCTCCTCCTCCCTCCTCCTCCTCCCTCCGCCTCCTCCCTCCTCCTCCTCTCTACTCCTCCTCCCTCCTCCTCCATCTCCCTCCTCCTCCCTCTCCTCCTCCCTCTTCCTCCCTCCTCCTCCCCCTCCTCCTCCTGCGTTCTTCTCCTCCCTCCTTCTCCCTCCTCCTCCTCCTCCGTCTTCCTCCCTCTTCCTCCTCCCTCTTCCTCCTCCCTCCTCCCCCTCCTCCCTCCTCCTCCCTCTTCCTCCTCCCCCTCCTCCTCCCTCATCCTCCTCCCACCTCCTCCTCCCTCCTCCTGCCTCCTCCTCCTCCCTCATCCTCCTCCCTCATCCTCCTCCTTCCTCCTCCTTCCTCCTCCTCCCTCCTCCTCTCTCCTCCTCCTAATCCCTCCTCCTCTCTACTACTCCTCCTCCTTCCTCCTCCCTCCTCTTCCCTCCTCCTCCTCTCTCCGCATATCTCTTCCTCCCTCCTACTCCTCCCTCCTCCTCCCTCCTCCACCTCCCTCTTCCTCCTCCCAGCTCCTACTCCTCCTTTTTCTTCTTCTGCTGCTGCTGCCGCTGCTCCATTTACCCAAGTTAATTGTTGGGGAAGATGTAAAGATCTTTCAAGTGCTCTTTCTAATGCTTTTTGTAAGTTGGTCTTCGTTTATCTAAGGTTGTTCTAACTGCAACCAATAAATGATTAGACAGACAGACAGACAGACAGACAGACAGACAGACAGACAGTCGGGAACGGGAACTTATATGACTACTTATATGAATTAAATGAGATGCTCCCCATCAGGGACTGGGCGAAGCCGGGCCGGGTCAGACAGACAGACAGACAGACAGACAGACAGACAGGCAGGCAGGCAGGCAGGCAGGCAGACAGACAGGCAGGCAGGCAGGCAGGCAGGCAGGCAGACAGACAGACAGTCGATAACGGGAACGGGAACTTATATGACTACTTATATGAATTAAATGAGATGCTCCCCACCAAGGCCTGGGCGAAGCCGGGCCGGGTCAGCTAGTTATTTATAAAATTGTAAGAAATTTAGAGTAAAGCCATAACTTGTACAGAGATTGTGAATATGTGTGAAAGTTGTTATCCTATTCTTTATGGTGCAGAATCCCGTCATTAACTTATATGACAAATTTAGAAAACATTAACACAAATACTACAATTATTTAAATCACATAATATATTTATGTTATATTTTGTAATGTCCCTTGAAATAACTGTTGTATTGTTATGTCCCTTTCTGCTTTTTATAATTATATTTTCCGTTTAATGTCGTTTTATTTAGTGCAAAACACTGCAGGGGCGTTACTAGGGGGGTGCGGGGGGTGCGGGCCGCACCGGGTGACACCACCAAGGGGTGACACCAAAATAAAAAAATTGCAAATTTGAAAAAGCAGACATAGCTCTGTCTAGTCGGGTTTCATAACCGTTCATTGTTAAATACATGAGCAGGCACAGGGTGCCACCATGCAGAGCGTCTGGTGCTTAAATGAATAAGACTCAGAGCTCAGAGCTGCTCTAGAGGGGTGACACCAAGAGTTTACCGCACTGGGTGACACCAACCCCAGTGACGCCACTGCAAAACAGTGTGTATTTACGCGGTGCATTGTGTGTTTTCCTTTAAATTTGCAAATACAACAAGACCCAAATGCCAAATGCGGCAAGATTCCCTAAATGCCTGTGGAATGACTGCATACTATTTATTATTATGGAACGGCAAATGGTAGCGATGTTTCAGTCCATATAGATAAATTGCTGTTGTCGGTAACTGCAATTCTAAAGAAAATCATACAGTATCCTTTGGAATAACACACTTGTATCCTTGTAAATTCTTAAGTTCAATAGAATGGCGGAAGTGAATGTGTTAAAATGTTGAATGCTTTATATGAAAAAAGTTTTTCATATGGAATTGCCCAAAGTGCTTCGATGTTTAAAAATTCTTTTATATCAAAACAATTAAGAGCACGAGGTTCCTCAGTGAGAGTTAGAGCCGCCCCATCAGGTCCAACGTCCCCGGTGTGTCATTCGGATGACCTCCTCTGCATGTGGCCTTGGTAACTTCGAGTGCAGACACTAAACTTTGATCTTAGCCAAAAGGCCGAGAAGCCAGATCCATTCAATTATAAAGGTATATGGCCTGAAACAGGCCCATCAAATTTGTGTTTTCCTGAATGAAATAATAATAATAATGTTGAAACAGAGTGATTACACGCAGCACGCTGTGAATAACGCTCAGTGTTATTCACAGTCACGGCTCGTCACGTCACGTGACGTTTACTACCGTTGTTTACTACCGTCACGTGACGTTTATGTTCGAAAATGACGACAGAAAAAGGAGGTTTTTTATTTATTTTAAAAGAGATATACTGTGCAACTTGTGTATGGGGTTTGCTTTCGCAATTGTTGAAATAAAGAATCATATAAATTGAATGTATTGTCGATCAATTCCGGTTGAGTGTGTAGTGGACTGCTAGACCGATGGATGGATGCAATAAATATTTCTGGGCTCGGGCCTCACTGTCGTCGGAGTGTATTTCCATATCTTGTGCTACTCGTTTTATCTTGTGTATGTCCCATATATCTGCGCCCATCTTTGGTATTAAAAAAAAATGATTTAAATTTCAATGGGAGCCACAATTAAATCTCTGATCCGCATTTGCCCACCCCAGTCACGCTCAGTATTATTCACAGCGCGCTGTTAATAACACCTCCCATGTTGAAATGCAGCGATAATTGCATCCATTGCGGAAAACACAAAGTAAAGCCAATTACACATTGCTAATGAACATAGCTGTGAACATTTGTGTTTGAATGTCCTGAATATACAACATGTGCTTAATTTTTAGGACTTAGGATTCCCCAGGAGCAAGAGCCGCCCCATGAGGTTCCATGTCCCAGTATGTGTTCCCCAGGAGCAAGAGCCGCCCCATAAGGTTCCATGTCCCAGTATGTGTTCCCCAGGAGCAAGAGCCGCCCCATGAGGTTCTATGTCCCAGTATGTGTTCCCCAGGAGCAAGAGCCGCCCCATGAGGTTCTATGTCCCAGTATGTGTTCCCCAGGAAAAAGAGCCGCCCCATGAGGTTCCATGTCCCAGTATGTGTTCCCCAGGAGCAAGAGCCGCCCCATGAGGTTCCAGGTCCCGGTATATGTTCCCCAGGAGCAAGAGCCGCCCCATGAGGTTCCATGTCCCAGTATGTGTTCCCCAGGAGCAAGAGCCGCCCCATGAGGTTCCATGTCCCCGTATGTCAATGTAATGACCACCTCAGCTGGTGGACATGGCCAGATTAAGTTCAGATAAAGCAGTTAACCTGTAATCACTGACGTCATACAAGAACAAATACTACACTTTGATCTTAGCCAAAATGCCCTGAAACAATCCAAAGTGCTGACATTTAAAAACAGTGTGTATATACAAGGTACTTTGTGTGTGTGTGTGTGTGTGTGTGTGTGTGTGTGTGTGTGTGTGTGTGTGTGTGTGTGTATGTGTGTGTGTGTGTGTGTGTGTGTGTGTGTGTGTGTGAGATTTTTTATTTTTATATTTGCGAATGCAACATATACATTCATATACATATGATAACATTGGATGAATGGCGTGATGTAGTAATCATTTGTTCTCATGCATACTAAGATGTTTAAATATAAATAAAAGAACACATACATCAACAGGCTTCCTAAAAACAAAAGAGTGAAAAATCATAATAGAAAAAGATCAGATTCTACATGTATGGTCAGATTATGTGAAAAACCTTTATGATGATACCACAGAAGAACAGTAAGATGTTTGAAATAATAATGAAGGATCATAAAGTTTGAACATCGAGATTAAGAATGCTCTTAACCATATGAAAACTAGCAAGAACCCCGGTTCAGATGACATCACAACAGAAACAATCAATGCCTTAGAAAAATATGGGATAGATCAAGTCACCAGACTGCTGAACACAATATATGATACTAGAGATATCCTCCTGAATAATGTAATTCTATAGTTATTGCAATACCAAAGAAATCAGGAGCCTTGGTATGTCATCAACAACGAACAAGTAGTACAATGAGCCACATCACGAAGATTTTGCTATGAATTATCATGCAAAGAGTTAGAAAGAAAAATACAACCCGTAAAAGGAGAAGAACAATGTGAGTTTGTAGAAGGCAAAGGAACAGTAAATAATGTGTATATCAATCAATCATGTGCCATGCCGGAAAGCGTGGGCGGTCATGACTCGTCATTTCACTCGATCACCAGAGTCGTGGATCAGATCAGTGTTCCTGTCTCGTCCATGCCATGTGGCCAAGCCATCCAGGTATTTTCCTATTGGTCTTCCTCTTGTTCTGTTCCCTCCGATCTTGCCAGTAATGTGTATATGCTGAGAACATTAATGGACCGTTTTATAGAAGTAAACAAAGACATACAGCTTCGCTTTATTGATCACATAAAGGCTTTCGATAAAGTGAGACATGTCAACATGATAAAGATGCTTGCAGATCTACAAATTTATAGGAAAGACCCTTGATTTGGAAAACAACGTACATTGGAAACAACAAGCTGCCATACGGATTGATAATGAAGTAGGTCAATATCAGCCTGTTAAGAGAGGTGTGAGATAGGGATGTGTAATGTCTCTAGATCTGCTTTCCCTGTACAGTGAAAATATTTTCAGACATGTAGAAGTTATGAAAGGAATCATCATAGGGGACGTAACATCAACAACATTAGATGTGCGGATGATACAGGATTGACTACAGACAATTAGAAGTATCTGAAAACATTTAGTAGATGCGACTGTTGCACACAGTGAACAACTATAGTTAGAATTACATTGTAAGAAGACACATATTATGGTCGTCACTAGGAAGAAAAAAAAAATACCACAATGTACAAGAAAATGAGAATATTCTTAAACAATTGAATCGGTACAATTATCTCGGAACAATCATAACATCTGATGTCAGAGGCCTTGAAGAGATTAGAACCAGAATCGTAGCCTTTTGCAAGATGAAAAACATACTGGCCAATAAAAAGATGTCAACTGCAACGAGAAAAAGAGTGCGGAGTTGCTACATACAACCTATACTTTTGTATGGATGTGAAGCGTGGAGAATGAGCAGTCAAGCTGGAAAAAAAAAACATCTGGTGGCTGTGGATATGTAGTTTCTGAGTAAAATGCAAAGAATACCATGGACAGACAGAAAAACCAATTACTAAATCCTACAAGAAACAAATGAAAATCATACACTGATTAGAGAAATTAGACGTAGAAAGTCACACATTGTTGATCACGTTATGAGAAGAAATAAATTGGGGAACTTGGTAACAACTGGCAAGATCGAGGGGAAGAGAACAAGGGGAAGGCAAAGAAGTAAATACCTGGATGGTTTGGTCATTTGGTGTGGTCGAGATAAGAGCACTGAGTTGATCCATGACTCTGGTGATCAAGTGAGATGTCGAATCATGACCGTCCAATCTTATCGGCATGGCACATGATGATGATGAAACAGTCAAATGCCTTTGAATAATCCACACAACAGGAGAATAAGCTTACATTAAATTCTCTACACTTCTCTACTATTAAACGCATGTTGAGTATGCTACTCTCTTGTTCCTCTTTCTTGTTTAAATCCAACTTGAACCACGTTAATCTCTTCATCCATGCTTGCTTGCTTGCTTGCTTGCTTGTGTTCGTTGGCTTGGGCTCCAACATGAAGTCCTGTATGTCGGATGAAGACATCCTGTTGTCCAACATCAGTGTGATGTCATACAGGACCTGAGGTTTGCGTGAGTATCCGTTGTCCCATGTCTGGCTTATTGATGTGTTCCTCGCCGTACAGGCAGACACTCTCCGACTTCGGAGGAATCGGTGATCCTACTGACTTTAGCCAGGACACCGAAGGGACCTGTTGCCCAGGACGCTCGACGAGGACGCGTCAGTAGGTCTTGGCCTGTATATAACCCGGCCCTGGTGCCTTGGAAACACCTCTGCGTCCATCTTCTTCCATGTCTTACAACGTCTTCCCATTATTATATTAGTAGAATTTTACGTGCATGACTGACCAGGGCACCAGTCTATAGTTGGTACATAATTTCAAGGTGCCCTGTTTAGTAGTGGAATGAACATAGTTCTTTTAAGGATATTTGGACTTTTACAGGCCCGTCAAAATTTTTATTTGCAGCCAACACTTATGGAAGTTATTCATTTATAGGATAAAATATAGCATTTAATATCGATGTGAGATAGAAAAACTATTTATAAAATTCTCAAAAATTTAAAATAAAGCCTTAACTTTTACATAATCTGTGAAGATATTTGAAACTTTTTATATATATCTGATATAACATATATAATTGTAGAAAACTTATATAATAAGTTTATAAAGATTAGACAAATTCTACATTTATTTAATCGTATATTATAAGTTTATTTGACTTTCAGTAATCTCCCTTGAAATAACTGTTATATCGTTATGTCCCTTTCTCCTTTGTTTAAAAAATTACAAGTCTTCCGTTTAATGTTGCTTTAATTAGTGCAAAACAGTGTGTATTTACAAGGTACATTGCAAATACAACAAGATCCCAGATGTCAAATGCAGCAAGATTACCTAAATGTCTGTGTAATGTCTGCATACTATTTATTATTGTGGAACGGTAATGTTTAAATTCATATAGATAAATGTGTTTTTTTGTTCCGCGTTTCTATCCTGTTTTAAGATATTGCGGTCAACATCACCATATTTCAGCTGTATGTTGATTCCCTGGCTAGATTACGCTCATCAGCACGCCACGACTTTCTGAGCGACCGGCTCCTTACTCTCATAAGTCACTGGTGCGACTCGAGCCGCTTACATTTCTCGTGCACTCACGTCAACCACGAGAGAATTCGGGTTACGGAGAAAGCTGCGAACTCCTCGGCCAGGGAACCGGCATATAGATAAATGTAGTTTTCAGTATTTGCAATTCCAAAGGAAAACTTACAGTATACTTTAGAACAGGGGTGGGCAAACTACGGCCCGCGGGCCGCATGCGGCCCGCCAAGTGATTTTATGCGGCCCGCGAAGGCATTTAGAAATAACATTTTTTAATTCGTTTTTAAGTCATTTTGTTGAATTTTACAAAATTTCATGTACCGTTATGATGAGTGTCAATAACAAATGTAAGATTGAAGATGAATGCCGGTTTTTAATGATGAATAGACAACTAAGTACTGTTTTATAAAAGTTGGTAGCAAATCAGTTTGCTTGTTGTATCGTGAGTCAGTGGCTGTCTTCAAGGAGTACAGTTTAAAAAGACATTATCAAACAAAACATTCCGATTTCGGATACAATTTAATGACTGAAGAGAAGGAAAGTAAATGCCTTGAGTTGGTGAAAAATTTAGAGAAACAGCAAACTGTTTTCACGAAACAGTCTTCAATTTAAGGTGCTTCAACTGAAACTAGTCTTGTGTTGTCACACAGAATTGTGAAACAGAACAAGCCATTTTCTGATGGCGAGTTCATCAAGGAATGTTTGCTAGATGCAGCAAACATTATGTGTCCAGAACACCCAAAAAAAAAAAAAAGATTTGACAACATTACTTTATCAAGGAGAACTGTGGTCAGACGTGTTGACAAGATCAGTGACAATTTGATGCATAAACTTCAAGATGCAAGTAAACAATTGTTGTGGTACTCTCTTGCATTGGATGAGAGTACCGATGTATATGATACTGTCCAATTATTGATATTTATACGTAGAATAAACACTTCTTTCAAGCTCACTGAAGAGTTACTGAGTGTTGAGTCACTCAAAGACACAACCACAGGCCATGATATATTCAATGCTGTTACTAACTGCCTTGAAATAACTGGGTTGGTTTGGAACAAGATGGCAAGTGTTACAACTGACGGAGCTCGTGCTTTGACCGGCAAAAATGTAGGTCTGGTAAAGTTGATAAGTGATAAGATTAAAGCAGAATATCCAGATCACACATTATTACCACTTCACTGTGTGATTCATTAAGAAAGTCTGTGTAAAACTGTTTTGAATATCAAGCATGTTATTGACCCAGTTGTCAGTGTCATCAACCTCATCAGATCAAGAGGACTTAATCACAGACAGTTCAAGTCATTACTTGACGATTTGGAAACTGAACATTCCGATGTCCTGAACCACACCAATATTCGATGGCTGAGTCTCGGCAAGGTGTTGAGGCGAGTGTGGGAACTCAGAGAAGAAATAGTGATGTTCCTAGAGATGAAGGGCATTGCATGTGACTGTAATACTAACATTGTCAATAAAGAGTGGCAGTTAGACTTTATGTTTGCCATTGAAATTATGGAAAAGTTAAATGAACTGAATGTCAAACTTCAGGGCAATGGTGTGTTTGCACATGAATTGTATGTATATGTAAAA
Source organism: Cepaea nemoralis (assembly GCA_014155875.1). Lineage (NCBI taxonomy): Eukaryota > Metazoa > Mollusca > Gastropoda > Stylommatophora > Helicidae > Cepaea > Cepaea nemoralis. The sequence goes on from JACEFZ010005736.1 coordinate 168,657, forward strand.
TCATTTCAGGCAAAACTCTCACTGTTCTCCAGAGAAGCAAGTGAAAAAAGATTTTGTCACTTCCCTTTGCTGAAACAAGAAAGCATTTCTGGTGAAATGACTGAAAAATACAAAGCCCAATTAGATGCATTGATTGAAGAATTTGGATGGAGATTCCAAGATTTCAAGAAATTATAACCATAGTTCAATATTCTCAGTTCACCTTTTAGTGCAGAAGCTGATACAGACACATTGGACATACAGTTGGAGCTGCTTGACTTACAAGCAGATCATGACCTGAAAGAGAAATTCAAGACAAATGTTTTGCTGGATTTATATGGATCTTTATCACAAGAATCATTTCCCAACTTGAAAAACTTTGCAGCTAAACATTTATCATTATTTGGATCAACATACATTTGCGAACAAGCATTCTCTTGTTTGAAGATCAACAAATCTAAGAATAGGTCTTTATTGTCGGACTGCAACTTGCATGCTGTCATGCGAATTTCAACAAGTAAACTTGCTCCAGATTTCAAGAATATTGTCAAAAATTGCAAGCAGTTACATACATCTCATTAGAAATCAACAACTGTAGTGACAATGTAGTCGGTTTGTGTCTAAATTAAAGCCATTGATAGATAATAAAGAATATTTGGTATAATATCAAGCTGTAAAATCGTGTTACCAAATTAGTAAAAGCGTTTGTCCATATTGTCAAATATAATGTATAAGTGTATAAGTAAAATAAGATTGCAACAATTAGTTATTTATACTGCTTAATAACCTATAAATAATTAATAATTACTTATTGTGATAGGTTGCTGTAAACAAAATGGATATATATATATATATATATATATATATATATATATATATATATATATATATATATATATATATATATATATATATATATATATATGCGGCTCGCCAATAGCTTTACGTTTGTCAATGCGGCCCTCCGCACGAAAAGTTTGCCCACCCCTGCTTTAGAATAATACAATTGGACCCTCACAAATTCCCCAATTCAATAGATGGGCGGAAGTGAATGTGTAAAATGCTGAATATTGTATATGAAATAAGGTTTTCGTAATGAATTGCAAAATGTGCATCGATTTGTGTGTGTGTTTTTTGGGGGGATGTTTTTTTTTTTTTTTGGATGTTTTTTTTTTTTTTAAATAATAAGGGCTCGCCGTTTCCCATTTGAGGTCAGAGCCGCCCCATCAGGTCCATCGTCCCCGTGTGTCATTCGGATGACCGCCTTTGCATATAGTCCTGGTAAGATCAAGTGCAGATACTACACTTTGATCTTAGCCAAAAGGTCTGAGAATTCAAGATCCATTCTTTTATAAAGGTATATGGCCTGAAACAGGTCCATCAAATGTTTGACTTCTTGAATGAAATAATAATCATAATAATGTTGAAAAACAGCGATAATTGCACGCATCATATTTTAAGTAACGGGAAAACAATTACACATTGCTTATGAACAAAGCTGTGAAAATTTGTATTTGATTGTTCCGAACATGCAAAATGAGCTTAATTATTTGGACTTAGGATTCCCCAGGAGCAAGAGCCGCCTCATGAGGTTCCATGTTCCTGTATGTGTTCCCCAGGAGCACGATCCGCCCCATAAGGTTCCAAGTCCCTGTATGTCATTTTGATGACCTCCTCAGCTGGTGGCTATGGCCAGATCAAGTACAGATAAGTCAGACAACCCTTCCTCACTGACGTAATACGAGAACATATACTACATTTTGATCTTAGCCAAAATGCCGTGAAATAATCCAAAGTGCTGAACTTAAAAAAAAAATAAAAAATAAAACAAATAACAATTTGTTTCGTACGAAACAGTTTGTATATACAAGACACGTTGTGTGTGTGTTTGCGTTTGTGTGGTTTTCTTTTCTTTTTTTCCTCTTTTTTTTCCTTTTTTTAAACATTTGCGAATACAAAATATACTTTAATATAAATAAGATGATATTAGATGCATAGCATAGTATAGTCATCATTTGCTCTCATGCATAATACGATCTTTCAATATAAATAAAAGACACGTACATCAACAGGCTGCCTAACAACAAAAGATGAAAATATCATAATAAAAAAGATCAGATTTTACATGTATGGCCAGATGATGTGAAATATATTTATGTTGATACCAGAGGAGAATAGTATGATCTTCGAAATAATAATGAAGGATCATCAAGAAGATCATTATGAAGATGGAAGTTAAGAATGTCCTTAATCATATGCAAAGTGGCAAGATCCCCTGTTCAGACAGCATCACAACAGAAATGATCAATGTCCTAAAATAATGTGGAATAGATCAGGTCAACAGACAGCTGTATACAATATATGATACTAGAGATATACCTCCTGAATTATATAATTCTATATTTATTGCAATCCTAAAGAAATTTTCCACTGACATGACGAATACTGACGATGTAAGAAACACGGCTGTGATTGATGCCGAACTCAATCGTCTTAACATTGATATTGCTGGTCTGTAGGACACTCGCCTCGCCGAGGAGGGGTCACATACAGAAAACAATGACACCTTTTTTGGGAAGGCTAGAGGGCAGGCAGAAAAAAAGGCAACACGGAGTGGGCTTTGCAGTGAAAAATTCGCTACTGGGAATGATTTGAATTCCAGCTGGAGGTAATGAAAGACTATTATTCCTGTGCTTGGCAACCTCTTATGGTTTTGCCACCATTATCACTGCATGTGCACCGACACTCACTTCCTCTTATGATGTGACAGATTCGTTTTATGAGGAGTTAGACTCTGTGATCAAGGTAGTTCCAAAATCCGATTACATTTATATGCTCGGTGATTTCAATGCTTGTGTGGGCAATGAGTTCATGGCCTGTGAGCCTTGGAAAATACAACATCGGTCACATGCATGAAAATGAACAAAGGCTGTTGGAGCATAGCACCAGAAATGAACTTTTTTAAAACAAAAGAGCTGCATAAGGTCACATGGAAACATCCAAGACCCGGCCATTGGCATCAACTGGACTTCATCATCACACGGAGAGAACATCTTAACCATATATCATTGACTCGAAGTTACCACAGTGCTGACTGTGATACGAATCATTCTTTGGTTGTTGTAAGGGTTAGACTGAGACCAAAGAGAATCTGCACAGCTAAGCACAAATCCAGCCCCAGGATTAATATTATTAACACTCACGATTCTGATAAGTGCTTTGAGTTCCAACAGCAATATGAAGACGCTTTCACTGAACCATCAGAAAATTGTACAGCAAGTGAAAAACGGGGTAAACTTAAGGAAACACTTTATAAAACAGCGGTAGGGGTTCACGGTACTGTGGATTATAAGAGGCAGGACTGGTTTGCGGCAAGCAGCCGGACACACAATAGCCCTTGATTGATAAAAAGAAGATAGCTGTCTTAAAAAACAAGGAAAGAACAACGCGTAACATTATCAGTGAGCTGAAGCAAGCTAGGAAGGATGTGCAAAAGGCTGCCATACAATGTGCAAATGACTATTGGATGAAGTTATGTGAGTCCATTCTAAATGCAAGTGATAAGGGAAACATCAGAAGTATGCATAAAAGGATAAAGACAGCCTGTTGTCCAATGATAAAAAAGTGCACCACTTAAAACCTTGACTGGCGAAATCATCACTGATAAGAAACAGCAGATGGATAGATGGGTAGAGCACTATTTGGGGTTTTACTCAAGTGAGACCACACTAGCGGATGATACCCTAAACACCATAGAGGCTCTACCAATTCTTGACCATCCTGACTCACTTTCCACCATAAAAGAAGCTAAGTGTGCTATAAATGAACTTGCATCTGGCAACGATTCAGGTAAGGATGGGATTCCAATAGAGGTATCAAGAGTGGGCAAGACACCTAACTCTACAGATCCACCAGCTAATAGAGCTATGCTGACGAGAAGGACAAGTCCCACAGGATTTCAAAGACTCAAGCATCATAATATTGTACAAGAACAAGGGCGATTGGAGCGACTGTAACAACTATAGGGGTATCTCACTTCTGTGTATTGTTGGGAAAGTATTTGTCAGAATTGTTCTGAGCAGATTTCAAGGTCTGGGTGATCAAGTCTACCCCGAATCACAGTGTGGCTTTAGACAGAACCGGTCTACCATTGATATAATATTCTCATTCCGAGAAATGCAAGAAGCATGTCGTGAACAGAATCAACCACTGTTTATTGCCTTCATCGACTTCACAAAGGCATTTGATTTGGTCAGTCGTGGGTGTCTGTTCAAGGCACTAAAGAAAACTGGCTGCCCACCAACTCTTCTGTTTATTGTGGAATCGTTCCACACAGTTATGAAGGGTATAATGAAGTTTGATGGTGCAACTTCTGAAGAGTTTGACATCAGAAGTGGAGATAAGCAAGCTTGTGTACTAGCTCCCACTGTCTTTGGAATATACATTTCACTTCTACTGAAATATGCCTTTCGAATAGCATAAGACCGCCTTTACCTTCCATAACGTTTCTTGGTACTCAATTTAGACTAGGTCGACCAAGGAGCCCAAATAAATATAAAACCCTCACTGAGTAGATGGAGATTTGAACACTTGACTTCCCAGCCGACAGGCAAACTAACTAATCTCTGCTTTACCGCAAATTCTAACATTTCTCCCAGCCCCTCAATTATATAATATATTTCTTCTTCTTCTAACTTCGTTTCCTTCTTATTTTTCGACTTATATTCCTCTCCTAATTGTTCTTCTTTCTATCTTTGTTCTCCTTTCCTAATCTTTTATTCTTTCTTTTTTTCCTCTTCTTCCTTCTCCTTTCTATTTTTTTCTGTTTTCCTTCTTCTTAATTCTTTCCATTTTGTTTCTTCCTTCTTTCTTCTCCCTTCTTTCATGGTTCCTCTTCCTTTACTTCTCTGCTTCATCTGTCTGCAGTCTTTCTTCATTATTCGTTTCCTCTTCTTTAGTTTTGCCTTCTTCTTTCGTAATTCTTTCTTCTCATTTTTTCTTAAATGTTCTTATTTCCTTCTTTCTGCTCCCCTATGTCGTTTTTCGCTCCTTCTTCCCGATTGTTTCCTTCTTCTTCCTTCCCTCTTATTGCTTCTTTCCTTACTTGTTGCATCTTGCCTCCTTCATCTTTTTTTCTTCCTTTTATTCTTTCTTCCTCCCTTTAACTTTCTGTCTCTTTTTATTCTTTTCTTATTATTTTGTCTTTCCGCTTCTTTTCTCGCCTCCTTCATATTTCTTTCCTTCTTCCTGCTTTTTTCCTTTTCTTGCTTTCTAAATTATGTCTTCTACAATAATTCATTCTTCTTCCTTCCTTCTTTCTTCTGTTTTGCTTCCTTATTATTTATTCTTTCCTTCAACTGTCTTCCTTCCTTCTACTGCCACTATTGTGAATATTCAATTAGTGGGCAATCGACACCGTCATGATTACACTTCTTACCCATTCTTCTATTGTATGCTATCCACCACTCGGGCATGGTCCCTCAACCAAATTACTACAATCGCACCTATCTTTAACTATCCCATGGAGCTTCATTCATTGTACCTCTACCTCTCTTCTTTGTATGTTTTTATGTCGCCCTCTGTTTCTCTTGCCGTGTGGAATCCAAACAAATTCTTTATAGTTATATCACTCACAGGCTTTCTCAGAGTATATCCTACCCAGCGTCGGTGAATTTTCTACACCTCTTGGCTCACTTGTAGTTGTCTAGGTCTCTCCATGAGCTCCACATTGGCGATTCTGTCATACCATGTTAGACTTAGTTTTAGTCTCAGAATCTTAGAATCGTAACAGTGTAACATGCAATGATAATGTTAAATACGAGGGCGAGTCAATAAGAATGTCACACAGTTCTGTGGGATGGCAGGTAAATGTAGTTGGTGTTTTCCACAGGTGTCATTATGATCACATACGGCTCGATTAACTCAGGAAAAAGTTAACCAACTAAGGTGGGAAGTTCTGGAACATCCACCTTACAGCCCAGACTTAGCCCTAGCGATTTCCACCTTATTGGTCCACTGAAAACCCACCTTGGCTGGAGACATTACGCGAAAGACGCCGAAGTTTAATGTGAAGAGAAAACGTGGCGTAGAAAACATAGCACGTAGTTCTGTGCAGTCGGTTTAGGAAGACTGATAAAACGATGGGATAAGTGTGTTAATGTTGGTGGAAATTATGTTGGGAAATAAAGGGACAACGTATGTATAAAAATAAACTGGTTTCAATGTTTCATCATATTTAGTTATGTTTCTACAGCCATCTGTGACTTACTTATTGACTTCCCCCATACCTAGCGCATTAATAACATCAGACGGAATGTGTACTACAGAGTTTAAGAACAGAATAGGGTAAGGAAAAGCCGCATTTTGGGAAATGAAACATTTCTTTTGCAATCAGTCACTATCATGGAATGTAAGAAAGAGCGTGCTGAAATGCAATATAGAACCATTTTTTGCTGTATGGCAGTGGATCTTGGAATGTAAATGAGTAAATTAGGAAGAACTTGGAAGCAAAAGAGATGTCGTTCCTGAGACGAGTGATGCGAATTCCTTGGACTGCCAGAGTAACTAACGACGATTGCCTGAAAGGGGCTAATGAAATTAACTTTATATACAAACATAAGAAAGAGACAAACAGCTTCCCTTAGTCATGTGATGTGAAGAAAGATATTGGATAACTTCGAGAGAACTGGGACGATCGTGGGAAAGAGAGGTAGACACCGACCAAGAGAAATGATACTGGATGGACTGAGACGGTGGCATGGAAGAACATCATCAGCAGAGTTGATCCAGAACACCAAAGACCGAGATCTGTTAGACTTAGTATTAGTCTCAGAATCGTAGAACAGAATAGGGTAGATATAACCCCTATCCCCTTGTCAGCTGGCATTTCACTTGCTGATGATGAGCCAACCATGTATGTAGTAAAAGAAGATTATGGAAGCTTGCGCCCGTGTTCTACAGTGACATTTAAGTAAAGCAAAAAATAAAAACACCCAAATGACATGCAATACATGACGCAAGTGGCGATGAATGAAGGTTGGGCATGAAATTGGCTTCCCACTACACTGGAAAGCTTTAGCTGCACAATCCAGCCAATTTTACCAGTTCTTGTACACAGTTATGGTTCTCTATATTGCACGACCTCCAACACCATATATCTACTTGTCTCCACATTTTAGTGGCAATATTGTCTGGTATCAAGTAAATCACCCACCGACTTGCTAGACCTGTCAAGTGTTCGTTATCTGCTTAACCCTGTTGTATTTGTTACCACCACCAAGTGACACTCACGGATGCAATAATTGGCGCAGCTGGCTGCATTCTTCAGCGACGTACGAGCAGAGTGATCAAGCGCTCGTATTCTTGCCCTTTAAAAGATTCGTTAAAACCTTTAAAGTGTACTCATTCCAATTACGGTGCTTCCATAGAGTCCCGAATTATTTGTCGTCACTATCTACCCGTGCCGGGAGTTGGTAATTTGCACGCTTGCTGCCTTTCAAATAATTGTGGGACGCTCACGAAGGATAGACAAATGAGCAATTAAGTAGGGGTAGCAGAGATGTGGTTGTAAACCAGAATTAGGATAGCACCGGTGACGGATATAAAGAGTTATGACCGATATCTTGAACGTAGTTAACTCACAAAGAGACCCGCTTATTCGCAACAGACGATGTCAGGCCACTTCTTTACGCCGGTCATGGTGAGAAAGGAAAAGCTGGAGTAAGTCGTCACGACGGGAAGAAAAGCAGGCGGAGTCCAAAAGAGATAGGCTGGACTGCAATACTCGTTATAGAGGCTGGGTTAAGAAATTAGGTAGTATCTTACTCATCCTAACGAAAATTGTAATAATCGTCCGCTGTTGTATTTTCTTGGCGTCTATTTCCAGGGTAGTGAATCACGCCTTGTTATCCCCGACAAAGGTCAGTGTGTCCGACTTTTGCATGCATTTGTATAAGAATTACTTCATCTGAGCAGATTAAATCGGAGGTAAGGGGGATATATCTACCCGGCGGTATGTTTTCTTTTTAACAATTTTGCCAGGGGAGTGTACTTATGGCCTTCTATTGACGATTTTCAAACGCGGTGGCATCCTTTAGGCTTACAAATTGCAAAGGGGAACTGATATTTTTCACGCTGATCTTTTATCTTTTCTGCTTAAGTTAGACACTCCTGCACCAAATGTTTAGTTGTCATTTTACCAGTTCAATAGATACAGTCATCAGTATCTCATATCTTTAGCTTATTACACATGTGTTAGTTCAGCCTATCGTGTACTGTTCGGAATCTTAAGATTTCTACTGGTTCTTTTCGTTAGACATTGTAGGATACATTATCTTTCGGTGGGCCCGGTGCTCTTCCCCCTTACTTTGTAAACCTGCTAGCTTCTTTATTTCAAGGTATGATAAAAAGTGAACGAATCTATTGTATTACATCCCATTTGGATGTCTGGCATTGATGACATATTGCTATCATTAAGTCTGCTAGTTCTTACCTGTTTCGCCTCTTCACTGTTGAAACAACTGCCGTTGCATCTGTATACAGAGCTATTTGTTTATTTTTATTTTTAAGGCAAATTGATATTCAGCATTTTGCCATTATTTACTGAACAGCAAGCGCCTTATACCAATAAAATCAACACAAAGCTATCTGCTTCCACATCTCCCGACATTGACTTCGAACCATCGAATCTTCTGACACTATACTCACTGGTCTTCTAATTTCACCATTTCTGATGCCGGATCTTCTTGTCACTGTCATCTGAGTTGACACAAACATATTAAAATTGGTCGCGGCTGTTCATCTGAGATTATTTGACTCAGTACAAAGCGCACATGATTGGCATCAATAAGTTTCTTGCTTTACTTCCAAATACCCATTTCATCGTTATCCTGACAGCCAACAATTGTATTTTGGTGTCCAGGCTTAAATACATTATTCGAGATGTGGTTACATCTCTTCCCTCTCAGTATTCACGGGCTTGGGACCGTCACATGTAACAACAAATACTATGTGGCCTGATTAAAAAGATGTCAAACCAATACTGGTTTAGATGGCGTTGCCATTTTAGGTTAGGTTAGTAATTAAATGTTAATGATTGGTCAGTAAACATGCAGTATTAGTATTAACGATTAGTCAACGTGTAACAGAAATATTAGTAGCTAAAGGTATGGTGTTAGTACACAAAGCTTTTCTAACTTTTCAGGCCTGTCTTTAGATGTCATTGCCACGTTTGGTTTGGTTAGTAATTAAATGTTAAATATTGATCAGTAAACATACATTCGTAGTATTAACGATTAATCAACGTTCAACATAAAGCTTAGTGGCTAAAGTGAAAGTGTTAATATAAGAAGTTATCTTAACTTTGCAGTTCTGTGTTCATTTATACCTATAATTTATGTAATTATTCAAATCAATTTGTTTTAAAATGTTGATGATTTAAAGAACTATTTATTGCATTTCATTGTTTAATAGCTGACGAATTACCAAAACATTGCCTCTATCTATGAAATTATGTTCTGAATCCTGTTGTCCATACAAAGTCGGAGTTACCTGGGAGCTGTAATGTGCTAGCATTAAAAACATGCACTGCACATCACATCATCCTCTGTTGCTTTGTCATCATGTGTGGATGATCATCTATTTCAACAACCTTCGATCTCTAGCAAAATATGTCATCTATGTTGACATCAGCCCAAGAAATGCACGAGTTAGTGTAACAATTGTAATAATGTGCAATTTCTGTAGTGTGACTTTCCATATCGTGACTTGGGAATATGACTGCCTCTTTCTGTTGTTTTCGCTGTATACACGCCATTCAAGTTATCACAATGCTATGTCGGAATGCACAAATTGTAATGTTAGTGGGCAAGTTCATGTTAATATATACATCTGTGAAGCGATTATCGTAGAAATGTGTTAGTATGAAGTATGTGTTAATAAGGGAAATACTACACTTAGTTGTTTGACCTAACCTACTCTGAAATATAGAATTGCATTATTCAATAAAATAAATTAATAACCTCTACAATACTAAGTCAATACTAAGTTAACTACCGAACAAGAAATATTTTAACATTTACGTTTCATGAATATATTCTAGTATTTTATGAGCGAATAAAAGCTGGAATTTAGATTTACTCAACATTTCTTGAGCATCTCAATATAAATATTTCTGTAATGTGTGTGTCTGTTATCCTATCTGTGTCTAAACATTGTCTCAATATATTGTCCAGCCTAGCATATTTAACAAAGGTTTAGCATATTTAACAAAAATCAAATAGAATCGTGAGATAGAAAGCGAACAAAGTTAGGTTAGTATTAACAAAACTGACAAGCACAGGCTGATGATTGTTAAGTAGGGTTAATTTAGTTAGTAAATATTAAAATTAGAAATTAAATTAAAAACATGCCAAAAAAGTTCATACTTACAGACTGTCAATGAGGTCCCTGTGGATGTCACACCTGTGCATATTCGTCAGTATTGAAGCCGCCGAAAGTCTTGTGTCTGGATCATGTTGTAACGAATTAGTCAAGCACCATCGTTGAGGTTCAGGAACACCTAACACCATATCGGGGTCTTTCAGACACTCGTACACTTTGTCTGATTTTGGCCGTGTCTTGAACATCATGCACCAGAGAACCACGCCCAGGGAGTAGATGTCTAGCTTGTAAGGGTCAACTAATGTGAAGCGCGATATTTCTGGAGCAAGGTAACGCCTGGTGCCACCAATGTATCTTGTAGGAACCACAGTGGAGCCTTGAGAAATGAAAAATGATAATCCAAAATCTCCAAGTACTGCATCGTTGTTGGCGTTGATGAAAATATTGTCGGGCTTGATATCGCTGTGTACTATTCTCTTTTTATCATTGAGATAACGCACAACACATGCCATCTGGGTGAAGTACTTGACACACAACTCCGAGGTCATGGTTTTCAGCTTGGAGGTCAAGGTTCCATTAGGACAGTAGTGAGTACAGATGGCCAAGTATTCAGGACACATGACCGATATGGTATGTTTGATGACGTGTGGATGAGACAGTCCTTCTAAAACGGTGAACTCTTTTAAAAACAACTCCTTGTTTCTAATCCCTCCATCAGCAGTCAGCAATGAGAATAACTTCACGGCTCTCTTATGTTTAGCACACAGAAGTGAGGTGGCTAGAACAACTTCTCCACTCATTCCTCTGCCTAAAACTGGACCACGAGACAAATAATATGTAGTAAAGAAATCCCCACGTATTTTTACTATCGAAGATAATTCCATTTCTGAACACAAGCACAGTAGATTCTACTTCAGATTTATCCAAATGAGAAAATGCACAAGAGAATATATACGCACGATCTTGCCACAATCACTCTGGAAAACTGAATGATGAACTGAGACACTATTTTCTCGCTTATATATACGGCGAGGCAGCCGATAGCTGGGTCTTTGTCGGCGTAACGTTACGGCATCGGCTGATAATATTCAATAGACAATAATTGGAGGCTAAATCTATCAGTCGCTATTGCCAGGTGTGTTTCTTGTGATGAAAGCATGTCTAGATCGATTTGATGTTTATTCTAATAAAGCAATCTTCAATGTACTTGTCTGATAAGCTTAACAGATGGCAGCTTTTGTTCGCAGCCGTGTCAATATTTGGTGACTTAACTTTGAAATCTTCACACATGGGTCACTAATTAGTGGCCTAAATTTGGTGTATTAACCATATCAGGGTATTGGATAAATGAAAATACATATTTGAAAGTTATCAAGACACGGGCGACCACTATCAAAGAAATTAACTGTTACTCAACATGCATGTCTGATTGTGTCATTAATATCCGAGAACATTCTTTAACCAAATATAAAAGCTAATGCATCACACGACTTTTGCAAAGTTTATTATACAGCTTTTTGTTATTCCCAAATCCATTGTATTAGTCACAATCGTCATTACCTAATTACATTGTCATCATCACTAACAGTAATAATAATAACATTTCTCTGATCTCGCTATCAACACAATCCATGTAAATGTCTATAAATTATATTATATTACGAAATACATTGTAGCATGTTTACATGCCTTGAGGTCTACTGAGTGTATGGTGCTTGTCCCATATGTTGTAAAAACCAATCAATAATCACTGGATGAGGCCGTGAATAGCATACAAGCCGCCTTTATTTCCCATAACGTTTCTTGGTACCCAATTTAGACTAGGTCGACCAAGGAGCCCAAATAAATATAAAACCATCACTGAGTAGATGGGGATTTGAACACATGACTTCCCAGCCGACAGGCAAACGAACTAATCTCTGCTTTACCGCAATTTCTAACATTTCTCCCCGCCCCTCAATTATAATCTATTTCTTCTTCTTCTAACTTCGTTTCCTTCTTATTTTTCGACTTATATTTCTCTCCTAATTGTTCTTCTTTCCATCTTTGTTCTCATTTCCTAATCTTTTATTCTTTCCTGTTTTCTCTTCATTCCTTCTTCTTTCTATTTTTTTCTGTTTTCCTTCTTCTTAATTCTTTCCATTTTGTTTCTTCCTTCTTTCTTCTCCCTTCTTTCTTGGTTCCTCTTCCTTTACTTCTCTGCTTCATCTGTCTGCAGTCTTTCTTCATTATTCGTTTCCTCTTCTTTAGTTTTGCCTTCTTCATTCGTAATTCTTTCTTCTCATATTTTCTTAAATGTTCTTATTTCCTTCTTTCTGCTCTCCTATGTCGTTGTTCGCCCCTTCTTCCCGATTGTTTCCTTCTTCTTCCTTCCCTCTTATTGCTTCTTTCCTTACTTGTTGCATCTTGCCTCCTTCATCTTTGTTTCTTCCTTTTATTCTTTCTTCCTCCCTTTAACTTTCTGTCTCTTTATATTCTTTTCTTATTATTTTGGCTTTCCGCTTTTTTTCTCGCCTCCTTCATATTTCTTTCCTTCTTCCTGTTTTTTTTCCTTTTCTTGCTTTCTAAATTATGTCTTCTACAATCTTTCATTCTTCTTCCTTCTTTCTTTCTTCTGTTTTGTTTCCTTATTATTTATTCTTTCCTTCAACTGTCTTCCTTCCTTCTACTGCCACTATTGTGAATATTCAATTAGTGGGCAATCGACACCGTCATGATTACACTTCTTGCCTATTCTTCTATTGTATGCTATCCTCTACTCGGGCATGGTCCCTCAACCAAATTACTCCAATCGCACCTATCTTTAACTATCCCATGGAGCTTCATTCATTGTACCTCTACCTCTCTTCTTTGTATGTTTTTTATGTCGCCCTCTGTTTCTCTTGACTGTGTGGATTCCAAGCACAGATCTTTATAGTTATATCACTCACAGGCTTTCTCAGAGTATATCCTACCCAGCGTCGGTGTCTTTTCTACACCTCTTGGCTCACTTGTAGTTGTCTAGGTCTCTCCATGAGCTCCACATTGGCGATTCTGTCATACCATATTAGACTTAGTATTAGTCTCAGAATCTTAGAATCGTAACAGTGTAACATGCAATGATAATGTTAAATACGAGGGCGAGTCAATAAGAATGTCACACAGTTCTGTGGGATGGCATGTAAATGTAGTTGGTGTTTTCTACAGGTGTTATTATGATCACATACGGCTCGATTAACTCAGGAGAAAGTTAACCAACTAAGGTGGGAAGTTCTGGAACATCCACCTTACAGCCCAGACTTAGCCCTAGCGATTTCCACCTTATTGGTCCACTGAAAACCCACCTTGGCTGGAGACATTACGCGAAAGACGCCGAAGTTTAATTTGAAGCGAAAACGTGGCCTAGAAAACAGAGCGCATAGTTCTGTGCAGTCGGTTTAGGAAGACTTATAAAACGATGGGATAAGTGCGTTAATGTTGGTGGAAATTATGTTGGGAAATAAAGGGACAACGTATGTATAAAAATAAACTGGTTTCAATGTTTTATCATATTTAGTTATGTTTCTACAGCCATCTGTGACTTACTTATTGACTTCTCCCTCATACTTAATAACATCAGACGGAATGTGTACTACAGAGTTTAAGAACAGAATAGGGTAAGGAAAAGCCGCATTTTGGGAAATGAAAAGTATCTTTTGCAATCAGTCACTATCATGGAATGTAAGAAAGAGCGTGCTGAAATGCAATTTAGAACCAGTTTTACTGTATGGCAGTGGATCTTGGAATGTAAATGAGTAAATTAGGAAGAACTTGGAAGCAAAAGAGATGTCGTTCCTGAGACGAGTGTTGCGATTGCCTGAAAGGGGCTAATGAAATTAACTTTATATACAAACATAAGAAAGAGACAAACAGCTTCCCTTAGTCATGTGATGAGAAGAAAGACATTGGATAACTTCGAGAGAACTGGGACGATCGTGGGAAAGAGAGGCAGACACCGACCAAGAGAAATGATACTGGATGGACTGAGACGGTGGCATGGAAGAACATCATCAGCAGAGTTGATCCAGAACACCAAAGACCGAGATCTGTTAGACTTAGTATTAGTCTCAGAATCGTAGAACAGAATAGGGTAGATATAACCCCTAACCCCTTGCCAGCTGGCATTTCATTTGCTGATGATGAACCCACCATGCATGTCGTAAAAGAAAATTATGCAAGCTTGCGCCCGTGTTCTACAGTGACATTTAAGTAAAGCAAAAAATAAAAACACCCAAATGACCTGCAATACATGACGCAAGTGGCGATGAATGAAGGTTGGGCATGAAATTGGCTTCCCACTACACTGGAAAGCTTTAGCTGCACAATCCAGCCAATTTTACCAGTTCTTGTACACAGTTATGGTTCTCTATATTGCACGACCTCCAACACCATATATCTACTTGTCTCCACACTTTAGTGGCAATAGTGTCTGGTATCAAGTAAATCACCCACCGACTTGCTAGACCTGTCAAGTGTTGGTTATCTGTTTAACCCTGTTGTATTTATTACAACCACCAAGTGACACTCACGGATGCAAACATTGGCGCAGCTGGCTGCATTCTTCAGCGACGTACGAGCAGAGTGATCAACCGCTCTTATTCTTGCCCTTTAAAAGATTCTCGTTAACGCCCTTAAAGTGTACTCATTCCAGTTACGGTGCTTCCATAGAGTTCCGAATTATTTGTCGTCACTACCTACCCGTGCCGGGAGTTGGTAATTTGCTAGCCTGCTGAATTTCAAATAATTATGGGATGCTCACGAAGGATAGACACATGAGCAATTATGTAGGGGTAGCAGAGATGTGGTTTTAAACCAGAATTACGATAGCACCGGTGACGAATATAAAGAGTTATGACGATATCTTGAACGAAGTTTACTCACAAAGAGACCCGCTTATTCGCAACAGACGAAGTCAGGCCACTTCTTTACGCCGGTCATGGTGAGAAGGGAAAAGCTGGAGTACGTCGTCACGACGGGAAGAAAAGCAGGCGGAGTCCAAAAGAGATAGGCTGGACTGGAATACTTGTTATAGAGGCTGGGTTAAGAAATTAGGTAGTATCTTACTCATCCTAACGAAAATTTTAATAATCGTCCGCTGTTGTATTTTCTTGGCGTCTATTTCCAGGGTAGTGAATCACGCCTTGTTATCCCCGACAAAGGTCAGTGTGTCCGACTTTGGCATGCATTTGTATAAGAATTACTTCATCTGGGCAGATTAAATCTGAGGTAAGGGGGATATATCTACCCGGCGGTATGTTTTCTTTTTAACAATTTTGCCAGGGGAGTGTACTTATGGCCTTCTATTGACGATTTTCAAACGCGGTGGCATCCTTTAGGCTTGAAAATTGCAAAGGGGAACTGATATTTTTCACGCTGATCTTTTATCTTTTCTGCTTAAGTTAGACACTCCTGCACCAAATGTTTAGTTGTCATTTTACCAGTTCAATAGATACAGTCATCAGTATCTCATATCTTTAGCTTATTACACATGTGTTAGTTCAGCCTATCGTGTACTGTTCGGAATCTTAAGATTTCTACTGGTTCTTTTCGTTAGACACTGTAGGATACATTATCTTTCGGTGGGCCCGGTGCTCTTCCACCTTACTTTGTAAACCTGCTAGCTTCTTTATTTCCAGGTATGATAAAAAGTGAACGAATCTATTGTATTACATCCCATTTGGATGTCTGGCATTGATGACATATTGCTATCATTAAGTCTGCTAGTTCTTACCTGTTTCGCCTCTTCACTGTTGAAACAACTGCCGTTGCATCTGTATACAGAGCTATTTGTTTATTTTTATTTTTAAGGCAAATTGATATTCAGCATTTTGCCATTATTTACTGAACAGCAAGCGCCTTATACCAATAAAATCAACACAAAGCTATCTGCTTCCACATCTCCCGACATTGACTTCGAACCATCGAATCTTCTGACACTATACTCACTGGCCATTTCTGATGCCGGATCTTCTTGTCACTGTCATCTGAGTTGACACAAACATATTAAAATTGGTCGCGGCTGTTCATCTGAGATTATTTGACTCAGTACAAAACGCACATGATTGGCATCAATAAGTTTCTTGCTTTACTTCCAAATACCCATTTCATCGTTATCCTGACAGCCAACAATTGTATTTTGGTGTCCAGGCTTATATACATTATTCGAGATTTGGTTACATCTCTTCCCTCTCAGTATTCACGGGCTTGGGACCGTCACATGTAACAACAAATACCATGTGGCCTGATTAAAAAGATTTCAAACCAATACTGGTTTAGATGGCATTGCCATTTTAGGTTATGTTAGTAATTAAATGTTAATGATTGGTCAGTAAACATGCAGTATTAGTATTAACAATTAGTCAACGTGTAACAGAAATATAAGTAGCTAAAGGTATGGTGTTAGTACACAACGCTTTTCTAACTTTTCAGGCCTGTCTTTAGATGTCATTGCCACGTTTGGTTTGGTTAGTAATTAAATGTTAAATATTGGTCAGTAAACATAGCATTCGTAGTAATTGACGATTAATCAACGTTCAACATAAAGCTTAGTGGCTAAAGTGAAAGTGTTAATATAAGAAGTTATCTTAACGTTGCAGTTCTGTGTTCATTTATACCTATAATTTATGTAATTATTCAAATCAATTTGTTGATGATTTAAAGAACTATTTATTGCATTACATTGTTTAATAGCTGACGAATTACCAAAACATTGCCTCTATCTATGAAATTATGTTCTGAATCCTGTTGTCCATACAAAGTCGGCGTTACCTGGGAGCTGGAATGTGCTAGCATTAAAAACATGCACTGCACCAACATCATCCTCTGTTGCTTTGTCATCATGTGTGGATGCTCATCTATTTCAACAACCTTCGATGTCTAGCAAAATATGTCATCTATGTTGACATCAGCCCAAGAAATGCACGAGTTAATGTAACAATTGTAATAATGTGCAATTTCTGTAGTGTGACTTTCCATATCGTGACTTGGGAATATGACTGCCTCTTTCTGTTGTTTTCGCTGTATACACGCCATTCAAGTTATCACAATGCTATGTCGGAATGCACAAATTGTAATGTTAGTGGGCAAGTTCATGTTAATATATACATCTGTGAAGCGATTATCGTAGAAATGTGTTAGTATGAAGCATGTTTTAATAAGGGAAATACTACACTTAGTTGTTTGACCTAACCTACTCTGAAATATAGAATTGCATTATTCAATAAAATAAATTAATAACCTCTACAATACTAAGTCAATACTAAGTTAACTACCGAACAAGAAATATTTTAACATTTACGTTTCATGAATATATTCTAGTATTTTATGAGCGAATAAAAGCTGGAATTTAGATTTACTCAACATTTCTTTAGCATCTCAATATAAATATTTCTGTAATGTGTGTGTCTGTTATCCATCTGTGTCTAAACATTGCCTCAATATATTGTCCAGCCTAGCATATTTAACAAAGGTTTAGCATATTTAACAAAAATCAAATAGAATCGTGAAATAGAAAGCGAACAAAGTTAGGTTAGTATTAACAAAACTGACAAGCACAGGCTGACGATTATTAAGTAGGGTTAATTTAGTTAGTAAATATTAAAATTAGAAATTAAATTAAAAACATGCCAAAAAAGTTCATACTTACAGACTGTCAATGAGGTCCCTGTGGATGTCACACCTGTGCATATTCGTCAGTATTGAAGCCGCCGAAAGTCTTGTGTCTGGATCATGTTGTAACGAATTAGTCAAGCACCATCGTTGAGGTTCAGGAACACCTAACATCATATCGGGGTCTTTCAGACACTCGTACACTTTGTCTGATTTTGGCCGTGTCTTGAACATCATGCACCAGAGAACCACGCCCAGGGAGTAGATGTCTAGCTTGTAAGGGTCAACTAATGTGAAGCGCGATATTTCTGGAGCAAGGTAACGCCTGGTGCCACCAATGTATCTTGTAGGAACCACAGTGGAGCCTTGAGAAATGAAAAATGATAATCCAAAATCTCCAAGTACTGCATCGTTGTTGGCGTTGATGAAAATATTGTCGGGCTTGATATCGCTGTGTACTATTCTCTTTTTATCATTGAGATAACGCACAACACATGCCATCTGGGTGAAGTACTTGACACACAACTCCGAGGTCATGGTTTTCAGCTTGGCGGTCAAGGTTCCATTAGGACAGTAGTGAGTACAGATGGCCAAGTATTCAGGACACATGACCGATATGGTATGTTTGATGACATGTGGATGAGACAGTCCTTCTAAAACGGCGAACTCTTTTAAAAACAACTCCTTGTTTCTAATCCCTCCATCAGCAGTCAGCAATGAGAATAACTTCACGGCTCTCTTATGTTTAGCACACAGAAGTGAGGTGGCTAGAACAACTTCTCCACTCATTCCTCTGCCTAAAACTAGACCACGAGACAAATAATATGTAGTAATGAAATCCTCACGTATTTTTACTATCGAAGGTAATTCCATTTCTGAACACAAGCACAGTAGATTCTACTTCAGATTTATCCACATGAGAAAATGCACAATCACTCTGGAAAACTGAATGACAGGCAAACGAATTAATCACTGCTTTTCCGCAAATTCTAACATTTCTCCCCGCCCTTTAATCCACATCTATTTCTTCTTCTTCTAGCTTCGTTTCCTTCTTATTTTTCGACTCATATTCCTCTATTACTTTTTCTTCTTTCTGCCTTTGTTCTCCTTTTCTAATCGTTTATTCTTTCTTTTTTCCTCTTAATTCCTTCTTCTTTCTTTTTTCTGTTTTCCTTCTTCTTAATTCTTTCCATTTTGTTTCTTCCTTCTCCTTTCTTTCTTCTTTCTTGGTTCCTATTCCTTTACTTCGCTTCTTCATCTTTCTGCATTCTTTCATCATTATTCGTGTCCTCTTCTTTATGCTTGCCTTCTTCTTTCGTCTTTCTTTCTTATAATTTTTTTCTTTAATTTTCTTATTTCCTTCTTTCTGCACTCCTATGTCGTTGTTCGCCCCTTCTTCCCGATCGTTTTCTTCTTCTTCCTTCCCTCTTATTGCTTCTTTCCTTACTTGTTGCATCTTGCCTCCTTCATCATTGTTTCTTCCCTTTATTCTTTCTTCCTCCCTTTAACTTTCTGTCTCTTTTTATTCTTTTCTTATTATTTTGTCTTTCCGCTTCTTTTCCCGCGTCCTTCTTTTTTCTTTCCTTCTTCCTGCTTCTTTCCTTTTCTTGCTTTCTAAATTATGTCTTCTACTTTCTTTCCTCCTTCTTCCTTCATTCCTTCTTCTGTTTTCCTTCCTTATTCTTTATTCTGTCCTTCAACTGTCTTCCTTCCTTCTACTGCCAATATTGTGAATATTCAATAAGTGGGCAATCGACACTGTCATTATTACGCGTCTTGCCTGTTTTTCTTTTGTATGTTACCCACCACTGTGGCATTGCCCTCACCCAACTCATCCCACTGGCACATATCTTTTGCTATCCCACGTAGCTTCGTCCATTGTATCTATGCAATGTATTTATAAAACTAAACTGGTTTCAAGTTGTTATCATATTTGGTTATTTTTCTACAGCCATCTGTGACTTTCTTATTGACTTCCCTTCGTACCTAGGGGCATTAATAACATCAGACGGAATGTGTACTACAGAGATTAAGAACACAATATGGTAAGGAAAAGCCGCATTTTGGGAAATGAAATGTATTTTATTCAATCACCCACTATCACGGAATGTAAGAAAGATAGTGCTTAAATGCAATATAGAACCAGTTTTGCTGTATGGCAGTGAAGCTTGGAATGTAAATGAGCACATTAGGAAGAACTTGGAAGCAAAAGAGATTTGGTTCCTGAGATGAGTGTTGCGAATTCCTTGGACTGCCAGAGTAACTAACGGCGATTGCCTGAAAGAGGCTGATGAAATTAACTTTATATATAAACATAAGAAAGAGACAAACAGCTTTCTTTAGTCATGTGATGAGAAGAAAGGCATTGGATAACTTCGTGAGAACTGTGACGATCAAGGGGTAAGAGAGGCGGACGCCGACCAAGAGAAATGATCCTGGATGGACTGAGACGGTGGCATGGACGAATATCATCAGCAGAGTTGACCCAGAACACCAAAGACCGAGATCTGTTAGACTTAGTATTAGTCTCAGAATCGTAGAACAGAATAGGGTAGATATAACCCCTAACCCTTGCCAGCTGGCATTTCACTTGCTGAAGATGAGCCTGCCATGCATGACGTAAGAGATGATTAAGGAACTTCGCGCCCGTGTTCTACAGTAACATATAAGTAAAGCAAATAATAATAGCATCCAAATAACCTGCAATACATGTCGCAAGTGGCGATGAATGATGCACAACCGTCTAGCGAATTCTCGAAAGTCAATGCTTGTACTTCAGCCTCCACAGCAGCCGGATTTTCTTGTCTGCATTTTCTATCTAGTTGGATGCAAACTGAAAAGGATGTGCAGAAATCTGATGGCACTTGTACCCACTCCTCGCCAGGTTCTAAGTCCTCAAGTGAACACACCTGTTGAAGAATGTGTTCTTTTTGACCCATCCACGACCGTCCTCTTTTTAACCTGCTGCCCTTTACCTTCATAATTTCACTATGCAGTGGATGTTGTGTTTTTGCGTTAACTCTGAGGTAGGCGCGTGCTCTGCAAACTTGTATTCTCTCTTCAATGGTTGGAAAATCAAGAAGGTAGTGCATCGCCCTGCATGCTGTATCTCTTGTACATCAAAGAATAATGCGCATAGCTTCATTCTGTATCCTTTCCATCCTTTCTATCTGCTTACGGCTGAGAGTCAAGATTGCCATTGCATACTCATAAACAGACAAGACCAGCCCTCGTACAGAAGACATAGATGGCGCTGCTCACAGTTTGCTGCCGCCATCACCCGCATCGCAGCCAAACCCCGCTTGGTCTTTGATATCACCTGGTCTATGTGCTCATTATAAGCAAGGCTTCGATGAAACCGTATTCCCAGGTAATGCATTGCCTGCGTTCTTTCCACCGTCTCTGAACACAGCTTTACAGTTGGTGTTGGAGTGTTGACAATATGATTATTCAACGAGAACCAAGTCACTGATGCCTTTGTTGGGTTGACTATTGCCCCAGCTTCATCACACCAAGTACTTATGCGATTGAGTTCGGTTTGTAGTTCCACAGCAACCTCCTCTCTATCCTTACCCTGAAGATACACTAAAACATCATCAGCATATGACAATGTCCTGCCAGGTCCAGTGATCTGCTCACTGGTGATTCTCACTGTGTAGGCGTTGAACAGTACCGGAGGTAATGGTGATCCCTGCGGTAGGCCAGGATATATTGTTGTTGTTCCGAAGTCCAACTGTCACATCTAAAAACTACTTTCCGTTGGAAGAGGGCTGCAGCCATCCAACTAAGGAGAAATGGACTTACTTTGAGTTCAAGAAGCTGAAGCATTAAAAAATCCAATGGTACTCTGTTGTACGCGTCCACAAGATCAATCGCTGCAGCAAAGGTTTCAATGACTGAGTGGAAACCTTCATAGACATCATGGTCAAAAACTGCTGCATTGGTCCAGGTTTCTCTTTTTGGACGGTACCCACCCAGGGTAGGTGGGAAAACACCTTGCCTCTCCAGCTGGTTTGATATTTTCCTGGCAATTACCTTCTCCAGCAGCTTACCTATTGTATTCTGCATGGTTATAATTCGATATCCCTGAATTTATGTGTGGTCTTTGTCAGGCTTCGGCAAGGGAATCAGATAGCTGCGTAACCACTCCTCCTTGATGCTAGCACTCCCTATACTGTTGTTGTACATGTCTGCTAGTTTCCCTAGCTCGTTGTCGGTACGCCTATTGATGTCGTCGTATCTTATGCCATCAGGCCCTGGAGCGCTGGTTTTTGTTCGTCGAAGCACAGCCTTGATTTCTTTCACTGTCACTGTGTCTTCATCCGAAGTGTTCTGGGCCTTGCACCTTTCTGAGGTGACCTCCTTGGCCAGATTTCGGCCTCCCATGTCTGTCTGGCTGCTCTGCTCTAGATAGCGTTCAAAGAGGGCTTTGCCCTTGTCCTCGTCAGTCCTCTGCCAGATGAGGTCAGCACCTTGGAAGTCAGAAATGCTTTTATTCTTGACTACACCACTCATTGTGTGTCAGGTCTTAGTCAGATATGACTGAGCTACCGTATGACAGTAGACGGTACTACCTGCTTTCTGTCAGCGCCGAATGTTGGGCGGCGCTTACCAAACCCGACACCCCACATTGTGCCAACGGCTTCGGGCGGAAGAGCGCAATTGGGAGGGTACAAGCCTTATCCTGGTGCGAGGAAATGCAACCCAAAGACAAAATAGTCATGGCAGGGCAGACCAGGCCCTAAGCCTTGGTTGGCAGCTTGGTCTAGGATCGAAGCTCCGACAGGCGGACAGTTAGAGCATTGCTTTGCTGATCCGGCAGCTTCTGCAGCTTGTCTTGTTCCAGATGTATAGGTGTCAACTTTCCTCTGGAGTAAACTAGGCAGGCCGAGAGAGGGATCATGCTACATGGGCAACACATGGTTTCTTTATTTTAGCCCAGGCGTTGAGCTATGGAGAGGCAATAACTCCATCCCTGGTCTTAACCGGTCTCGGAATCAAAGCGAGAGGCAACTGTTACGGGATATAAGTCCTTGTCAGTTGGCGTAGACATGGAGCGCCACGCGTTGCCTTCTGACGGTGGGAGACACCTACAGGTGTCACTGATCAGCTACCGCCCGCCTCAAGCAGGGCAGCCCCCAGCCAATTGGGTGCTGATCCGCCACAGCCTGCCTGCTTCAATGAGTGCTTGGGGCTAGGACAAAATCTGATTCGCAGGCTGTAAAACCAATGCACCAGGTACTAATAAAAAGAATAATAGAAACCTCAAGCTACGGCTTGCAACCTGGAACGTAAGAACTATGTGTCCAGGATTTTCCACTGACTTGACAAATATTGACGATGTGAGAAAAACGGCTGTGATTGATGCTGAACTCAATCGTCTTAACATTGATATTGCTGGCCTGCAGGAGACTCGCCTCGCTGAGGAAGGGTCACTCAGGGAAAACAATTACACCTTTTTTTGGAAGGGTAGAGGGCAGGCAGAAAAAAGGCAACATGGTGTGGGCTTTGCAGTGAAGAATTCGCTACTGGGAATGATTGATATCCCAGCTGGAGGTAATGAAAGATTATTTTCCCTGAGCTTGGCAACCTCTTGTGGATTTGCCACCATTATCATTGCATATGCACCGACACTCGCTTCCTCTGATGATGTGAAGGATACGTTCTATGAGCGGCTAGACTCTGTGATCAAAGCAGTTCCAAAATCCGACTACATTTATATGTTCGGTGATTTCAATGCTCGTGTGGGCAAGGACTCGAGTTCATGGCCAGTGTGCCTTGGAAAATACAACATCGGTGGCATGAATGATAATGGGCAAAGGCTGCTGGAGCATTGCACTAGAAATGACCTATGTATTACAAACTCCTTTTTTAAAACAAAAGAGTTGCATAAGGTCACATGGAAACATCCAAGATCCGGCCATTGGCATCAGCTGGACTTCATTATCACACGGAGACAACATCTGAACCATACATCATTAACTCGAAGTTACCACAGTGCTGACTGTGATACAGATCATTCTTTGGTTGTTGCAAGGGTTAGACTGTGTCGTAAGTCTTCCTTACTTACTTTCGTGTTGTCCCTGGAGTGTGGGGAATCAACACTACATTTTTATTACCCCAATATTATTGTCCTAGAGAAACCACCAGACTCCGTCCACAAATCTCCGTCGGTCTGCAAACACCTCTTTCTTACTCTCACTCACCCTTGTATCATGCCCCCTCTCACTTTTCCCCAACATAACATACTCCACAACTCAAGCTTTAACAAATAGATACAAAATAATTTATTAAACCAAGAGTATAGGTGTGAGAAGTGTGTGTGTGTGTAAAGTGTAGAATGTGTGTCGAATATTTCTATTGGGTGCGGACATAGACCAGGTAGCTGAAGAGCCCAGCCCTATCATCCCAGAAAGGATCACACCATATCCTCATTCATTCCACGATGACCTCACCCAGGTATGTGTCCATCCTGCTAGATGTAGATTTCCACCGGTGGCTGTTTGATCACTCAAAAGAACTAGTCACAGTCCGACCCTAAATCCTGTCTGGATCACACAGTTAGTATATGTCTAATTTGTTCTTATACTTATAACACCCTTGTCTAGTGAGGACACGAACATACTGTTCTTTGAAATAAATGTACTTCCTGTCTCAAGTGTCTACTGTTCACAAGACCATTGTTATACTAACTTCCTAATCAGTTTATACTGATTTATTCCCATGTGATGGGGAATAACTGTATCTCTTTGTTTGTTCACCTGTCGTGTAAAACATACTGCCCACTGGTCTTTTCCCAGGTGGTGTAAAAGAAATTCACTTTCTACTATTCTGTTCCCAAGTGATGTTTGAAACATTAATTTGACGATTGGTCTTCCTCCAAAATGGTGCGGAGAAAACAATTTCTTGTATTCTGTTAATGTGTGACGTTTGATAATCCCTCTTATGCTTGTTCCCGTAAACCCTTTTTATCATGGGCTAAGTGCAAAAGATGTTGACCAACTGCCTGCACCAAGGTCTCCATTCTCAGTGACTTGAGTGACCTAAAGGAACCTGTCAACGAGAGAACAACACATTTGGTGATAGCAACTGTCCCTGACCTCCATTGGGGGGGGGGGGGGGGTGTCCGCCTCACTCAGATACATGACAGTGAACCAACTCTGTCATGGGCATAGGAGTTCTTCACTCCTGTCTGCAGTGGGTTAAGATCAGGACAGAGCAAAATGTAAAGTGTAGACCCCCAGCAGACCTCACTGGAGATCCCATCATTGTACATTCTCCCCATCCCCAATCTTCCCCAATATCACCCCACTACACAATTCTCACTAGCAGAGCTAATTCTATTCATTACTCTAGCTAGTTTTACCGAGGCTACTGCTTATATTAACTAGGCTTAAATATACTCACTACAATACCTTAAGCACAACTGCATCACTCCTGGATGACATCTATAACTTGCCATTAAGGCATATGTTATCTAATGTTACTTAAATCTAACACAATAGATGCTCTCCGAAGTTCCTAACTGCAGCACACACACAAAAACACGTCAATCTTAATCACAATCCTTGGCCACACTAATCACCCTGTAACAACACTATAATATCTTTCTAAACTATATTTCTAAGCTTCTCCACATTATTTATAGCTAGCACAATCTTTAAAATACCTTATGCCATTCTGACTCAAATCCTGAATTGAATACGCCATTCGCCATAAAGACATGGGTTACATAAAACCAACACAGGCGATTCTATTCACACGGATCAAGCCAATTTTCACTTCTGCACACATCAGCTGTCAAAGTTACATTAGTTGTCCTCAAATCGTGTTTTTGGCAAAGGCCTGGAATTGGTCATGTGACTTTTTTTTGATGTTAACAAAAGTGGTTCAAGGGCAGATTATCCATTTCTGAATAAATTCTCTCCCTTGGGTTTAATCAATGTCACAAGAGTAGATTATCTCCCCCTTTTTTCAACATATGCCTACAATTTTCCCTCTTGTGGGGACTGTCAAAGACGATTTTCCTGTTTGATGTTGGAGACTTCTCAAGGTTAGCGGTGTCTTTGATCTAACTGGTAAACAACTGCAGCTGTGCATTCCGACTTTATTGTTTTTCTGTCCCGGTTAAAAAACAAATGTAGCTTTGCACACAGGCCATGAATATGACCGTCTGTATTGTCATTATCTGGTTGATACACAGTGAAATCATGACATAGGCCCCCTCTTAAGAGAGTAGTCCATCTCACTCTTCTCCACTGTGAATTCAATCCAGATGATTCATTCCTCTTCTTCAGGAGCTGGGTGTCTTGATAAGAAGTCCGCTCCAACATTTTCCTTCCCAGGAATATACTCCACTGTGAAATTGTAGGGTTGAAGTAACAACGACCACCGCATCAAACGGGCGTTGAGCTTCTGAGAAGTAGCCAGGAACATCAGGGGCTGATGATCTGACTGGACCCGAAACTTAACTCCATACAAATAGGGCTGGAATTTTTGCACGGCCCATACGAGAGACAAGCACTCTCTCTCTCGATGGTCGAATAATTCCTCTCAGCCTGGAGTAGCTTCTTGCTTGCGTATGCCACAGGTTTCAAAACCGAAGCATCGCCTTTCCCTTCCTGTAACAAAGCTGCCCCAATCCCAATCCCACTTGCATCAGTTCTCAACACAAATGGTTTGGAAAGGTTCGGGAGTTGTAATACAGGTTTGCTGACCAAGGCCTCCTTTAACTGACTATAGGCAGTCTCACATTCTGGTGTCCAAATGATTTGGTCCGGGAATCCCTTTTTCAAGGTTTCCGTCAATGGAGCTCCCAGTTCAGTGAAATGTGGGATAAATTTCTGGTAGAATCCACACAACGAGAGAAAAGATCGCACGTCCTTCTTCGTTTTTGGCCTTGGGGCATTTCTGATTTTCTCCAGGTTCTTCTCTTCTGGGACAATGTGTCCTGGAGTGATGGTGTGACCTAGAAATTCCAGAGTCTGGTAACCAATCATGCACTTGGTTGGACGAGCGGTAAGCCCTGCTTCCTTGAGTCTATTAAACACTCTCTCCAAGGATTGCAAATGGTCATCCAAGCTGTCACTGGAAATCAGAATATCATCCATGAAGGAGATGATGGCCGGATCCTGTAAAGGATCTAGTAAAGTCCTCATCATACGTGTAACACACTAGGTGCATTGCTGAGTCCAAAGGGCATGACCTTGAATTCGTAGTGTCCACTTGGTGTACTGAAAGCCAACAGTGGTCGAATCTCCGATTTGACTGGTATCTGATAGTACCCACGACTCAAATCCACCTTTGAAAAGTACCGAGCCTTATGGAGCCTAGCGAATAACTGCGTTGGATTCGGTAGAGGTTCCACCTGAAATTGTGTATGACTGTTCAGAAGTCGGTAATCTATACACAACCGGTGTTCTCCACTTGGTTTCCGTAACAAAACTACCCCCGCATTGTATGGGGATGTGGATGGTGCAATCACGTCATCCTCCAGCAGTTTTTGTATTTCCTCCTCCAGGGCCTTTTCTTTAGAGAAGGGCACTGGGTAAACCTTTTGGCGAACAGGCTCCTGTGTGGTCAACGTCATCTCGAACTCCACCAACCTCGTTCGTCCTGGTTTATCAGTCAGTATCTCCTTATGAGACCTGAGAACCTGGGTTATCTTCTCCCTCTCCTGGGAGGTCAGATCAGGGTTCACCTGCACATCCTTGTAGGTTTCCTGGTGTACCAGGGGATATTCCCTGCCCTCGCTGGTTCCCACTTCTGTCTCCACTGCAACTGCCATTGCCATGAGGTGAGCTGCTTTTTCTCCGGGCCTCTCTTCGTATTTCCGCAAGAGATTGATAAGGAAAATCTTCGACTTTCCCCGGATCCGGATCTGATAGTTGGTTCTGGATATCACCCTTTCCACGGGAAATGGTCCTTGCCAACCTATCTCCAGTTTGTTGTTTCCCGTTGGGAGTAGCAACAAAACTTTGTCTCCCACCTCTAGAGATCTGTCTTTAGACCTACGGTTGTAGTAAGCCGCATGTCTTTTCCTGGCCTTTTTCAAGTTTTGATTTGCCAGAGTCCATCCTTTGTGGAGTTTTTCTTTTAGTTCCTCCACGTATTTATAGGAAGAGATCACTTCTTCTGACGTCCCCTCTTCAGTGCAACTCCTCAACATGGCTTCCAACGGTCCTTTAATTGGACGACCAAACAGCAACGTAGCGGGTGGTAGTCCTGTTGAGCCATGAGGAACTTCCCGATAGGCAAAGAGTGCTGCTGGGATATATTCATCCCACCTATCAGGTTTTTCCTGCGCCAGTTTCCTGAGCATTGTCATCAACGTGCCGTTGAAACGCTCTACTTGTCCATTGGCTTGAGGATGGTAAGGGCTGGTATGTATGTGGTTAGAGTGAAACACTCTAAATACCTCCTCCATGAGTTTTCCACAAAACTGGGACCCATTGTCCGTCAGAATTTGATCTGGAAAGCCTAATCTTGTAAAGGCCTCCATCAGTGCATCCGCCACTCGTTTCGAGTCAATCGTGGTCAACGGTATGGCTTCACCCCACATTGTACAGCAATCCACCATTGTGAGTATATACATGTTCCTCTTCCTAGTCCTGGGAAGTGGACCCACGATATCGATGGCTACCCTCTCGAAAGGAGAGTTCATGATGGGCATCTCACCCAAGACCACCGGTGCTGTCCAGTGTTTCGGTGCCACCCTCTGGCACTCAGGGCATGACTTCACATACCGACGCACATCCTCTGTCATTCCCGGCCAATAGTAGTGGCAGGAAATCCGCTGCATGGTGGCGGCAATACCCATGTGTCCACTAAAGGAGATGGTATGCCCCATATGAAGAATCTGGGACCGGTGAGCTTTCGGAACGACCAACTGACCGTATAGGTTGTTTCCCCTTCCTGCTCTCCTGTAGAGTATCCTGTTCTTCATGTAGTACTGACCCCGTCCTGGTGGATCAGCACTTTTCTGCAGCTTTTTGTAGCAAGGACGTAAAGTATCATCCTCACTCTGGGCAGTTTGTAGCTCCCCCGGCAGTGGGTTAGTCACAATTGCTTCTGCCTCTTCCGTTCTCGTCTGAGAGCGAGTCTGTATTGCTCCCATATGGATTGGCTCCCTGGGAATTCCCAGAAAGACATACCGGCAACCGAGGATTACTGGGAAAATGGGATCGGTCAATACCGCAGCCTTGATTGTGCCGGTGACATATCTTGACCGAATCTCCACGTTAGCAATGGGCAACTTCATGGCCACAGCACTCTTCTGTGCAGGCTGTATTTCCATGGTCTCACCTGTGAATTGTTCTGGGTGTACCAGATCTGCAGAAATCACGGCCTCCCCGTCCAGTCCTGTGTCGTACAAACACTCCACTTGACGACCGTTAACCTCTACCAATTCCACTACAGGTGGTTTTTCCTGATCTGGAGTCTCTTCGTCGGCCTCGACCTGTTCAGTGGGTTCCACTTTAGGTCTCCCGGGGCACATGATGAATTTAGAGTCTCCTGACTTTCCCCTGCAGTCAATAGCATTGTGCGTGTTTGACTTGCATTGGTTGCACCATTTCCCTGTCTTAGATTTTCTAGTGCCGGACTTGAGTGAGCTCTCCTGATGGCGAGCTTTCTTGCTGACCTTGGCATTCTCCGTGACAACCTCCTTGGAAGTCACTTGACATGCTGCGAAGTGAGGGCTCTTAGCCTTCGATTTGCAGTCCCTCGTATTGTGAGTGGGTGACTTACAAATTGAACACCACTTTTCCGACCACTGTCGTTTTGGTGTAGAGCTCGAAGAGCTCTTGCTTCCCTCCTTCGTCTTCTCTGAACTATCCTCTGATTTTTGCACATAAGGTTCCCCCTTTTTTGTTCCTGAGCTTTTGGTTTTCTTCTTGTCATGTTTCTCCTGACTTTTGGTGTTGGTGGGAAGGTTTTCCCCGGCCTCCCCATGTACCTCTACGAACCGTTCTGCTAATTTTGTCACGAGGTCAATACGTTCCGCTCCTTGTTCTCCCAGGAATGTCCTGAGAGGTTTTGACATTTGCTTCTTCAGCTGGTCGACCACCATGAGTTCTTCAAGACTCTCATAGTCATGTGCGAACCCAGCCAAATCCATCCACTTGTGAAGATAGTATTTTAGACGCAAACCGTAGGCGGCAAACAACTCTCCCGGTTCTCGTTTCGCTACTCGAAATTTTTTCCGGTAGGTATGTGACGTAACCTCGAATCCTTTCAGCAGAGCCGTCTTCAATTCGTCATAGTTGTTCTCATGTCCTGGTGGCAGGCGAGAATAAACCTCGTAGCCGGTCCCGCGTAATCCCTGGGATAGCTTGAGATTCCATTTTTCACGGTCCAGACCCATAGCCACGGACATGGCCTCGAAGCGTTGAAGGTGGCCTCTATAATGCTCAGAGATTCAAGGCCAAGACCAAAATTAGGAGGGTACTAATCAGAGATTTGCTTTTTGCGGATGATGCTGCGATTACGACCCACTCTGAGGAATAATTACAACATCTACTATTTGCATTCTCCAATGCTTGTTCTGAATTTAGTTTAACAACTAACAAAAAGAAGACACAGATTATGTCACAAGGTGCACATGGTGTACCATCATTCTTTATTGACGACGCCGAACTGGAGATAGTAGACCATTTTACATATCTAGGAACAGAGGTAAATAGCAAATTATCCCTCGATCAGGAAATCAACATCAGGATTGGCAAGGCAGCAACAACAATGAACATGTTAGCAAAAAGAGTCTGGGAGAAAAGGAAGCTTACTGCCAAAACAAAAGTCCTCGTCTACCAAGCCTGTGTCCTTAGTACTCTTCTTTATGGCAGTGAAACCCGGACAACTTACTCACGCCAAGAGAAACGTTTAAACAGCTTTCATATGCGGTGTCTGCGTAGAATACTTAGTATTAAGTGGCAAGACAAAATCACGAATACTGAAATATTGGAAAGATCAGGTTGTGTGACGGTGTATTCCATGCTCAGTCTTCGTAGACTTAGATGGATAGGACATGTTAGGAGGATGGATGATGGTAGAATACCAAAGGACATCTTTTTTGGTGAATTACAGACGGGTAGGAGATCTCAGGGTCGGCCTCTACTACGATACAAAGATGTGTGTAAGCGGGACATGATTGATACAGGCATTGATAATGCACACTGGGAGAAAGTCGCCGCTGAACGTGTTGCATGGAGGGCAACTATCAGAAATGGAATAAAGACAAAGGAGAAAATGATTGCAGATAAAGCACACACAGAGCGTGAGAGACGTAAGATGGTGCAAAATAGTGGAAATGACCGTGTTTTCACATGCATCTACTGTGGGCTAACATTTGCAGCAAGAATTGGCCTTACCAGCCACATTCGCCACCGCCATGGGTCGTAGTTATTAAGCCTTTTTGAAGCACAATGTACCAAACTATCATCTGTCAAGACGGAAAGGTGCCAAGGACCACTCATGCTTTTATGTAGTCGCCAGAACAATTTCAGTGACTTGTCTGTGCTTACTTTTTGACACACCTCTGCCCATTTTTCGCTTTTAACCACCTTGACCAGATTTTTTTTAAATAGCTTACTTTTGTGTGCATCTATCTTTCTAAGTGCATGCAGGGACTAGGATGACAAGCTCTGTTCTTCTTGGCATTTATCCATCTCCTTACAGCACTACGCTTATCCACCCAAGCCTTCTCCACCTCGAAATTCCACCAAGGTGGATGCTCCCAGCTTATTTTCCTGCCCTGAAGCTTTCTGTGCTTGTCACGTCTTATTTTACTCACCACATTTTGCCCTGTACTGTCATACTGGAAAGTCTTTACCTCTAGCTTGTGCTGCCTGGTTCTGCCTTTCTCCACCAATATGCTGCAAGAGTGGTGGTCGCTGCCGTGGTGTCCTAGGACACCCCATCTACACACTGTATTGAGTGAAGGTGAAACCAGCGCCAGATCAATAGCACTGTCCTCATCGCATGGACGGCTTGCTGTCCTGGTGACACAGCCACTGTTGATAAATCCAGGTCAATGGTTTCAAGTGCAGTCTCGAGCTCCTCCCCCTATATGTTGGAGGAAATGTTTCCCCATGAATCTGCCTTTAGCGTTGAAATCGCCACAGAAAATAACATTTCTTTCGTGATCTAATATGTCACTTAAGCACTGCCACTTCTGAGAATCCATACTCGCGTTGCGTTCATAAACATTAACCACACGAATGGTATACTGGATTGAACTCTCTACGACTGTATTTGTATATCGTCACTGTCCTAACTGGACATGTCTAGCTCTGACGCCACCATGCTGTCACGAACGAGAATCGCCATTCCCAGATGTCGTCTGTTGTAGAAACATTTAAAGCCGGCAATTCGGAGTAGCTGATCGCCCAGTCTCGTCTCCTGAAGCGCTATAATGTCGTTCCTGTAAACCAGGGTTTCTAAAATAGAGCCCCGTTGTTTTACGCTTGCGTAGTTCCAATAAAGAATACGGATATTCCTGAGTCCTAGACGGTGACACTTGAGTCTAAAAAGTCTTAAACCACAACGCTTACCTTGTCGCTTTCTGCCTGCCGGCGCCCACGCCGCCTCGTTAGGTTGACTGCTGACCGCTCGGAGAACACACGTTGTTCCGCCATGTTGAAAAACCGAAAACAACAGAAACCACACACGCTGCGAAAAATTCACTCAAGGATTGCTTCGCTCGATGCACGAAACTCCGTAGCATCTGCGCAGATCTTGAGTAGAAACTCTTGGTTTTACATCCTGGCACACAAATTACAGGCAAGCGATGAATAAATCCATCTCCTACGTGAAAAAGGTAACGATTACAAAACAACCCGACCGTCCGTCGCCATCTTGAAACCGGAAATCAGTCAGGTTTGTGATCTAGAAACCATCAATCGTGAAAGAGAGTAGGTGGAAGATCCGGAAGACATGACGGATTGGCACAATGTAATAATAACACTGGGTCGTGAGTGCAGTGAATGGGCAGCGGGCCGCAGTGAGTTTGAAGTGCAACAGCTTATCCAGAGCAACACACATCAAGGTGACATATTTATCTACACCGATGGATCAGTGGTGAGAAACAGACGTAGAGGCTGGGGCTTTATTGCAAAGGCTAATGGGCGAGTCTTGAAAAAGGAGAGTCTGACATATGAGACTACGTTCTCCAGCATGAGAATGGAGGTGGAGGCAGTAACAGCGGCGTTCCGGTTGCCAGAGGAGACTACTGCAACACACGTTGTATTCATTACGGATTCAAAGAGTATGCTTAACAAGGTAGAGAACGGAATCGTCACTGTCCCAACTGGACACCCCATCTACACACTGTAGTGAGAAAGGTGAAACCAGCGCCAGATCAATAGCACTGTCCTCATCGCCTGGACGGCTTGCTGTCCTGGTGACACAGCCACTGTTGATAAATCCAGGTCAATGGTTTCAAGTGCAGTCTCGAGCTCCTCCCCCTGTGTGTTGGAGGAAATGTTTCCCCATGATCTGCCTTTAGCGTTGAAATCGCCACAGAAAATAACATTTCTTTCGTGATCTAATGAAGAGGCTGATAGGCTAGCAGGGAGGGCACCTCTTGGTGGTATTTTACCTATGGACAAGGGGGAGGTGGTCGTGCGCTTGTGGGACCAGGTGGAGAAGGCGGAGGAACAGATTAAGAACCCACATGTAGAAAGAATGAGATTGCGGGGGATCCGCAGGGGTTCTGGAAGAATCTCAAAACTGAGAGGGAAGACCAGGAGAACTTTTAATCAGATAGCGGTGGGAACGATTAGTAGTATGATTCTTCGCTGGCTGTTGAACGAGGGGACGGAGCATGTATGGGATTGTCCTGAGTGCAGTGATGTCGGTTCTTAACTCAACTCAACTCAATACTTTAATTAAATTGGAAATTTTTATATGACTTTAATGTTCCGTTTTCTAACATAATTAAACATGTCTGATATTGTATTGCTATTTATTTGTTCACTAACTGTATTTCCTAAGTGGTACAATCATTTTACTCAATTCTACTGCGTGGTATTAGTGTAAATTTGTGCAGTCTGGATAAGTAGAATTTCTGATAAGTAGAACAAATTCCTTCGGCCCCTGTAACTTCTACTTATCCAGACTCCACTGTATTATGTTCTTTCAAATATGCTCTAAGCAACTAGGGAAATGAGAACCACTGAGCTAGACAGTCAACGCAAACATAATATCAGGAGACGTAAAACACACGAAGAAGAGAATTCATTCATTCAGTAGCATGTCCTTTGCAGAACATCGCTCCCATAACAACCTTCCGGAAAACCTCTCGATCATAAGCAAGATGGCCCGTGTCCGATACACCCATCTGGAGATCATCCGCCACATCCTGCACCCATCTTCTCTTTGACCTTCCTCTTCCTCTTTTGTTGATTTAACAAGCTTAAACTCACTAGAATTTGGAATTATTTGTCCTACTGGATTGAAGGAGCATGAGACCATTATCCAAAGCATATACACAACCAATGTGATATGGGGACAGTTATCCGTGCTACAAAACTGCTGATATATAACAGCATTTTCCAGGGAGACACAGCTAGTGGGTTTATTAATGCTGAGGGAGACAATCCACTTATAAATGTTCCCAGAAAAGAGACAGAATTATACCTATAGATTCATTAATGTTAGTGGTTAATATAAAGGCCATGCAGACGCACTGAGACTGCATTTGGTATTAGTCATATTAGGACTCTTCACAGGCTGTTGAAGATGAGGATGGAGCATGTATGGGAATGTTCTGAGTGCTGTATACTAGTTCTTGACTCAACTCAAATTTTGGTGAGACACCAACCACATCACCCACTTTGAGCTGATTGATCTACAAATATGGTTCTTGCACCATAGGCTCAATGTGCCTTAAGTAGGGTTGCCAAATACGTGGGCACCAAAAGGAGGACATAATAAGACAAACAAAGAGGACAAAGGAGGACATATTGAATGTTTCATTTGAATTGTAATTTGCGTCTTTGCTACCGGAAATAACATTAACATTTTGACCATAGAGACTACAGTATAGAACTATATTGTTAGTGTTGCAGTGTTGCCGAATAGAGCAACAGTTAGATTCAGTTTATACAAATAATTGGTGTTTCACATTTGGTATAAATGGGACAATTAAATACATAGTATTAAGCAATGGGTTTTAATAAAGAGGTAAAAGTAAATATCAAAAAGAGTAATGAGCAAGATACAGATAACTGTTAGAATTACTATAATCGACTAGTTCGCAGAGATACATAGAAACAATGGTAGAATGGTACCAATGATAACAATGGTACCGTAAACATACGGTAGAGTAACAACAATACATAAAAAATTATAACATGAAATATAAGAATAGCTAGACTTTTAAAAGGATTTTAGCTTTGCCTGCCTGACGGAGAATATTAGGCTGAAAAGGAGGACATGTACTCTTTTTGCCAGACGTCTAGAAACACTAGCCATAAGGCGCGAAAAGGATTCCTTCAGATAATGTATGAGATATCTTCACAGTTTATCTATTCTTGCAGTGGATCTAGTTATATCATAAATGTGTTATGCATGGGTGCAGTCAATCTAGTTATCTTTAATAGTGGGAACAAGGGAATCAAATGGTATGACAAAATCACCAATGTGGAGCTCAGGGTGATCAGTAAACAAATTCAAGTGATCCAAGAGGTCAGGAAAGGATGCTGGATAAGACACACACTGAGAAAGCCTGAGGACAGTACAGCTAGACCAGTGGTTCTCAACCATTTTTGGCCCGTGCACCACTTTACGATATTTTCAGAACCTCATTCACCCCCTCCTCCCCTTTTCGTATTTCCTCCCTATAAATTCCCACCAACCCCCCCCCCCCCCCACTTACACACAGTATAATTAAAAATAGAAGCTAAGTTTGATAACACATACTAGAACACGTCTAGACGTCTACATAAAACATGATTTGCGGTTCTACTTATGTTATAAAATGAATTTCAGAAGGGAAGGAGTACAGAGCTGTAAAGTATGGAGGGAAAAAGAATATCAAGTAATCGGTTCTTTTACAAGGGTAGTTCAATAAGTAAGTCACAAATGGCTGTAAAAACTGTAAAAAAATAACTAAATATGATAACAACTTGAAATCATGTCAACGTCTCACTCGGACACACGTATTATTAGATCCTTTACATGCATTCAAAAACTATCAGTCTTGCACCTGGTAGTAAATATTTATTCAGGAGAACCTGAGTATCGTCAAGATACGCACATAGGGCAGTTAGTGGAACATATTATCAATATATACATCAGTACTGCCTAACAAGTAACAATAGCACTCAAGCAATCACACCTGAATTATGTAACTCTATATTTATTGCAATCCCAAAGAAATCAGGAACCTTGGAATGTGATCAACATAGAACAATTAGTATAATGAGTCACATCACAAAGATTTTGCTAAGAATTATCATGCAAAGAGTGAGGAAGAAGATACAACCTGAAATAGGGGAAGAACAATGCGGGTTTGTAGAAGGAAAGGGTACAGTAAATGCTGTGTATATGCTGCGAACAGTTATTGAACGTGCTATAGAAGTAAACAAGGATATACATCTTTGCTTTATTGACTATACAAAGGCTTTTGATAGAGTTAGACTTGTCAACATGGTGAATATGCTTGCAGATCTACAAATTGATGGGAAAGACATTAGACTTATAAAAAACATATATTGGAAACAACAAGCTGCAATAAGGATTGATAATGAAGTGGGACAGTATCAGCCAATTAAGAGAGGTGTTAGGCAGGGATGTGTGATGTCTCCAGATCTTTTTTCACTATACAGTGAAAATATTTTCAGAAATGTAGAGGATATAAATGGAATCAGCATTGGAGGACGAAACATCAATAACATTAGATATGCAGATGATACAGTATTAATTGCAGACAATGCGCAGGACCTGCAACAATTAGTAGATGCGGTTGATGTACACAGTGAGCAAATGGGGTTAGAATTAAATTGTAAAAAGACTCAGGTTATGGTCGTCACTAGGAAGGAGGAAGTGCCACAATGTAATATACAAGTAAATGGAAATATTCTTCAATAAGTGAATCGGTACAATTATCTTGGAACAGTCATAACATCTGATGGGAGATGCCTTGAAGAGATTAGAACAAGAATCGCTATGGCGAAAGTAGCCTTTAGCAAGATGAAAAACATTCTGACCAACAAAAAGATGTCAAATGAAACGAGAAAAAGAGTGTTGAGGGGATACATAGAGCCTGTTCTTTTGTATGGATGTGAAACTTGGACAATGAGCAGTCAAGCTGAAAAGCATCTGATGGCTGCAGAAATGTGGTTTCTGAGGAAAATGCAAAGAATACCATGGACAGACAGAAAAACCAATGACCAAGTACTACAGGAGACTAATGAACATCGTAAACTGATTAGAGAAATTAGACGTAGACAGTCAAGATTTTTTGGACATGTTATGAGAAGAAATGGATTGGAGAACTTAGTGACAACTGGCAAGATCGAGGGGAACAGACCAAGAGGAAGACCGAGAGGAAAATACCTGGATGGCTTGGCCACATGGCATGGACGAGACAGGAACACTGAGCTGATCCACGACACTGGTGATCGAGTGAAATGGCGAGTCATGACAGCCCACGCTTTCCGGCATGGCACATGATTGATTGAATCACACAGAAAACCCTGCACTCAAATCCTCGCTATATTCAACATGGCAAACGCCAGCTAGTACTCTCGCAAAGTCTATACACTCGCTCTAGAAAACACACGCGTCCTTCCCCTCAAGCGTCGAGTCACAATCTGCTCTCTTCACTCTGGCCGGTTGGCCACGTTGTACTGGGACCCCGTGTCTCTCGTGACAGCGTGCTGTCTCAACAGCCACGTCGTACTACTGTCCGCCCGTGTTGAGTCGGGTCCCTTAGTGTAACGCTGTTTGGTCAATCCAGGACAGAGTCCCGTAGACTTCTGTCCCCTTTTATAACTGGGTTTTGTCCTGTCTATGTCCTGTCTCTGACATCTCTGTGTCCCTGCCTATGTCCTGTCTATCATATCCCTGTGGTCCTGTAGATGTCCTGTCAATGACATCACTGCAACCCTGCCCATGTCCTGTCTCTATTATGTCCATTGTCCTTTACATGTCCTGTCTCTATTCCCCAACACTCTGACATCCTCCACTGCTCCCCGGATATTGTGTCACCAAATTTCTTCTAAGTAGTGTGACACAATGTCGTTTATATAAAATTAGTCTGAACTAATTTGTCAGTGAGTTGTGGGAATTCTTAACACATAACGCATAAATAAGTCTGATTGGGTACAACTGTGATTCATAAGGGCATGATACACTGTTGAAGCATGTACCCACTGGTGTCTCATCAGCTCACCACTCTTGATATGTTGCCAGGAGTCAAGTACTCCCCTATATTTTACTACTGGAGGCTGTTAAACGGACCAGGGTATCATTGTCTTATATTCATGCTGGCCCATTAAAATGCAAAACCTCTCATACACCCCAAAAATGGTGCCCCGAAACAATTTGTATCTTTTAACGGAGACTAATCATGGATATATATCCACGGCATCCATAAAATGTTACCTCAACATCTTTGTTCAAGATCTGTGTTCACTTATTTGTACCTATCTCGCTTCCGCTTGTTTGCAGATTTTCACTCGTGGAGTCATAACCTTTATTAATCCTTTATGTCCCTTGTATCAGTGTAATCTCCCATTCTTAGTAATAGGTGTTTGCAATTTATATGTTCGTATAATTTTAATTTAGGTGTTCTGTGTCTAATAATGTGTGTGTTAATTACAAA
Source organism: Cepaea nemoralis (assembly GCA_014155875.1). Lineage (NCBI taxonomy): Eukaryota > Metazoa > Mollusca > Gastropoda > Stylommatophora > Helicidae > Cepaea > Cepaea nemoralis. The sequence continues at coordinate 207,469 of JACEFZ010005736.1, forward strand.
CATGGGTGTATGTTTATAATATGTGTAATTATTTTCATCTACCGTCAGCAGGTAGGTTACTATATCTCACAAATGTAGTTTATGCCAAATGTTTTAGATGGGTTACCGAACTGTGATTCTGGATGTCATAACCATAGCTATGATGTAACTCTAGTGTCGACACGCATAAAAACAATGAACGCTCACAGTGTGTTGCAAAAAGACGCAGACAAAATATTACGATAAAGCATATGTGCAGAAAAGTGCACCAATATTTACATGTCTACTTTTAATCCATTTATGCCTTCTTTTATACGCTTTTCACTCAGCCATTCACACTATGCATTGTTAAAAATGCTTATCATCATCATTAAAAAAATATATAGGCATTTTTAAGTTAACCTTATAATTGGGATACTTTATGTACATGACTGTTTGATTGCGCTAGGCAGTCAGTAATTGGAACAAAAATTCTTAAACTAAGTTTGTGTAATTTCCTGTCAAATAGACGTTATAATTAAATTAAAGAACTGTAATTACGCATAAATGAATGGTTACGCTGTACGCTTTCTTATTTCCCTTATATTTAAAAATGTTTCTGTTTCCTATCTAATTAGTTAATTATCTATCATGACATCTACTGAAATTATAAATGTAATTATTTTAAGATATTCGTAATTTGTTGAAGGAGAAACGATTATTACTATTAATTAGAAAAACGATTGTATCATTTAAACAAAAGGAAGTATACTTTTATACCATAAAATCTATCATTCACTTAGGATGTGGATTTCATCAATCATTAGATTGCACACTTCTAATAACAAAAAATAGTTATACTCATGTTAATTTGTTATCATTTACTTTACTTATGAGAAATTTACATGAATAAGCAACTGCAATAAAATAATACTAAGTATTTAACTCTAATCTAAATCTAATTACATCTAAACTAGACTAAGTATTTAAAATGACTAACTAACTAGTCGCTCTAGCTGACGCGCGATGTTGTTGTCTCGTTGATCTGCTCTTCTGTCTCGTTGATATGCTCGACTTGAAGGTCTGACGGTATTGTTAGCAAATCAGCAATAGTAATCTTCGAGCCTTTAGTATGTCTAATAGTGAACGAATAGTTCTGGAGAATCAGCGCCCATCGGTAAATACGGTTGTTTTTGTGCTGTCCTTTTTCGATCACCAGCAATGGGGAATTGTCTGTCTCTATAAGGAAGTGTGTCCCGACGAGGTATTTCGTCAATTCAGTGACGCAGTATACAATTGCGAGAGCCTCAAGCTGAGAACTGCCATAGCGTGATTCTGCTGGGGTGATTCTCCTGCTTACGTAAACTATTGGATGGTTTACATTATTGTAGGCCTGAAGTAAAACGCCTGATATAGTCGTGGTACTGGCATCGGTTCTGAGAGTATACGAAAGATCCTTATTAGGCAAGCGTAAACTAGGGATATTGGAGAAGTAATATTTCAGTTGCGACATTGCATTTATTAAAGTAACACTCTTTACATCAATTTTCGAGTTTGATCTTAACAAATCCGAAAAAAACCTGGTGATTTGTGCTAAGTTCGGTATGAGCTTGTTGTAATAATTCACCAGGCCTAAAAGGCTTCTAATTTGTCTATCAGTCGTAAGTATCGTGAGATTCAAGATCTTAGTCACGATTTTGTCATCTGTACTTAACTGGCCTTTGGATATTTTATGGCCTAGAAATTGAATTTCGTCAAATGCCAACTCAATTTTAGTAGGTTTTATCGTGAGTCGAAACAATTTTCTTTTGTCGAAATTCTGTCTCACACTCTGCGCCTGAGTTATGTCTTTGAGTATTACATTCCATTGGAATGAGATGGCACTTTTGGTTTTACATACCACATCATACAGAAATGGTGGGAAAATATTTCTTATCACTGATGTTGTAAGCAATGTTAATAAGTTATCAATAGAAATATGGATGTTAATGACTGCTGTTGATAAGCATACAGTGCTATCAATAAAACCCTTAGCAACATCACTAATGCAACTGAGATGGACAAGGGTGTATTCCATGCTGGTACGTTTCTGTTTTCATCTATGTCTTTTTTATTATGTCCCTTGAAAAACATGTCATTGTGTGTTATGTTGATGTCTGTGTTTTTCCGACTGTGTTGTCTTCTAGAAAAAGACTGTAGGGCATCTGCTTTTCGTTGTAAGTGTGGTGTTTGCGTAGCAACTGTTCGTGTATTGTCCGTCTGTGTCATTGATTTTCTGTGAAGTTGCCTTACTGGTAGTGCAACTTTCTGTGGATTTAACAGTCTGGTCTTTCATAATTTTGTTTAGAATGTCACAATACTTTCCTTGAGGAGAATCTACGTTATGTAGTCTTTTAAGCTGGTGTGTCGTGTCCTGAGCAGTCGCGTCCCTTGGATTTCTTGCTTTCAGTTGCTGTTCTTGATCCCTTATTTTTATCTGATGTAGTTACTTTTGTCACTGGAATTCTTTTTTGGTGCCGTTCTTTCCAGGCCTTAATTTCTTTATGTGTGCAATATTTTACATCTGGTAAACAACCTATGATCAGATCTGCACGTGGATTGTCTAGTAACGCACACGTAAACGTGCCTGATAGGAAGGGTGTTCAAATAAGAGCTGTTGCAAGTGGATACTTTTCTACATTGCCAGAAATGTTCGGCAATTTACAAACTCGCCTGTGTAATCTTCTACATTTGCAAGCTCTTTCCTTAAGCCAATTAAAGTACTGCCGGAATCAATCAATACCTGACAAGGTTTGTTGTTAACTATACCATTGTGGGAGATCAATTTTCCTCTGGAGGAAATTACTGCATTGGCGTTTTCCCCTGAAAACGGTACTGTATGGCCGCATTCTAATACACCATCTTCATGAAATTTATGACATGTTTGACATTTATCATAATTTAGTATATCAATTGCTGCAAGAGCATTATCTTCCATTCCTTCATTTCGTTCACACTGACTTTCGCTATCAGAAGATGAATCAACAAGTACTGCATTCACACTTTTCAATCTCTGGCGCCCAAAGCACTTGGCACTATAATGCCACACACTTTTACAAAAGAAGCATTTTACCGCACGTCTGTAATTATTTCTCTTGCTTTGTTGCTTCTTAACCATTAAATCCAGGTGAACTGGATAACCTGGGTTCAAATAACACATTTGAAATTGAAAGTGTGATAATTTACAATATGGGTACTGTGGTGCATCGGAATTTTGTTTCTCCCTATATCTAAATGGTTTTGTTGGTTTGGTGTTTGCTACAGCTACAATGTTGTTATCGTTGGTATTTAAAGTGAAAATATCCATATTGGATGTGAAATAAGCTGAACCCTTACGTTCTAACTGTTCTAAAGATTCAACATCCGACTGCTGTAAAAAATTAGCAAATGGGGTTTGGATCGATGAAATGATTTCGTCCATTATCATAAAATCTTTTAGTTTTTCATAGCTTTTATTCACTTTTGCCACGTTCAGCCACTTATTGTAAATATCCTGAACTTGAGAAACGTAATCAATGAACGTTTGATTAGCTTTTGGCTTTAATTTTGAGAATTGTACCTGATACCCTGGTGCATCTAACAAAAAGTATATGCATAATGCGATGATGTATATAATCGTAATCTTTCCTGAGCTCTTGTGGAGTCGATTCAATAACTTTCAAAGGCTCTGATGACAAGTTTCGCATATAGATCATGGCCAAATGTTCTTTCGGAACTTCCTGATATTGCATTTGAAATTCGAAGTTCTCTGACCAGGCTGATATCGAGTCCCCTTGGCAGAAGTGTTTGACTATGCCTTTATACTTGCTAAACTTGTTTTCTTCTTCCTTACTTTTTAGTTTACTAGTTGCGATTTGCACCTGTGTTTCAACCTATAGTTCCTTCATTTTCAGTTGGGTCTGCGACTCAATCTCTAATTGCTTTTCTTTCAATTTGGTAGCTTCATCTAATTCTAATTCTTTGAGTTTGGTAGCTTTAGCTAATTCTAATTGTTTATTTTTAGCTTCAATTTCTGCTAATTCTTTCTTATGTAGGCGTTCTTGTGCTCTTTCCTCCCTCTCTGCAGCAGCAGTTCTATCAGTATGATCTTTATATTTCTTCCCTGCCCATTATTCTAATTTATCCCCGCTGTAACCTAAATCTTTCGCTGCCTCAATGCACTCTTTTAAAGTTGACATGATTATAGCTTTTCTTATACAATAATAATGTACAATAATGATACAATGTACAAATCAAATAGCAATAATTTCAGATGTTAATATACAGCAATTTCTATAATGGGGTACTTATCTGGACTTGGAAAATGTATGTCTTCCCAGTGCCACTCGAGGATGACTTTATGATCGAATTCGTCACACCGTCTGGGCAGTTGACATCTAATTCACATTAAACATTTGAATTCTGTTGTTTAGACAAGCAAAAATTAGTATCATGAACAAATGTCTGTCTGTCAATGTCAAAACTTTTAGAGGAAAGACGTATTACGCGGTGTTTACATAGGAGTTGTGTCGGTCGTCTTGTCTTCTGTCGTAATGTCGTGTTTAGCTGTGTACTGTTGTTTTTAGCAGTCGTGCAATGTCAACTCACACGTTAACATCCAAAACATTATACATTTCAATTTCATTAGAATTCATTAATCTACTATCATAAATTTTAGTTTAACTTTGCCATCAAGGTGTAACTTTCATTTCTCTTGTCTCACTCAATTTCAGTCTGCATCACATTTAACTTCTCTTCAAATATACTTTCACTCAAGCTGTGGGTTTCATCAATCAAAGATTGCAAACTTCTGACACCATTAACTCTAACATTCAGGCTATGGGTTCCAATCATACGATTAGTCACTTCTGACACCATTAATTCTAAGGCCTGTCAACGTCTCACTCGGACACCGGTATTCTTAGATCCTTCACATGCACTCAAAAACTATCAGTCTTGCACGTGGTAGTAAATATTTACTCAGGAGAACCTGAGTATCGTCAAGATACGCACAAAGGGCAGTTAGTGCAACATATTATCAATATATACATCAGTACTGTCTAACAAGTAACAATAGCACTCAAGCAATCACACAGAAAACCCTGCACTCAAATCCTCGCTATATTCAACATGGCAAATGTCAGCTGGCACTCTCGCAAATATCTATACACTCGCTCTAGAAAACACACGCGTCCTTCCAATCAATCATCGAGTCACAGTCTGCTCTCTTCACGCTGGCCGGCTGGCCACATGGTACTGGACCCCGTGTCTCGCCGTGCTGTCTCAACAGCCACCTCGTACTGCTGTCCGCCCGTGTTGAGTCGGGTCCCTTAGTGTAACGCTGTTTGGTCAATCCAGGACATATTCTCGTAGACATGTGTCCCCTTTTATAACTGGGTCTTGTCCTGTCTATGTCCTGTCTCTGACATCTCTGTGTCCCTGCCTATGTCCTGTCTCTGATATCTCTAATGTCCTGTAGCTGTCCTGTCTATGACATCTCTGCGCCCTTACCTATGTCCTGTCTATCATATCCCTGTGGTCCTGTAGATGTCCTGTCAATGACATCACTGCATCCCTGCCCATGTCCTGTCTCTATTATGTCCATTGTCCTTTATATGTCCTGTCTCTATTTCCCAACACTCTGACAAATCAGTTTATTTTTATATATACATTGTCCCTTTATTTCTCAACGTAATTGTCACCAACATTGATGCACTTATCCTATCGGTTTATCAGTCTTCCCAAAACCGATGCATATAACTGTGTGCTCTTTTTCTTTACCATGCTTCCACTTCAGGTGTCAGTGGACGTAGCCCCTAGCGATTTCCACCTTTCTGGTCCATTGAGACATTTCGCAAATTACGCCGAAGTTGAATGTGAAGTGTAACCGTGGTATAGAAAACAGAGCACGCAGTTCTATGCTACTGGTTTTGGGGGGACTGATAAAACGATAGGATAAGTGGATCAATGTTGGTGGAAATTATGTTGAGAAATGCTCAAAATGGCATAGCTAGCTTGATAACATCTATTCTAGAAACGGAACAACAACATCCAGAAATATCTGCAAGTTTGATGGCTGGTGTGTCGCAGAAGCGACCGGTTTTCTTGCCTTCAGAAATGTGTGGCTGCTGGTTTTCCTAGTGACTGCCGTTTCCATCTATGATGAACTGTGTTTTCGAGGAGGACCTTTGTGTTGGCATTCTGGCGAAGGCATTATGTACAGTGAAATGTTTCTTTACATCTTTTCGATGTTGTTTTGTTTCGTGATCTACATTTTGGGGGGAACAAATGGCTTGACTGGCTAGAAACCATCTAGAAACGGAACAATATCTAGAAACATCGAGACTTTGTAGGTGAACATCTGGTTGGGAAAGTGACTGCCAGTTCCATCAAGGAAGAAATGTATTGTTCGCAGAGGACTTTTGTGGTGACATTCTGGCGGTGGTTTTTTGCACAGTGTGCCTGAGCGGGCCGTTGTTTGTCGAGCATGGGAATGGAGCATAATGGGGACGACTCTTTGCTGTGATGTTGGAACCGCGACTAATGACTAATGTTGAGAAATAAAGGGACAATGTATGTATAAAAATCAACTGGTTTAAAGTTATCATATTTAGTTATTTTTCTACAGCCATTTGTAACTTACTTATAGTCTTCCCCTCTATTAGCGGGAGCTTGAAATCTTAATTCCCCATCTCCCATCCCCCTAGGAAACCCTAAAATTCCACTGGGTGGGGCTATGGGGGGGGGGGGGGGGAGGGAATTTCCCCACCGGTTCAGAACTACTGGTTTAGACTATTCACGTGGTTTTGTAATTCAGCTTCTGATTTTGCTATTAGTGCTTGTTCGTTCGCAAACAATTCTGTAATGGTGTAATTTGCAGATGGTTCTTCTTCTGTGTTCTCGACATGCGGTGTTCTTGCCGTCTCTATTTGGCTGGTTTCTTTACAAATAGTTTAGCGAAAGACTTACAGGTTGCTTTAAACATAGTGACGGAGTGGTGCAGGGACGCAGGGGCCATTATACACACAGACAAGGCAACGGTTGTGTGGTACTCCCTGGATAACCGGATCGTCAAGGCAGATGTCCCCGGTATAATGTTGAATGGATGTCTTCTTAGCCGAGAGAGTAAATTGAAGTACTTGGGTATCACCTTTGACAGGTGTTTGTCTTTTAAGGATCACGTGGAGGCTTTGGTGGTGAAGGCTGGTAGGGGACTTAATGCATTGAGGACTATGACAGCAACCGGAGTAGATCAGAGGATGCTGTACAGGCTGTTTCAACGGTTAATAATTTCAGTCTTTGAGTATGGTTTGGGGCTGTTGACAGTATCAAAGAGCCAGCTTGAAAGGTTGGAGAGCATGCAGAATGCTGCCATGCGGTTAATCCTGGGGTGCACAAAGGACACACCAATTATATGCATGGGGCATATCCTGGCGCTACCAAAAATGACGGAAAGGCATAGGATCCTTCAGGCCAAATGGTACCTGAAAGTTGCCGCAGACAGGGATCACCCGCTGCATGCAGCAATGGATATGGTCAAGGGTCATAGACTAAGACAAGGCAGGTCCTGGATGGCACAAGCAGAACTTTCTATAAGTCAGGTGTGTGATCTAATTAGTTAGTCGAAAGATCATCCTCATTGCACATCGCACCATTCAGTCCATAAGTGCTCGGATCCCCTCCTCAGCAAATGCCGCAGCGTGTAGCGGCTAACGACACCAGTTCTGTGTTGGTTTATCAATCTTCTTTGGCTTCCTGCGTAGTGTTCTTGTTTGGCCACCTCTCTTTTAATTTGCTGTTCTCGCAGTCTGGCCATGGTTGTGGATTCACAGTCATCACTTGGTTCACGCAAAAGTCTTACTTCTCGTAGAGCATTCAGAATGTCAGCCTGATCCATGGCGTGTCCGCCCTTCACCGTATCATCACCTACGAGCTTGTCAGCCAGCTCATTTCCTTGTACTCCCGCATGCCCTGGCACGAAAATGAAACTAATCTTTGCCAGCCGAGACCGCTCCAGAGGCAGCAATCATTCTCTTCTGATCGACCCCTCCTCTATCCTCTTGATCATGTTCATTGAGTCGCTCAGGAAGCATGCCCTAGTAAATATCTGTGTCTCGAGCCATGTTATTGCTTTACTTACTGCCATGACTTCCATAGTCAGGCTACTTGTGGTTTCAGTGAAAGCACCAGAGTCCTTCGCAATTCTCCCTCCGGCCCGAGGCGTAAAGGCCCATGAGCTTCTCACATGTCGGACGACACTGGAAAGCTTTAGCTGCACAATCCAGCCAATCTTACCAGTAGTTGTACACAGTTATGATTCTCTATATTGCACGACCTCCAACACTATATATAAACTTTTCTCCACATTTTAGTGGTAATATTGTCTGGGATCAAGTAAATCACCCACCGGCTTGCTAGACCTGTCAAGTGTTCGTTATCTGCTTAACCCTGTTGTATTTGTTACCACCACCAAGTGACACTCACGGATGCAATAATTGACGCAGCTGGCTGCATTCTTCAGCGACGTACGAGCAGAGTGATCAAGCCGCTCGTATTCTTGCCCTTTAAAAGATTCTCGTTAAAGCCTTTAAAGTGTACTCATTCCAATTACGGTGCTTCCATAGAGTTCCGAATTATTTGTCGTCACTATCTACCCGTGCCGGGAGTTGGTAATTTGCACGCTTGCTGCCTTTCAAATAATTATGGGATGCACTCATGGGACAGACACATGAGCAATTAAGTAGGGGTAGCAGAGATGTGATTTTAAACCAGAATTACGATAGCACCGGTGACGGATATAAAGAGTTATGACGATATCTTGAACGAAGTTAACTCACAAAGAGACCCGCTTATTCGCAACAGACGAAGTCAGGCCACTTTCTTTACGCCGGTCATGGTGAGAAGGGAAAAGCTGGAGTACGTCGTCACGACGGGAAGAAAAGCAGGCGGAGTCCAAAGGAGAAAAGATGGACTGGAAGACTCGTTATAGAGGCTGGGTTAAGAAATTAGGTAGTATCTTACTCATCCTAACACAAATTTAAATCTTCCGCTGTTGAATTCTTTGTTTTTCAGTCAGTGTGTCCAACTTCGGCATGCATTTGTATAAGAATTACTTCATCTGGGCAGATTAAATCTGAGGTAAGGGGGATATATCTACCCGGCGGTATGTTTTCTTTTTAACAATTTTGCCAGGGGAGTGTACTTATGGCCTACTATTGACGATTTTCAAAAGCGGTGGCATCCTTTAGGCTTGCAAATTGCAAACGGGAACTGATATTTTTCACGCTGACCTTTTATCTTTTCTGCTTAAGTTAGACACTCCTGCACCAAATGTTTAGTTGTCATTTTACCAGTTCAACAGATACAGTCATCAGTATCTCATATCTTTAGCTTATTACACATGTGTTAGTTCAGCCTATCGTGGACTCTTCGGAATCTAACGATTACTACTGGTTTTTTTCGTTGGACATTGAAGATTACATCATCTTTCGGTGGGCCTGGTGCTCTTCCACCTTACTTTGTAAACCTGCTAGCTTCTTTATTTCAAGGTATGATAAAAGGTGAACGAATCTACTGTATTACATCCCATTTGGATGTCTGGCATTGATGACATATTGATATCATTAAGTCTGCTAGTTCTTACCTGTTTCTCCTCTTCACTATTGAAACAACTGCCGTTGCATCTGTAAAGAGAGCTATTTTTATTTTTATTTTTTTATTTTTAAGGCAAATTGACATTCAGAAATTTATTCATTATTTACTGAACGGCAAGCGCCTTATACTAATTAAATCAACGCAAAGCTATGTGCTTCCACATCTCCCGACATTGACTTCGTACCATCATATTTTCTGAAACTATACTCACTGGCTTTCTAATTTCACCATTTCTGATGCCGGATCTTCTTGTCCTGTCATCTGAGTTGACACAAACATATTAAAATTGGTCGTAGCTGTTCATCTGAGATTATTCGACTCAATACAAAACGCACATGATTGGCATCAATAAGTTTCTTGCTTTACTTCTAGATACGCATTTCATCGTTATCCTGACAGCCAACAATTGTATTTTGGTGTCCAGGCTTATATACATTATTCGAGATTTGGTTACATCTCTTCCCTCTCAGTATTCACGGGCTTGGGACCGTCACATGTGACAACAAATACCATGTGGCCTGATTAAAAAGATGTAAAACCAATACTGGTTTAGATGGCATTGCCATTTTAGGTTAGGTTAGTAATTAAATATTAATGATTGGTCAGTAAACATGCAGTATTAGTATTAACGATTAGTCAACGTGTAACAGAAATATAAGTAGCTAAAGGTATAGTGTTAGTACACAAAGCTTTTCTAGCTTTTCAGGCCTGTCTATAGATGACATTGCCACTTTTGGTTTGGCTAGTAATTAAATGTTAAATATTGGTCAGTAAAGATACATTCGTAGTATTAACGATTAGTCAACGTTCAACATAAAGCTTAGTGGCTAAAGTGAAAGTGTTAATATAAGAAGGTATCTTAACTTTGCAGTTCTGTGTTCATTTATACCTATAATTTATGTAATTATTTAAATCAATTTGTTTTAAAATGTTGATGATTTAAAGAACTATTTATTGCATTTCATTGTTTAATAGCTGACGAATTAATTTGGTTGAGTGACCATGCCCTAGTGGTGGATAGCATACAAAAGAAGAATAGGCAAGGAGCGAAATCATGACTGAGTCGATTGCCCACTAATTGGATATCCACACTTGTGGCAGTAGAAGGAAGGAAGATAGTTACAGGAAAGAAGAAAGAATAAGGAAGGGAAACAGAAGATGGAAGGAAGAAAGAAGAAGGAAAGAATCGGGAAGAAGGGGCGAACAAAGAATTGGGGAGAACGGAAAGAAAGAAAAGACGAAATTTAAAAAAAAAGAATGAAAAGAAAGAAGGACGAAAATAAGAAGAAAAGCATGAAGAAGAAGACACGAATAATGAAGAAACAACGCAGAAAGAAGAAGCAGTGAAATAAGGGAAGAGGAGAGAAGAAAGAAGGGAGAAACAAAAAGAAGAAAGAAACAAAATGGAAAGAATTAAGAAGAAGGAGAACAGATGTAAAGCAAGAAGAATGAATGAAAGAGGAAAAAGGAAAAAATAAATAAGTAGGAAAGAAGAACACAGATGGAAAGAAGAAAAATTATGAGAGGAATATGAGTCGAAAAAATAAGAAGGAGAAGAAGTAAGAAGAAGAAGAAATAGATGCGGATTAATGAGGCGGGAAGAAATGTTAGAATCTGCGGTAAAGCCGTGATTAGTTCGTGTGCCTGTCGGCTGGGAAGTCATGTGATCAAAAACCCATCTAGTCAGTGATGTTTTTATATTTATTTGGGCTCCTTGGTCGACCTAGCCTAAATTGGGTACCAAGAAACGTTATGGGAAGTAACAGCGACCTGTATGCTATTCACGGCCCCATCCAGTCAATGTTGATTGGTGTTTGAATCATATGGGACATCACCCATTAGGCCTCAAGGCATGTAAACATGTTACACTACATATCTTAATGTAGTATAAGGACATTCACATATACTGTGTTGATAGCGATTGTGATGAGCAGAGAGATTGTATTATTATTACTGTTGGTGATGATGACAATGTAATTAGGTAATGACTATTGTGGCTAATACAATGAATTTGGGAATAACATAAACCTGTATAATAAACTTTGCAAAAGTCGTGTGATGCATTAGCTTTTATAGTTGGTTCAAGAATGTTCTCGGATATTAATGACACAATCAGACATACATGTTGAGTAACAGTTAATTTCGTTGTTAGTGGTCGCCCGTGTCTTGATAACTTTCAAATATGTATTTTCATTTATTTCATACCCTGATTTGATTAATACATCAAATTTAGGTAACTATTAGTGACCCATGTGTGAAGATTTCAAACTGAAGTCACCAAATATTGACACGGCTGGGAACAACAGCTGCCATCTGTTAAGCTTATCAGACAAGTACATTGAAGATCGCTTTATTAGAATAAACATCAAATCGATCTAGACATGCTTTAATGACAAGAAACACACCTGGCAATAGCGACTGATAGATTTAGCCTCAAATTATTGTCTATTGCATATTACCACGTTGAGACACGTTGCTGCGTGAGAACAGAATCAGGCAACTCTGATTGGTTCTCAGTGGAAACGGGAGTAAAACAGGGATGTATTTTGTCACCGATGCTCTTTGGAACAGCTATCGATTGGGTCAAGTGCAAATGCACAAACAACTTACAACAATAAACTGTCAAACATCTGGAAGTCAAAGACACTCAGCAAGCATACGAATCTTAAAATCTTCAACTCTTGTGTGATTCCAGTGCTAACGTATGGATGTGAGAGTTGGAAATCAACGGTAGCTTTAGATAAAAATTAGACAATTTTGAGAACAAGTGTCTTTGAAGAATTCTAAACCTCCACTGGACAGATTTCAGAACCAATACGCAAATAAGACAAGAGACTAAGCAAGATATTGTATCAAATATTTTTCAGAAAACGCCATTGTGCATTTTCTCATTTGGATAAATCTGAAATATAATCTACTGTGCTTGTGTTCAGAAATGGAATTACCTTCGATAGTAAAAATACCCTGGGATTTCTTTACTACATATCATTTGTCTTGTGGTCCAATTTTAGGCAGAGGAATGAGTGAAGAAGGTGTTCTAGCCACCACAACTCTGTGCGCTAAACATAAGAGAGCCGTGAAGTTATTCTCATTGCTTACTGCTGATGGAGGGATTAGAAACAAGGAGTTGTCTCATCCACACGTCATCAAACATACCATATCGGTCATGTGTCCTGAATACTTGGCCATCTGTACTCACTACTGTCCTAATGGAACCTTGACCTCCAAGCTGAAAACCATGACCTCGGAGTTGTGTGTCAAGTACTTCACCGAAATGGCATCTGTTGTGCGTTATCTCAATGATAAAAACAGAATAGTACACAGCGATATCAAGCCCGACAATATTTTCATCAACGCCAACAACGATGCAGTACTTGGAGATTTTGGATTATCATTTTTCATTTCTCAAGGCTCTACTGTGGTTCCTACAAGATACATTGGTGGCACCAGGCGTTACCTTGCTCCAGAAATATCGCGCTTCACATTAGTTGACCCTTACAAGCTAAACATCTACTCCCTGGGCGTGGTTCTCTGGTGCATGATGTTCAAGACACGGCCAAAATCAGACAAAGTGTACGAGCGTCTGAAAGACCCCGATATGATGTTAGGTGTTCCTGAACCTCAACGATGGTGCTTGACTAATTCGTTACAACATGATCCAGACATAAGACTTTCGGCGGCTTCAATACTGACGAATATGCACAGATGTGATATCCACAAGGACCTCATTGGCAGTCTGTAAATATGCACCTTTTGGGCATGTTTTCAATTTCATTTCTAATTCTGATACTTACTAACTAAATTAACTATCCTTAACAATCTTCAGCATGTGCTTGTCATTTTTGTTAGTACTAACACATCTTTGTTCGCTTTCCTATCTCACGATTCTATTTGATTTTTGTTAAATATGCTACACCTTCGTTAATGATGCTACACTGGACAATATATCGGGAACAATGTTTATACTTAGATGGATAACAGAAACACATATTACAGAAATATTTATTTTGAAATGCAAAAGAAATTTTGAGTAAATTTAAATGCTAACGTTTAACTGCACATTAAATACTAGAATATATTCATGAAACGTAAATGTTGAAATATTTCTTGTTCGATAGTTAACTTAGTATTGACTTAGTATTGTAGAGATTATTAATTTATTTTATTGAATACTACAAATCTATATTTCACAGTATATTAATTTAAACAACTAAGTGTATTATTTCCCTTATTATAACATGTTTCTGATTATCCAAACAATTCTTTTAATGAATAACATGAACAAAGATACTAACTATAAGTCATGTATTTCTTTTTACTAGCACTTTTCTACGACAGTTGCTTCACAGATGTATATATTAGCATGAACCAGCCCACTACCATACATTACAATGTTTGCATTCCGACACAGCGTGTGTGATAACGTGAATGGTTTGTATACAGCGAAAACATCAGAAAGAGGCAGTCATCATTTTATATTAATGATATGGAATGACACATTACAGAAATTGCACAGCATTATAATTGTTACGCAAACTCGTGAGTTTCTTGGACTGATGTCAACATAGTTGGCATTATTTGCTAGAGATCGAAGGTTGTTGAAAGCAACAAAGGATGATGTGATGTGCTGTGCATGTTTCTAATGCTAGCACACTCCGGCATACAGTATCATCGACTTTGTCTTTAAAAAAAAGGATTCATAAAATAATTACTTAGATAGAGGCAATGTTTCGGTAATTCGTCAGCTATTAAAGATTGTTATGCAATTATTAGTTCTTTAAATCATTAATATGTTAAAACAGATTGATCTGAATAATTACAGAAATTATAGGTATACATAAACACAGACCTGCAACGTTAAGATCGCTTCTTGCATTAACACTTCCATTTTAGCCAAGCCGGGACATGGCATTAAAAATGTACAGTCATATATCGATGATATCTGTGTTCACTCTACAGACATGACTTCTCAGTTAGAAACATTTCGACGAGTTTTCAGTAAACTGCTTCTCTTTGGTCTAACTGTCAAACCTTCCAAGGTTGAAATAGCTTACAGACAGATTGACTTCTTAGGTCATAGAATTTCAGAAGGTAAACTACTCACGGATGATCGAATCGTATCAAAAATCCTGACAACTAAAGAACAGGTCAGGAGTCTTTTAGGTCTCGTGAATTACTATGCCAAATGTATTCCAAACTGGGCAGAATTCACGTCAATTTTTAAAAATTTGTTGACAAAAAGTCAACCCAATAAACTATGTAAGAGTATCCGTTAGAAGATACAATTTGCAAACTGAAATCTATTTTTTCTGAACAACCCATCCTTAGATTACCAAACAGAGATTTACTCTCAACCTCTTGGCAAGGGCCATTTATAGTCACCAGAAGAATATCTGAAGTTGATTACGAAATTTTGATAAATGGTAAATTAAAAATTTTTCACGTAAACATGTTGAATCCATATTATTCCAGAAACAACAATGACATAAATGACCAGACAGAGGAAACAGGGGACACTAACGACACTGACAAGAACGACAACAAAGACAGAAGCATAGCACCTACAGTACTTTGCAACGACAAGGCTACAAGCGACAATAAGGACAGCTCTACATCAGCAACACATTTTCTCGACGACAAAGACAATGAAGACAACTTCACACTATCGACAATTTTTTCTGACGACAAAAACGATGAAGACGACTATACATTAGCGACAATACTTCTGGACGACGATGACAGTGACATTGAAGACAATTTACAAACAGTAGCATCAGTAATTAATCAGACTGACATAGACGACATAGAAATTCCAGTACCTGTTATAAACGACAACATATACAATACAGGACATAAAGATTTCTGATACTGTGACACAACAGCAACGACAAGACATTCTATCTCTCCTCAGTGACTACAAAACAATTTTCTCTAACCGACCTGGACATACTGACAAAATAACTCACTTTATCATCTTGACAGACTTGACACCTATCAAGTGCAGACCGTACTCGATTCCGCTGCACTATAGGACTAACCTGGACTAAGAAATACTTGACTTGGAACAAAACGGAATCATCCAAAAATCTATGTCAGAGTACTCATCACCAATTGTACTCGTAAAAAAGAAGGATCTAACCATCCGTTTGTGCATAGATTACAGGAAAATTAATCTATTAACAACCACTGACGCGGAACCCATGTATAGTTGGGAAGATCTTATACTAAATATGGCCAAATCATCTATTTTTTTCGAAACTGTGACAGCAATATGCTACCTACGAACTGTAACAGCATCATAGCGACACACGTACAAAGAAACGATAACACACGGACAAAGGAACGACAACACACGGGTCGTCGATGGATTTAATTAGTTTAATTTAATTAGATTGTTAATAAATTATTGTATTATTATATGCATAAAATATGTGAACATGTCAATTTTTTTCATTTTTCTATCATACATGTCAGAAACATTATTGTTTAATTTCAAAAACGTCTTTCTAAAACTTTTTTCAATTTGAATTATAAACCATTGTGTTATCACCAGTACAGGTAGTACTTGGCATTTCAACAAAATATATCGCCTTATTTTCCCTTGTTCTAAGGGCGACAACACGTACCTTAACCTAACGTGTATATTTTAACATAAAACTATGTGGTATGAAAGATGTACGAATCAGAGCGTGCATGAATTAAATGAGGGAGTGATATACTTAGCGGACAAATTGTACGCAAAAAGTAGTCATTTTTAATTTGTCTGCGTTTGATGTAAATTGTAACACGTGTCTAAATATTTTATACATATTTAGTGGTAGATATAATAGTGTTATTCTGAGAATTACCGCTCGAGTATCTAATTCATGCGTTGCAGAAATGGCGATTCGTGATAAAGGAGATTCCAGCTCGTGACGCTTAGAACGTCGGTCGGATAGCAGGTTTAAGAATATGGAAGAGAGTTGAGCTCTTCAGCAATCACCCTGGGATGGTGTACTGGAATATACATGAGTTGATAGTGCAAGGATACATATTACCAAGTTCCCATCCACTAAACTACAGCCACGAAATGTCAGGGCTTCATGTGATCTCGTGACAAAATTAGTTCAGACTAATTAACGTATAGTAACCCACAACAACGGGGGCCGGGGAACCCTGTCAAGATCTCACATGAAGAGTAGTTCTATACAGAGATAGAAGGAAAGATACAGGGGGTACAACCACGAGACAGAAACCCTAACAAGGGAAGTAACTATATAGCTCGAGTGCCCGAACAATCTCGGGCCTTCGAGAACCAGGGGTCAGTTTGCCTACTGCGACATTGACACAGATGGAACCCGCAAGAAGCGTGCAGGGGCCACTTGCACGGGAAGCTCAAGGGCAGTTATACTCCGTGTTCACCCGACGCCCACCAACGGGCAGACGACTACTGGACAGCAGACAAGAAGCAGGGTTTAGCTTAAGGGGAACAAGATACAGAAAGGATTAAATTTAGATATAGTTGATTAATGATAGAGTTATGCTGTGATAGTTATGTGTATAATGATTTGTGAATGCAATTATGTAAACACTGTGATATTGTGATTGACGGCGAAATCCTTACTCGCCAGATAATAAATTAGACTATTAAGACATATCATAGAGTTTGTTGCCTGTCCTGAACCCGAGTCCTGTTCCTAGATTTGTAAGACCATGACAGCCACTACGTTTTCTGTTGCACGCTGACTAATTGTTAATACTACTACTGCATGTTTACTGACTAATATTTAGCATTTAATTACTATCCAAACCAAACGTGTCAATGACATCTAACACTATAACTTTATCTACTAAGATTTCTGTTACACGTTGACTAATCGATAATACTAATAGTGGTCTATTATATACTTTATTACTAGTGGTCTCGAGGAATATTGTCCGCCTCGAGCGCAGGAGGTCCCGGGTTCAAGCTCCGGCGAGGACCGGGATTTTTTTCACGTGGACTTCTAGTAAAAATTTCCCCTGGTCTCTGTGTAGTGAGATCGGACGCCCGTGTGTATTGTTGCGCACGTAATAAATCCCCTGGCAGTTGGAAATAGAAAAAAGAGTAGCCTAACGGTGCTTCCCGGGCAAAATTTCGAGTTAAAAATCTACCCAAAATATTTCAGGATCCTCGCCGTAGCTACGGAGTTCGTGCATTGAGCTGAGTTTCTCCAGACTCAAGTTTGAGTTAGGAGGAGAACGGAGCACTTATGGGTGTACCCGTGTGCCGTGATGTTGATCCGTCGACTAAACTAAACTAACCTTATACTGCATGTTTACTGACCAATAATTAACATTTAATTACTAACCTAACCTAAGATGGCAATGCCATCTAAACCAGTATTGGTTTGACATCTTTTTAATCAGGCCACATGGTATTTTTATTACATGTGACGGCCCCAAGCCCGTAAACACTGAGAGTGAAGAGATGTAGGCAAGTCTCGAATAATGTATATACGTCTGGACACCAAATAAAAATGTTGGCTGTCAGGATAATGATGATATACGTATCCAGGAGTTAAGCAAGAAACGCATTGAAGCCAATCGTGTGTGTTTTGTAATGAGTCGAATATTCTCAAATAAACAGCCGCGACCAATTTTAGGATGTTAGTTTCAACTCAGAAGATAGTGGCAAGTAGAGCCGGCATTAGAAATGGTGAAATTAGAAAGCCAGTGAGTATAGTGTCAGAAAATTTGATGGTTCGAAGTCAATGTCAGGAGTTGTAGAAGCAGATAGCTTTGCTTTGATTTCATTAGTATAAAGCGCTTGCCGTTCAGTAAATAATGGCAAACTGCTGAATGTAAAATTGCCTTACAAATAAAGAGAAACAAACAGCTCCCTTTACAGATGAAAATCCAGTTGGTTCAATAGTGAAGAGGAGAACAATGAAGAACTAGCATACCTAATGATAGCAATACATCATCAATGCCAGACATCCAAGAGGGCTGTAATATCCTGTACGCCGAAAATATAATGAGAAATGCCAGAGATGATATAAACAGGGATTTATATGATGCCCTAAATATCGGTGGTCACGACATACCAGAGATTTGGTATGCCGATGATACAGTATTGCTATCCACAACACAGAATGGTATAGAAAACCTAATAGCCTCAACCCAATTGAATAGTGAAAATCACAACTTATATCTTAACATAGCAAAAACAAAGATAATGCATACAGATAAAACTAGTATTGAGAAAGAAATATATGGTAATAAGGAAAATTTGGAGGTGGTGGAAAATTTTGAATATCTTGGATTACCAGCAACGGTGACACGATGAAAGAAATTAAACGACGACTATCAATTGCTCTTCAAAGACTAAATCAACTGAACAAGTTATGGAATGGGACCGACAGAACTACAAAAATTAGATTTTTACCAGCACGCATCTTTCCCATTATAATAACGCCTGTGAGACCTGGACACTTACTAAACAAGCTAAACAGTGCATAAATGCCTTTGAATATAAATGTTATAGACGAGTTCTAAGAATATATTGGGTAAAGAAAAGAACAAATGCATCCATACTTCAACAGCTGAATATTGAAGAAGGTTGGCTATTAAAGACGATGAAACAAAGAAAATTTAAATGTTTTGGTCACTTGAAACGTCACGTAAGTTTGGATAGAACAAAAACGGAGGGGTTTATGCCTGGGAAGAGAGGAAGAGGAAGGCCAAAGAGAAGATGGGTGAAGGATGTGGCGGATGATCTCCAGATGGGTGTATCGGACGCGGGACATCTTGCTTATGATCGAGAGGTTTTCCTTAAGGTTGTTATGGGAGCGAGGTTCTGCAAAGGACATGCTACTGAATCAGTTATCAGTTATCAGTTGGGGCATCTTCATTGCACTCCGGACAGGACCATAGGTGCTCAGATCCTCCCCCCAGCATATGCATCAGCCTTAGGTGGCTAATAGTGCTAGTTCTGTGTTGGTTCACGAGGCACCTCGTTTTCCCGTTGTACCTCTCTACTGAATGAATGAACGTATGTGCAATCTAAATGCAATGTAGTATAATGCTAGTGAGTGTTGGTCTGGACGACTGATGATGTTTCCTATATGGTTGATTCTTAATGCTTGTATTTTTGTGTGTAGGTATCGTAAAGCTAGTCCACCTTGTTTCTGATCTCGTGAATTTATTCCTGAAGATGAAATGTCTAATGCAGTGTTTCCCAACGTGGGGCCCACGCCCCACAGGGGGGCAATTTGATTGTTAAGGGGGAGGGGGGCAATTCGAAAATGGAAGAAATCAGCTGCATATAACAAAATGGGGAAACTTGAGACTGAAGTTAACTAAATTGGAACCTGACATAAAATCTCTTTGCAGCAAGCATCAATCGCAAGGATCTCACCAAATTTAAGTAATTACTAATAATTAAAATAATATAGAAAAATCTTTCATTAAAATTATTTTATACTTGAATTTCGGTTCTCCATTATATGTTTTGAAAATGTACTTACTGTGTTTGCTCAATAATTTCCCCTTTGGCTAGGATCGGGTGCAATTGCTGCTCTCCACTCAGTAGTGCGCCTTGTCAGGTCGGGGGCCCGGATGATCAAAATAAAAACCCATAACATATCTTCACCTTAGATGTGGGCCTGAGCTCACAGTGAGATTAAGGGTCCACAAAAAAAAAATTGGGAGGCGGGGGAACCAGACAAACCAAACAAATAAAAAAAAATAATTCGCCCAACACAACCGACACACAGGTGGGGGAGGGGGGGGGGGGGGGGGGGTTGACCACTCTGGGAACCGTGAACCTTTCTTTTAAAAAAATGCAAGTTTCTTTAGTGAACATTTCAATTTTTGAATATTAAAAATGATGCATATGTTGGGGGGGGGGGGGGGGGGGGGGGGCATAACAATTTTAGAAAGGCTTAGGTGGGGCATAGCACAAAAAAGGTTGGCAAACACTTGTCTAATGTGTTTGTTTATGTCTGTGATTGCATGTTGGGGGGGGGGGGGATGTCTAACACTGTAGCTAAATATATTATCTTAGCAATGATGAAGGTGTTTACAATTGTGCTACTTCCAAATATTGTTGATATTTTGTATTTGTACCTATGTAGTATGTCTATAATTTGTGTTGTCAGTGATGGCCATGTTTCTGTGTGAGTTTTTCTGGGATCGCATGTAAATGTGATCCCATATATTGCCATGATGTCTGTGATTGTTAGATCCGGGGTTTGATTGATTGATTGATTGATTGATTTAGGAACCGACATCACAGCATTCGGGGCATTCCCATAAGCGCTCCGTCCCCATCCTCAGCAGCCAGCGAAGGGTTCCAACACCAATAGTACCAGTAGCAATCTGATTATATGTCCATCTCGCCTTTCCTCTGAGCGTCGAGCGTCGGCCAGATCCCCTCGTCACTCCTCGCTGTCGCATTCTTGCCAGACCATGGTGATCCATTTGCTCCTCCGAGGTGTACACGTGCTCCCACAAGGCTGCAACCACGTATGCCTTGTCATGCATCAATACTCCACCAAGTTTTGCAGAGCCAGCCAATCTGTCCGCCTGTTCATTCCCCAGCACACCGGTATGCCCCGGAGAAAAGATCCAGGCGATGCTTGCCACCCGTGACCTCCGAAGCGAAGCAAGCCACTCTGCACGAAGCTTGCCTGTCCCTCCCCTCCCCAGCATGCTTTCTGAGTCAGTTACAATCACGATGTGTGTGTGATTGTGTGTGTGTGTGTGTGTATCGTATTCTCCATCCAGCGGAAAGTTGTACATACCACCTCTACCTCCATTCTTTATCTAGATGTTGTGGTATCATATGCTAGGCTCTCCTGCACCAAACGTCGACCATTATCTTTTGCTTAGAACCCCCAGGCATGTCTCCTGCCTCTCAAACCCGAACCATCTGTGTAGATAATCACATCACAGGAGCGAGCATTATCCTGAATTAGTTGCTGGATTTCCACTTCCGTGGACCCTGTTGGCCACTTCCTGCACTCCCGGCTCAGTGTGATTATAACTCTGCACAGGTCTTACTGCTCCGCTGGTACTCTGACCCACTCCTCTCCTCGCCTAATGTTCTCCAAGATGCACACCTGTCTGATCGTATCCTCCGCCAGAGCCATCCATGATTTCCCTCTTATCAGTCGCTGACCCTTAACTGCGTTCAGCGCCTCATGCAACGGGTGATCTGTGTCTGCAGCTACTCTGAGGTATGCCTTCGCCTGCATCACCTTGAGCCTACCAGCAACAGTCGGAAGACCAAGGATGTAACGCATACACACTACTGGGGTGTCTCTGGTGCATCCCAGAATGACCCGCATAGCTTCGTTTTGTATGCGCTATAATTTCACCATATGACTATTTGAGAGAGTAAGCAGTCCTAGTCCATAATCAATCACTGAGAAGATAAAGTGCTGGTATAGTGCTGGAGATCTCGATTTTCCAAGATGGCGGTGTAAACCGCGTCGCTCGATTCGGAGATTAATTATGTGTTCTGTGCGTGTTTCTTAACATCAATTTGTTCAAGTAAGGATGAACCTACGACAGGTCCAGCAAACCGGTAGGGAATTTATTTGTTCAAGAACCATTGCTCGAGAATTATGGAGGAAATTGAGAGAAAAACGCAGCTCTATCAGCGTTCACGCCGGAAACTACACACCGAAGCGACACAACAAGCGACTAACGACGACAACTGCTAAATTTCGACACACTTCAAATAGAAAAGAGATTTTTGCAACTTGGAATGTTACAGGTCTAGGATATAAGGAACCAGCTCTCGTAGAGTTTATGAAACAATCAAATATTCAATTATTAGGACTCGCAGACACTAGGAAAAAGGGGCAGAACACGAAACAAACACACGAAGGTTACGTTCTTTTATTGAGTGGCGTCTACCAGCGAGCTACAGCTAAACATGGAGTGGGATTTTTGTTGCATCCAGACAAAGCGAAAGCTATTATCAACACTAAATTTATATCAGAAAGGATAATACTAGTACAGATCAAAGAAGGAAATAGAACAACAACTTTTATACAAACATACGTCCCATGTAATGACACTTACAGCGACGAAGACAAAGACGAATATTTTGATAAACTTGCAGACACGTTAAATAATGTCAAGGAGACAGATGAACTAGTTGTGATGGGTGATTTTAACGGACGAATAGGCACACGAAGAACACCGTGGGAGGATTGCATGGGGCCATTCAGCGACACAGAGACTGATTGTAACAGCAATGGTCAACATCTACTCAACATATGTTCGGAACATGGACTAATAATAACAAATAGTTTTTTTCAACATCGTCGTAGCCACACCAAAACCTGGTATAAATGGAATGACATAAACCAAGCATCCCAAATTGACTTTATTCTAATTAGGAAATCAGACAGAAGGCTACTATTAGATTCAAGAGCACTCCCAAATACAGATGTTGATACTGATCACAAGCCAGTCATAATAAAGAAGATTTCACCACACAGGAAAATAAGAAACAAAAAGGTAACAACACATGTCATCAATTATAGGAGGCTGCAGGAAAATACGGTTAAAGACGACTTCAATCAAGAAATCCAATACCTACATAAGAACATCCCTGATGACCACTCAAGCGTAGATAAGGAATGGACATGTTTCAAGGCTGCCATGCTCGACACACTGAAAAATAAATGTGGAACAAAGAAAGTAGGGCAGGACAAAAGATTCAGAACAGCCTGGTGGAACAACGAAGTTAAAGATAGCATATTCAAAAAGAAGGTAGCATTCAAAAAGTGGATCACAACTAAATCTGAACAGGACTATATTACTTATAGAATAGCACGACGTAATGCCAAACGAACAATTAGAGCATCTAAAGATGAATCCTGGAGAATATACGGTGAACAGATGGCGACCCTTAGCAAAGACTGCCCAAGAGAATTTTATAAACGTGTCACCACAATTAGAAACAGAGATGCATGTTACAACCCAACCACCATCATAAACAGCAAAAGAGGTATGCCAATATTTAATCCACAACAAAGACTAGCAATGTGGGCAGAATACTTTCAAGAACTACTTAACCCCACAGATAACATAGGAAACCTCACTTTTGTGCCTAAACGCCAGGGACAGCAAGAACCAAATTTCATACCTGCAGAAGTCAAAGCAGTTATACAGAAAAGTCCTAAAAACAAATCACCAGGTCCAGATGGAATAACCACAGAAGCTATTCAGGCCTGTGGGGAAACAGGAGTTAAATGGCTAACAAGACTTTTTAATATAGCATGGGAAGAAAGAAAAGTCCCAGATGATTGGCAACAGGCAATAATATTACCAATATGGAAAAAGAAAGGCAATATGAGAGAGTGCGAAACATACAGAGGTATATCACTCCTGAGCCATATAGGGAAAATGTATGCAAAACTTTTGGAACAAAGAGCTAGACCAATAGTTGAACAACAGTTAAGCAAAGCACAATTCGGTTTTCGGAAAGGTAAAAGTTGCACTGATGCATTATTTACACTTAGACAAATTTGTGAAAAAACTATTGAATATAGTGACCAGCAGAATATTGTGTTTGTAGATCAGGAAAAGGCTTTTGATAGAGTAGACAGATACAAATTATGGACCATCCTTGAAGACTATGGGATAGAAGGGCAACTGCTAGAAAACATCATAGCCATGTACCACTCGAGCCAAAGTGCAGTAAGAACACAGGAAGGTATATCAGATATGTTCACAGTCAATACAGGAGTGAGGCAGGGATGTGTGCTCTCTCCCCTGCTATTCAATATCTACATGGACAGAATTTCCAAAGAAGCAAGTCTCGACAGACCAGATTCAGAAAATTTAGAACTCTTTACTCCAGATGAAACAACTGACCCACAGGGAATAAATGAACTTCTATTTGCAGATGATCAGTGCCTGTTTTACAGCGACGAGGGCAGACTACAAAATCATATTACTAATCTGAGTTCAACCTGCAGCAGATACAATATGAGTATAAACACAGCCAAAACCGAAGTAATGCAAGTTAGCAGATCGCCAGGCCCACTAAGTATACAGATAAATAACACACCTCTGAAACAAGTTAAAGAATTCAAATACCTTGGAAGTATGATCACAGAAGATGGCAGATTAGACAGAGAAATTGAAATCAGATGTCAAAAAGCTAGTGCACTTACATATCAACTGTCACCCTTACTGAAACATCCAAACATACCCATGTCCGCAAAACGACAGATAATAAACAGCATATTCACACCAACCCTATGCTACCAATCTCAAACCTGGACTTTATCCAAATTACACCTTCGCAAAATCAACACCTGCGAAATGAGATGCCTGAGGAGAGCTGCCAACTTAACAATCCGAGACCGAGTAAGAAATGTTACTATCAGACAGACTGTGGGATCAACACCTTGTGCCACATTTATTGAAAGACAGAAGATCAAGTGGTTTGGCCATGTTGTTAGAATGCAACATCAGCAACTACCATCACTGGCCTTACATCAAAGATCATCTGCGACGAGACCACGAGGACGTCCAAGAAGAAAATGGATTGACGACATCAGAGACATTGTACAACCACACGGAATGACACTATCCAGTGCCGCCCACCGGGCGCTGGAACGCAAATTATTCCTCCCCACGACGCCTGACGGCAGAAGTGGAAGATGATGATGATGATGATGATAGTGTAAAAAGCATTCTCTGCTCTGTGTCCACTGCAGCCATAGATCCGTGGTCATTCTTCCACTTCCCCAGACCCATTATTTTAGACTTCTGTATGTTTATTTTGGCTCCACTTTCTTCACTAAACTGTCTGAAGGTGTGAAGTATGTTCGTTATGGAAGTGTTGGGTCTAGGAAAGAACGCGGTGTCATCTGCATAAGCAATTAATTTCCGCTACCCAAAACCTTGTATAAATGCACCTATACTGTTTGTGTCCTGTCCAATTGCTTTTAAGAATGGTTCTAGTGGGGCTACATATAGGATTCGTGATAGTCGACACCCTTGTTTGACAGATCTTGTGATCCTGAAGATGTCAGTTAAGAATATTTGGCCTTTCACAGGCCAGACAAAAATATAATACGTTTTTGAAAAGGCAATTTAGCTTCCAACAAAAGGATAATATTAGACATGTAATTTTCATAAGAGATACAAAATTAGCTTAATAATTTCTCATATATATAAAATAGGGAGCATTAACGTTTACACATATTAAGAAAATATCAGAAATATATTCTTTTTCAATGTTTCCAACAAATTTTACAAAAATCTATAATAATTTTATAAAACATTAAGATAAATACTATAACTATTTAAATCGCATAATATATTTATATTAACCTAGGTAATGTCCCTTGAAATAACTGATATATATCTATATCTATAAATCAAAGTGTATGTATGTAAATATGTAAATATGTAAATATGTATGTCCTTTATTTTTTCGCTAACGGCCCATCCGATTGAGATGAAATTTTCTACACGCCTTACTTTCATTCCAGAGCTGTCAACTGTCATAGTTTTTTTTTCCTTCTTCCTCCTCCTCCCACCTCCCATTCCCAAAATACGTACGTAAATATATGATGATGATGATGAAAGAATCCCCGAACCAAAACGCTAGGGAAAGGGAAGAAAATGACGTGACTACACATTAGCTAAGGGACTTAACTCTAGAAAAAGTTATTTCAAGGGGCATAACTTTTAATAACATTGTTGTATAACTTATAGTCATATTGTTGTATCGTTTTCAATGATTTATAAACTCTTTGTCTATAGTTATGTACCGGCATATGAGTTATAATAAATAATGATACAATCTTTTAGACATTTTCAAAGTTTACATAAAAATAATGCATAATGCATAACATTGTAACTCATCTTTCTATACTTAAGAAGTTATCTAAAAGATGTTGAACAATATCATCGCATCTTTAGTGTTTTCCGCCATCATATCGACACGATTCGCTTGACAGCACTTCTCAGCGCTATCAAGCCAAGACGCCTTACACATTTCAAGCAGTCTGATACGGGGGGAAAATGGCACGTCGTAATAGCACAAAGAAACAAGCAGCTTCCAAGATGCATAGTGAGAAAACCGACCAGACTATCAAGAAGACGAACCTGCCTTTGGAGAGTCTGCATGCAAGCTGTAATAAAGTATCTGAACCTACAGTCAATGAAACTACCAATAAGAAGAGCGACGACTACCCACAGACAAACACAAAAACTTGTGAGAGGAAGGAGGACCAAGACACCAGAATCAGAAACACTGATTCAAACACAGTCAGATGGGTGGTCAAGCGGTTAAAAATGGAGCTTACTGATCAACAAATACAGAAGCAGCTGCAGGAAGAAAATCTTCACGTCAACATTGTGAAGACAGAGCGGATTCTTACCTACTCAGAATTAAATGAGATGCTCCACACCAGGGACTGGGCGAACCCGGGCCGGGTCAGGCAGACAGACAGACAGACAGACAGACAGACAGACAGACAGACAGACAGACAGACAGATAGATAGATAGATAGATAGATAGATAGATAGATAGATAGATAAACAGACAGGGAGGGAGGGAGGGAGGGATAGACGGAGATACAGACAGAGGGATGGGTCTATTAGACAGACAGACAGACAGACAGACAGACAGAGATAGATAGATAGACAGACAGACAGAGATAGATAGATAGACAAACAGACAGACAGACAGACAGACAGACAGACAGACAGACAGACAGACAGACAGTCGGTAACGGGAACGAGAACTTATATGACTACTTATATGAATTAAATGAGATGCTCCCCATCAGGGGCTGGGCGAAGCCGGGCCGGATCAGACAGATAGACAGACAGATAGACAGACAGACAGACAGATAGATAATCGGGAACGGGAACGTGAGCTTATATGACTACTTATATGAATTAAATGAGATGCTCCACACCAGGAGCTGGGCGATGCCGGGCCGGGTCAGACAGACAGACAGACAGACAGACAGACAGACAGACAGACAGACAGACAGACAGACAGACAGACAGACAGTCGGTAACGGGAACGAGAACTTATATGACTACTTATATGAATTAAATGAGATGCTCTCCACCAGGGTCTGGGCGAAGCCGGGCAGGGTCAGCTAGTATATATATATATATAGTTATGTTCCTTGGAACTTTAAAAAAAAAAATATATGTCTTCCGATTAATGTGGTTTTATTTAGTTCAAAACAGTGTGTATTCACAAGGTGCATTGTGGGTGCATTTAGTCTTTTCCTTAAAATTTGCAAATACAACAAGACCCCAGATGTCATATGCTGCAAGAGTTCCTAAATGTCTATGTAATGACAGCA
The DNA here is from genome assembly GCA_014155875.1 of Cepaea nemoralis. Taxonomy (NCBI): domain Eukaryota; kingdom Metazoa; phylum Mollusca; class Gastropoda; order Stylommatophora; family Helicidae; genus Cepaea; species Cepaea nemoralis. The sequence goes on from JACEFZ010005736.1 coordinate 235,425, forward strand.
TTCTATGTATTATTATGGAACGGCAAATTTAGCGATATTTCAATTCATATCGATAAATTATTGTTTTGGATAATTGAAATTCCAAAGAAAAACTTACAGTATCCTTTAGAATAACACACATGGATCCTCGTCAATTCTTCAGTTCAATAGATGGACGGAAGTGAATGTGTAAAAAAATGTTGAATGTTTTATATGAAATAAGGTTTTCATATGGAATTGCCTCAAAGTGCACCAATTCTTTTTAATTTCCTAGTTTCTAAAAATAAGGCTACGCTGTTCCCCAGTGAGGATCAGAGCCGACCCATCAGATCCCACGTCCCCGTGTGTCATTCGGATGGTCGCCTCTGCATGTAGCCCTGGTAAGATCAACTGCAGATACTGCATTTTGATCTTAGCCAAAGGGCCGATAAGCCAGATCCATTCTTTTATAAAGGTATATGGCCTGAAACATGCCTATCACATTTTTGTTTTCCTGAATGAAATAATATTAATGATGTTGAAAAACAGCGATAGTTTCACGCATCATATGTTAAGTAACTACTATGTTAAGTAAGCTACTAGGTGCAAAAGATTAATATCATTGAAAGTAGGAACTTGGAATGTTAGAACAATGAATGCAGATGGAAAGTTGGAGGACATCAAAAAAGAAATGGAGAGAGAGATGATTAACATATTAGGAATATCGGAAACGAGATGGAGAGGAGCAGGGATAAGGACAGGAGAAGATTGTAAGATTATTTACTCGGGAGGAGAAGAACAGCAAAGAGGTGTAGCCATTATATTAGATAAGCAAACATCAAATTCTGTCAAAGGATATTGGGCTGTGTCAGACAGAGTTCTATTAGTAAAATTAAACGGAAGACCTTTTAAAATAAATGTAATTCAAGTATATGCCCCAACAAGTGAAAGCAGTGAAGAAAGTATAGAGCAATTTTATAATGACATGGAGTCTGCTTTGAAGAACTGTAAAAAATCAGAAATAAATATCATAATGGGTGATTTCAACGCAAAAATAGGAAAGCAAAGCGATGGATGCAGTGTAGGCAACCATGGTTTGGGAGAGAGAAATGAAAGAGGTTACAAACTTGTAGAATGGGCAAAAGAACAAGAAATGGTTGTAGGAAACACCTAGTTTAAACAACATCCTAGAAGATTATGGACATGGAGGAGTCCAGACAGCAGGATTAAAAACCAGATAGATTACATCCTGATAAGCAAAAGGTTTCGAAATGCATTAACAGTTGTAAAAATAGTTCCAAATGCAGACTGTTACAGTGATCACAGATTAATTACTGGCACATTGAGGGTAAAGTTAAAGAAAGTCAAGTATACAGCAGGAAACCCTAAATATGACTTGTGCAAATTGAAAACTGACAAAGAAATACAAGATAATTTTAACAGAAGTAAAGAACAAATTTGATTTATTGTCTGATCTAGAGATCCTATTTCAAGATGTAGATGATCAATGGGAAATGCTGAAGAATTCAATCAGTTGTGCAGCAGAAAAAACTATTCCAAAAGTAAAGAAAGTGGGCCGTAAGACATGGATGACTGAAGAAATTTTACAACTAATGGAAACAAGAAGACAGAACAAAAATAATCCTGCCAAATATGAAGAAATTCACAGAAAAGTCAGAACCTTATGTAAGGAGGCTAAAGAAACATGGCTTGAGAAAAATTGCAGAGAAATTGAAAAACAACACAACAGTAAAAATGCGAAACTAATGCACAAAAGAATTCAGGAGATTACTAATCAAAGAACACGTACATCAGCAGGCTGCCTAAAGACAAAAGATGGAAGAGTCATAATAGAAAAAGATCAGATTTTACATGTATGGTCAGATTACGTGAAAAACCTTTATGACGATAACAGAGACGAATAATATATTGTTCAAAATAACAATGAAGGGCCAGCAATTTTGAAGACGGAGGTTCAGAATGCTCTTAATCATATGAAATCAGGCAAGACCCCCGGTCCAGACAGCGTCACAACAGAAATGAGTAATGCTTTAGAAGAATATGGAATAGATAAAGTTACCAGTCTGCTTAATACAATATATGATACTGGAAATATACCTCATGAGTTATGTAATTCTGTATTTATTGCAATCCCAAAGAAATCAGGAGCCTTGGAATGTGATCAACATCGAACAATTAGTATAATGAGTCACATCACGAAGATTTTGCTAAGAATTATCATGCAAAGAGTTAGGAGGAAAATACAACCTGAAATAGGAGAAGAACAATGTGGGTTTGTAGTAGGCAAGGGTACAGTAAATGCTGTGTATATACTGAGAACCGTAATCGAACGTTCTATAGAAGTAAACAAAGATCTACACCTTTGCTTTATTGACTACACAAAGGCTTTTGATAAAGTGAGACATGTCAACATGATAAGGATGCTTGAAGATCTACAAATTGATGGGAAAGACCTTAGACTTGTAAAAAACATATATTGGAAACAACAAGCTGCCATAAGAGTTTATAATGAAGTAAGCCAATATCAGCCTATTAAGAGAGGTGTGAGACAGGGATGTGTAATGTCTCCAGATCTGTTTTCCCTGTACAGTGAAAATATTTTCAGAAATATTGAAAATATGGAAGGAATCAACATTGGGGGACGATACATCAATAACATTAGATATGCAGATGATACAGTCTTGATTGCAGACAATGAACAGGATCTGCAAAATTTAGTAGATGCGGTTGTTACACACAGTGAACAACAAGGGTTAGAATTAAATTGTAAAAAGACACAGATTATGGTCGTCACTAGGAAGAACGAAATACCACAGTGTAATATACAAGTAAATGGGAATATTCTTCAACAAGTGAATAGGTACAATTATCTCGGAACAGTAATAACATCTGATGGGAGATGCCTTGAAGAGATTAGAACAAGGATCGCCATGGCAAAAGTAGCCTTTAGCAAGATGAAAAACATACTGACCAATAAAAAGATGTCAATTGAAACGAGAAAAAGAGTGTTGAGATGCTACATAGAACCTGTACTTTTATATGGATGTGAAGCTTGGACAATGAGCAGCCAGGCTGAAAAACATCTGATGGCTGTAGAAATGTGGTTTCTGAGGAAAATGCAAAGAATACCATGGACAGCCAGAAAGACCAATGAACAAGTCCTTCAAGAAACAAATGAAGATCGTAAACTGATCAGAGACATTAGACGTAGACAGTCACAATTTTTTGGGCATGTTATGAGAAGAAATGATTTGGAGAACTTGGTGACAACTGGTAAGATCGAGGGGAACAGACCGAGGGGAAGACCTAGAAATAAGTATCTGGATGGCTTGGCCTTGTGGCATGGTCGAGACAGAAACACGGAACTGATCCACGACTCTGTTGATCGAGTGAGATGGCAGAACATGACCGCCCACGCTTACCGGCATGGCACATGATGGATGGATGGATGTTAAGTAAAGGGAAAACAATTAAACATTGCTTATGAACATGGCTGTGAAAATTTGTGTTTGAATGTCCTGAATATACAAAATGTGCTTAATTTCTAGGCCTCAGGATTCCCCAGGAGCAAGATCCGCCCCATGAGGTTCCAGGTCTCTGTATGTCATTGTGATGACCACCGCTGCAAGTGGCCAGATCAAGTGCAGATATTTACAAGTTCTATTGTGTGTTTTCCCTTTACATTTGCAAACTACAACAAGAACCCAGACGTCAAATGCAGCAAGAATGTCTGTGCAATGACTGTGTAATGACTGCATCATCATCATCAAGTGCCGTGCCGGCTGGCGTAGGCGTTTACGGCTCTCCACAGATCTCGGTCTTTGGTGTTCTAGATCAACTCTGCTGATGATATTCCTCCATGCCATCGTCTCAATCCGTCCAGCATCATTTCTCTTGGTCTGCCTCTGCCTCTCTTCTCCTCGATCTTTCCAGTTATTACGATGTTCTCCAATGTCTCTCTTCTCATCACATGACCAAAGAAAGCTATTTGTCTCTTTCTTATTATTGTATATATTGTTCTAGTTTCATTAGCCTTTTTCAGGCAATCGTTGTTAGTTACTCTGGCAATCCAAGGAATTCGCAACATTCGTCTCAAAAACGACATCTCTGTTTCTTCTAAGTTCTTCCTAATTTGTTGATTTACATTCAAAGATTCACTGCCATACAGGAAATATGGTTCTATATAGCATTTCAGCACTCTCTTCACTGCATTCATTGATAGTGCCTCATATCATAGGATACTCTTCATTTTCTGAAATGCCGTTTTTCCTTGCCCTATTCTGCTCTTAATCTCTGTTGTACATCGCCCATCTGATATTATAAATGTCCATTGGTATTTAAAATTATCCACTTGGTGAAGAATTTCGCCTTCTATTTCTATGTCACATTTTGGTGTCACAATTTTCTTTGATATCATCATTGTTACTGTTCTCTTGAATTTCAGGGAGAGTCTTTCTTTCCACTCTCTGTTACTACAATGTCCAACAGTTGTTGTAGGTCTGTTGCATTATCCGCCACCAATACTGTGTCATCTGCATATGTTTACATTATAATTATATTGACTCCATACTATTTATTATTCTGGAACGGCAAATGTAGCGATGTGTCAATTCATATCGGTAAATTGTTGTTTTCGGTAATTGCAATTCCAAAGAAAATCTTACAGTATCCTTAATCACTGTCGTGATACAAGAACACATACTATACTTTGGTCTTAGCCACAGTGAAGTGAAACAATTCGAAGTGCTGATGTTTTTTGTTTTTTTTTTACATTTGAGAATACAGCATATGCATTCATATACACTTGATAATATTACATTCATGGCATGGTGTAATTACCTACACATTACTTGTTGATGATGGTGGTGGAGTAATCATTTTCTCTCAAGTATACTGAAATCTTTCAGTAGAAATTCCTTCATACACCAAGTATTCTCCTTCACACTTAGTTTTATTTAAACAAGTTTAACTGCATCACTGAATTTGTCATACTCCAAGTATTCTCATTCACATTTGCATTCTGAAAATGGTATTAGAGCGGACAAACTGAAGAGACAAGAGGAACTGCATGCAATCCATATGCATCAGGATTGCTCTAATGTTTCCCTGTGTAAAATAACTTGTTTTCGCATTTAAGACAACTTTGTTAGTATTTTTTTAAAAGTTGAAAACAATGTGTTTCCCGATTTCTCATTTCGCCAGTTGTTTCTTTTTAAATTTAGTCAGATTTTCTCAAAAAACTATTTGAAAGATTATAATATGATTATGCATTCTTATTCTTCAGTGTATTACTTACATTATGTACAAAGCATTCTGTAAAATTAAGATTTAGATTTTGTGCAGCAGTAAAAAAATATTGTCATGAAAAATGTCGTTAAAGATTTAAAATTATGAAAGACAAAAATGCCAAGATTTATCACAAAACATTTCTGTCAAAATTGTAAATGTCTGTATATGTATACATATACGAAACATGGATCCTGTACATTAAAGAATGACTATTTTAGAGCCCCTTAAAACATCCAATATGGCCGCTGTTTATCTTAATTTCCATGACAACCTGTCAACCATGACAACAATGAATGTAGTGTGGACATTCTACTCTTTGTTCAGTGTTCATGATTTAGAAATATTGTAGTGTGGACATTCTACTCTTTGTTCAATGTTCATGATTTAGACATATTGTAGTGTGGACATTCTACTCTTTGTCCAATGTTCACGATTTAGACATATTGTAGTGTGGACATTCTACTCTTTGTTCAGTGTTCAAGATTTAGACATATTGTAGTGTGGACATTCTACTCTTTGTTCAATGTTCAAGATTTAGAGATATTGTAGTGTGGACATTCTACTCTTTGTTCAGTGTTCACGATTTAGAGATATTGTAGTGTGGACATTTTACTCTTTGTTCAATGTTCAAGATTTAGACATACAGTGGTGTGGGTAGTTTATAACTTGCTGAAACTCATGTTCTGACTTCCATGAAGAGGAATAAGTTACATTTAAGTCGAGAGGGTCGACTTCATTGCACTGGGTTTTATTCCATATGCCCTGTCCATCTCCTCAGAAGGGCAAGCCACTTGCAGAGAGAATCGCACAAAGCACAGACTCCGTAGTTTCAAGTTTTAACCCAGACGAATTTCAGCAAAAATCACTCATGCTTTTCAGAAAGAAATAACAAATGACTGGGCGCTTGCCTATCAGATCACAAACATTAAACACATGATGAAGTTGATTAAAACATGTTGCATAGGATATGCAACTAATTGTGTCATATCTGAATGTATAGGATATGCAACTAATTGTGTCATATCTGAATGTATAGGATATACAACTAATTGTGTCATATCTGAATGTATAGGATATACAACTAATTGTGTCATATCTGAATGTATAGGATATACAACTAATTGTGTCATATCTGAATGTATAGGATATACAACTAATTGTGTCATATCTGAATGTATAGGATATACAACTAATTGTGTCATATCTGAATGTATAGGATATACAACTAATTGTGTCATATCTGAATGTATAGGATATACAACTAATTGTGTCATATCTGAATGTATAGGATATACAACTAATTGTGTCATATCTGAATGTATAGGATATACAACTAATTGTGTCATATCTGAATGTATAGGATATACAACTAATTGTGTCATATCTGAATGTATAGGATATACAACTAATTGTGTCATATCTGAATGTATAGGATATACAACTAATTGTGTCATATCTGAATGTATAGGATATACAACTAATTGTGTCATATCTGAATGTATAGGATATACAACTAATTGTGTCATATCTGAATGTATAGGATATACAACTAATTGTGTCATATCTGAATGTATAGGATATACAACTAATTGTGTCATATCTGAATGTATAGGATATACAACTAATTGTGTCATATCTGAATGTATAGGATATACAACTAATTGTGTCATATCTGAATGTATAGGATATACAACTAATTGTGTCATATCTGAATGTATAGGATATACAACTAATTGTGTCATATCTGAATGTATAGGATATACAACTAATTGTGTCATATCTGAATGTATAGGATATACAACTAATTGTGTCATATCTGAATGTATAGGATATACAACTAATTGTGTCATATCTGAATGTATAGGATATACAACTAATTGTGTCATATCTGAATGTATAGGATATACAACTAATTGTGTCATATCTGAATGTATAGGATATACAACTAATTGTGTCATATCTGAATGTATAGGATATACAACTAATTGTGTCATATCTGAATGTATAGGATATACAACTAATTGTGTCATATCTGAATGTATAGGATATACAACTAATTGTGTCATATCTGAATGTATAGGATATACAACTAATTGTGTCATATCTGAATGTATAGGATATACAACTAATTGTGTCATATCTGAATGTATAGGATATACAACTAATTGTGTCATATCTGAATGTATAGGATATACAACTAATTGTGTCATATCTGAATGTATAGGATATACAACTAATTGTGTCATATCTGAATGTATAGGATATACAACTAATTGTGTCATATCTGAATGTATAGGATATACAACTAATTGTGTCATATCTGAATGTATAGGATATACAACTAATTGTGTCATATCTGAATGTATAGGATATACAACTAATTGTGTCATATCTGAATGTATAGGATATACAACTAATTGTGTCATATCTGAATGTATAGGATATACAACTAATTGTGTCATATCTGAATGTATAGGATATACAACTAATTGTGTCATATCTGAATGTATAGGATATACAACTAATTGTGTCATATCTGAATGTATAGGATATACAACTAATTGTGTCATATCTGAATGTATAGGATATACAACTAATTGTGTCATATCTGAATGTATAGGATATACAACTAATTGTGTCATATCTGAATGTATAGGATATACAACTAATTGTGTCATATCTGAATGTATAGGATATACAACTAATTGTGTCATATCTGAATGTATAGGATATACAACTAATTGTGTCATATCTGAATGTATAGGATATACAACTAATTGTGTCATATCTGAATGTATAGGATATACAACTAATTGTGTCATATCTGAATGTATAGGATATACAACTAATTGTGTCATATCTGAATGTATAGGATATACAACTAATTGTGTCATATCTGAATGTATAGGATATACAACTAATTGTGTCATATCTGAATGTATAGGATATACAACTAATTGTGTCATATCTGAATGTATAGGATATACAACTAATTGTGTCATATCTGAATGTATAGGATATACAACTAATTGTGTCATATCTGAATGTATAGGATATACAACTAATTGTGTCATATCTGAATGTATAGGATATACAACTAATTGTGTCATATCTGAATGTATAGGATATACAACTAATTGTGTCATATCTGAATGTATAGGATATACAACTAATTGTGTCATATCTGAATGTATAGGATATACAACTAATTGTGTCATATCTGAATGTATAGGATATACAACTAATTGTGTCATATCTGAATGTATAGGATATACAACTAATTGTGTCATATCTGAATGTATAGGATATACAACTAATTGTGTCATATCTGAATGTATAGGATATACAACTAATTGTGTCATATCTGAATGTATAGGATATACAACTAATTGTGTCATATCTGAATGTATAGGATATACAACTAATTGTGTCATATCTGAATGTATAGGATATACAACTAATTGTGTCATATCTGAATGTATAGGATATACAACTAATTGTGTCATATCTGAATGTATAGGATATACAACTAATTGTGTCATATCTGAATGTATAGGATATACAACTAATTGTGTCATATCTGAATGTATAGGATATACAACTAATTGTGTCATATCTGAATGTATAGTATATACAACTAATTGTGTCATATCTGAATGTATAGTATATACAACTAATTGTGTCATATCTGAATGTATAGGATATACAACTAATTGTGTCATATCTGAATGTATATACAACTAATTGTGTCATATCTGAATGTATAGGATATACAACTAATTGTGTCATATCTGAATGTATAGGATATACAACTAATTGTGTCATATCTGAATGTATAGGATATACAACTAATTGTGTCATATCTGAATGTATAGGATATACAACTAATTGTGTCATATCTGAATGTATAGGATATACAACTAATTGTGTCATATCTGAATGTATAGGATATACAACTAATTGTGTCATATCTGAATGTATAGGATATACAACTAATTGTGTCATATCTGAATGTATAGGATATACAACTAATTGTGTCATATCTGAATGTATAGGATATACAACTAATTGTGTCATATCTGAATGTATAGGATATACAACTAATTGTGTCATATCTGAATGTATAGGATATACAACTAATTGTGTCATATCTGAATGTATAGGATATACAACTAATTGTGTCATATCTGAATGTATAGGATATACAACTAATTGTGTCATATCTGAATGTATAGGATATACAACTAATTGTGTCATATCTGAATGTATAGGATATACAACTAATTGTGTCATATCTGAATGTATAGGATATACAACTAATTGTGTCATATCTGAATGTATAGGATATACAACTAATTGTGTCATATCTGAATGTATAGGATATACAACTAATTGTGTCATATCTGAATGTATAGGATATACAACTAATTGTGTCATATCTGAATGTATAGGATATACAACTAATTGTGTCATATCTGAATGTATAGGATATACAACTAATTGTGTCATATCTGAATGTATAGGATATACAACTAATTGTGTCATATCTGAATGTATAGGATATACAACTAATTGTGTCATATCTGAATGTATAGGATATACAACTAATTGTGTCATATCTGAATGTATAGGATATACAACTAATTGTGTCATATCTGAATGTATAGGATATACAACTAATTGTGTCATATCTGAATGTATAGGATATACAACTAATTGTGTCATATCTGAATGTATAGGATATACAACTAATTGTGTCATATCTGAATGTATAGGATATACAACTAATTGTGTCATATCTGAATGTATAGGATATACAACTAATTGTGTCATATCTGAATGTATAGGATATACAACTAATTGTGTCATATCTGAATGTATAGGATATACAACTAATTGTGTCATATCTGAATGTATAGGATATACAACTAATTGTGTCATATCTGAATGTATAGGATATACAACTAATTGTGTCATATCTGAATGTATAGGATATACAACTAATTGTGTCATATCTGAATGTATAGGATATACAACTAATTGTGTCATATCTGAATGTATAGGATATACAACTAATTGTGTCATATCTGAATGTATAGGATATACAACTAATTGTGTCATATCTGAATGTATAGGATATACAACTAATTGTGTCATATCTGAATGTATAGGATATACAACTAATTGTGTCATATCTGAATGTATAGGATATACAACTAATTGTGTCATATCTGAATGTATAGGATATACAACTAATTGTGTCATATCTGAATGTATAGGATATACAACTAATTGTGTCATATCTGAATGTATAGGATATACAACTAATTGTGTCATATCTGAATGTATAGGATATACAACTAATTGTGTCATATCTGAATGTATAGGATATACAACTAATTGTGTCATATCTGAATGTATAGGATATACAACTAATTGTGTCATATCTGAATGTATAGGATATACAACTAATTGTGTCATATCTGAATGTATAGGATATACAACTAATTGTGTCATATCTGAATGTATAGGATATACAACTAATTGTGTCATATCTGAATGTATAGGATATACAACTAATTGTGTCATATCTGAATGTATAGGATATACAACTAATTGTGTCATATCTGAATGTATAGGATATACAACTAATTGTGTCATATCTGAATGTATAGGATATACAACTAATTGTGTCATATCTGAATGTATAGGATATACAACTAATTGTGTCATATCTGAATGTATAGGATATACAACTAATTGTGTCATATCTGAATGTATAGGATATACAACTAATTGTGTCATATCTGAATGTATAGGATATACAACTAATTGTGTCATATCTGAATGTATAGGATATACAACTAATTGTGTCATATCTGAATGTATAGGATATACAACTAATTGTGTCATATCTGAATGTATAGGATATACAACTAATTGTGTCATATCTGAATGTATAGGATATACAACTAATTGTGTCATATCTGAATGTATAGGATATACAACTAATTGTGTCATATCTGAATGTATAGGATATACAACTAATTGTGTCATATCTGAATGTATAGGATATACAACTAATTGTGTCATATCTGAATGTATAGGATATACAACTAATTGTGTCATATCTGAATGTATAGGATATACAACTAATTGTGTCATATCTGAATGTATAGGATATACAACTAATTGTGTCATATCTGAATGTATAGGATATACAACTAATTGTGTCATATCTGAATGTATAGGATATACAACTAATTGTGTCATATCTGAATGTATAGGATATACAACTAATTGTGTCATATCTGAATGTATAGGATATACAACTAATTGTGTCATATCTGAATGTATAGGATATACAACTAATTGTGTCATATCTGAATGTATAGATATACAACTAATTGTGTCATATCTGAATGTATAGGATATACAACTAATTGTGTCATATCTGAATGTATAGGATATACAACTAATTGTGTCATATCTGAATGTATAGGATATACAACTAATTGTGTCATATCTGAATGTATAGGATATACAACTAATTGTGTCATATCTGAATGTATAGGATATACAACTAATTGTGTCATATCTGAATGTATAGGATATACAACTAATTGTGTCATATCTGAATGTATAGGATATACAACTAATTGTGTCATATCTGAATGTATAGGATATACAACTAATTGTGTCATATCTGAATGTATAGGATATACAACTAATTGTGTCATATCTGAATGTATAGGATATACAACTAATTGTGTCATATCTGAATGTATAGGATATACAACTAATTGTGTCATATCTGAATGTATAGGATATACAACTAATTGTGTCATATCTGAATGTATAGGATATACAACTAATTGTGTCATATCTGAATGTATAGGATATACAACTAATTGTGTCATATCTGAATGTATAGGATATACAACTAATTGTGTCATATCTGAATGTATAGGATATACAACTAATTGTGTCATATCTGAATGTATAGGATATACAACTAATTGTGTCATATCTGAATGTATAGGATATACAACTAATTGTGTCATATCTGAATGTATAGGATATACAACTAATTGTGTCATATCTGAATGTATAGGATATACAACTAATTGTGTCATATCTGAATGTATAGGATATACAACTAATTGTGTCATATCTGAATGTATAGGATATACAACTAATTGTGTCATATCTGAATGTATAGGATATACAACTAATTGTGTCATATCTGAATGTATAGGATATACAACTAATTGTGTCATATCTGAATGTATAGGATATACAACTAATTGTGTCATATCTGAATGTATAGGATATACAACTAATTGTGTCATATCTGAATGTATAGGATATACAACTAATTGTGTCATATCTGAATGTATAGGATATACAACTAATTGTGTCATATCTGAATGTATAGGATATACAACTAATTGTGTCATATCTGAATGTATAGGATATACAACTAATTGTGTCATATCTGAATGTATAGGATATACAACTAATTGTGTCATATCTGAATGTATAGGATATACAACTAATTGTGTCATATCTGAATGTATAGGATATACAACTAATTGTGTCATATCTGAATGTATAGGATATACAACTAATTGTGTCATATCTGAATGTATAGGATATACAACTAATTGTGTCATATCTGAATGTATAGGATATACAACTAATTGTGTCATATCTGAATGTATAGGATATACAACTAATTGTGTCATATCTGAATGTATAGGATATACAACTAATTGTGTCATATCTGAATGTATAGGATATACAACTAATTGTGTCATATCTGAATGTATAGGATATACAACTAATTGTGTCATATCTGAATGTATAGGATATACAACTAATTGTGTCATATCTGAATGTATAGGATATACAACTAATTGTGTCATATCTGAATGTATAGGATATACAACTAATTGTGTCATATCTGAATGTATAGGATATACAACTAATTGTGTCATATCTGAATGTATAGGATATACAACTAATTGTGTCATATCTGAATGTATAGGATATACAACTAATTGTGTCATATCTGAATGTATAGGATATACAACTAATTGTGTCATATCTGAATGTATAGGATATACAACTAATTGTGTCATATCTGAATGTATAGGATATACAACTAATTGTGTCATATCTGAATGTATAGGATATACAACTAATTGTGTCATATCTGAATGTATAGGATATACAACTAATTGTGTCATATCTGAATGTATAGGATATACAACTAATTGTGTCATATCTGAATGTATAGGATATACAACTAATTGTGTCATATCTGAATGTATAGGATATACAACTAATTGTGTCATATCTGAATGTATAGGATATACAACTAATTGTGTCATATCTGAATGTATAGGATATACAACTAATTGTGTCATATCTGAATGTATAGGATATACAACTAATTGTGTCATATCTGAATGTATAGGATATACAACTAATTGTGTCATATCTGAATGTATAGGATATACAACTAATTGTGTCATATCTGAATGTATAGGATATACAACTAATTGTGTCATATCTGAATGTATAGGATATACAACTAATTGTGTCATATCTGAATGTATAGGATATACAACTAATTGTGTCATATCTGAATGTATAGGATATACAACTAATTGTGTCATATCTGAATGTATAGGATATACAACTAATTGTGTCATATCTGAATGTATAGGATATACAACTAATTGTGTCATATCTGAATGTATAGGATATACAACTAATTGTGTCATATCTGAATGTATAGGATATACAACTAATTGTGTCATATCTGAATGTATAGGATATACAACTAATTGTGTCATATCTGAATGTATAGGATATACAACTAATTGTGTCATATCTGAATGTATAGGATATACAACTAATTGTGTCATATCTGAATGTATAGGATATACAACTAATTGTGTCATATCTGAATGTATAGGATATACAACTAATTGTGTCATATCTGAATGTATAGGATATACAACTAATTGTGTCATATCTGAATGTATAGGATATACAACTAATTGTGTCATATCTGAATGTATAGGATATACAACTAATTGTGTCATATCTGAATGACACAATCAGAAGAATGAATGCACGACCTTCAGAATGCGAGGCAGACGGAGTAACCACTTTGCTCGGAAAACCTTCTCAGTAGGAAGATGTTGGCCAAAGTGGCATGGGGCCAGAAAGCGGACATCGACACACTACAATGTGGCATGGGACAAGAAAGCGGACATCTACACACTACAATGGACGCTACGCACCAGACATAGCAAGTTGATCGCAGAAGAACAAGAAAGTTCACAGAATGTTAATCTGCTGGAATGCTGTCTTTGCTTTGTTATTCTGCATGTTGTTATTTTCCCCGCCAGTTTTCATGAACCCTAGATAAGAATCTATCTTATTGTATGTATTGTCCCATTTGCTGTCATTGTACACACTGTGTGCTTGAGTTTCTTGATCCTGATCATAACTTGTGTTTTATTTGTAGTCCTTGTTCACTTTCTGTGGCTACAATATTGGTCAATCCTTGTATTTCTTGCTATAAGCACTCCGCCCTGTGTTAGCCTTACCCCTAAGGGATGCCAAGAATAGTAACAATGTAAACTATCTAGCATGTAAAACGCAACTTATGGGGAAAAGGGGGTGGGAGTGGTGGTGTGGGGGGGGGGGGGAGGTGTATTGGCGTGTGAGACTGACATCATCCCATAGAAAACTTTAGCTGCAATATTCAACCAAATCACGCCCCGGGAAGGTTAACCTACATCCGAGTGAGAGTCTAATGTCCTTCGAAATACCCGGGAAGGTTAAACTGGTCAACAAACACCCGCAGAAGTCGAATGTGCCGGCCTAATGGTGCAAGAACGCAGCTCTGCTGTAAACAGGCACAACGCAACTACGTTCGAGTGAGAGCTGAATGTATTTCGACACACGGGAAAGTTAACCCGGTCAAAAAACATCCGCAGAAGTCGGATGTGTCGGCCTAACGGCGCAAGAACGCAGCTCTGCTGTAAATAGGCACAACGCAATAACGTCTAAAAAAATCTCTCCGGATGAACGCTGAAGAAGAAGACAACCAATCACTCTGGGCTTGAGGCGGTTGATGGTTTATGTGAGATGAAACGCAGAAGCTTTTACCATTATGGAACTATTATAATGATTATTCATATTTAGTTCTCTAGCATTTGCAGCCTGGTTTATCTGTTATTGATCTCATTTGCTTGCAGTACAAATACATACCCACTGAGAGAAATCAAGCCTGTCTCATATTGTTTTATGTGAATAGGTGGGCATTTTATGATAAGTAGGAGCATTGCTTTAATTTACTGTGTATAGGAATCTGAGCGGACGTATAAGCTTAGTAGATAGCTTTTATGGTGTCATGTGCACGGTTGCATGAGGGTTCAACGCCTGTATTAGTCGTCTCCTTACATGAGAGAAAGACTGGCTGCCTATTTCTCTACAAAATGTGAAGGCCCGATGACATCATAATAAACCAATAGATGTCTACTTTGGGACATGTATAAGGATTTTGAAGCCATGGCAGCGCAGTCGCTAGAAGCTCCTTTGCCGGCCCGTGGTCATGAGGTCAAGTCTGAATCGGGAGACATTTTTTTAATTGACCTGGGCTTCCAGGTCACAACCCAGCCTAAAAAGGACACCAGGGAATGTCGTGGGAGGTAAAGTCGGCTGAGAAATATTGATCACACACCCATCAAGTACCGATTGGTCTATAAAAACACGATCCTAGAACTATTTGTTTATATTGGCTTAGCTTAGTTTAGTATAGTCGACGGATCAACATCACGGCACACGGGTGTAACCCATAAAGTGCTCCGTTCTACTCCTAACTCAAGCCTGAGTCCGGAGAATCTCAACTCAGTGCACGAACTCCGTAGCACCGGCGAGGATCCTGAAATACTTTTGGTAGATTTGTAACTCGAGATTTTGCCATTGTAGCGCCGTTAGGCTACTCTCTTTCGATTTCCAACTGCCAGGGGATTTTTTACGTGCGCAACAATACACACGGGCGTCCGATCTCACTACTCAGAGACAACAATACACACGGGCGTCCGATCTCACTACTCAGAGACCAGGGGAAATTGTGTTACTAGAAGTCCACGTGAAAATATCCCGACCCTCACCGGGGCCTGAACCCGGGACCTCCAGCACTGTTGGCGGACACCATACCTCGAGACCACTCAACCCCCCCCCCCCCCCCAAGCAAAATCTTTTATATTGTAATATGTTGTTATCATGTGTATGTACGGGTTAATTTGTTCATTTATCACAAGTAGGGTTATGTTGCTTAATCTTGTGTAGGTTAGGACTATGTTGATAGAATATATGTACAGTTAAGGGCCCTATTTTATTGTCTATAGAAGAAAGGACTATGTTGTTTGTTTAATTTGAATAGGTAGAAACATTGCCTTAATTTATCTTGTATATGTCGGATTGCCGGTCTCTCTGGACTAGGGGTTAGCGACTTTCTCCGTAATCCCGTATACTCTCGTGAGTAACGAGACGACGGCGAGAATCGGCAGCGGTTGTGGCCGCGTCGGTAACTTACGGGGTATGTGAGCCGGTCGCCCAGAAAGCAATGGTAAACTACTGAGCGTAATCTTGTTAAGAAATCAACAATCAGCTGAAAGATGCTGATGATAACAGCGATGTCCTGTAAAGGATATGCAAACATTTTGTTTTATATGTCGGATTATGTTGTCCATTTATCTCGTGCGGGTAGAATTGTTGTTATTCTTATATTAGTAGGACTGTTAACCTGATATTGGTAGGATTATTCTTGTCTTGGTAGGATTGTTACTCTTATATTGATAATATTGTCACACTTTTATTGATAGGATTGTTATTCTTGTGTAGGTAGGATTGTTATTCTTGTTTTGTTAGGATTGTTATTCTTGTCTATATATGATTTATATTCTTATGAATGTAGGATTGTTATTCTTATTTTGGTAGGATTGTTATTAGTGTGTAGATTATGATTGTTACTCTTGTCTTGATAGGATTGTTATTCTTGTCTAGGTAGGAATTTTATTCTTGTCTTGGTAGGATTGTCACTCTTGTATTCGTAGGATTGTTATTCTTGTGTATGCAGAATTGTTACTTTTGTATTGGTATTATTGTTATTCTTATGCAGGTAGGATTGTTATTCATGTATCGGTAGGATTACCAGTCTTACATTGGTAATATTGTTATTCTTGTGTAGGTAAGATTGCCAGTCTTGTATTCGTGTCCGTCGGTATTAACGTTAGTTTCCTGTATGAGTATAAAATCAGGTTTATATTTGTGTATAAGTGGTATAAGATCATTAATGTTGGATCTTGTACCTCAAATGTTAATACTCATGATTTTAATTTCCGCTGCCAGTTTTATTGTAATATACAAACATGTTGAGTATAATTATATTTATTGTTTCAACTGTCTGTATTCATTTTATCATTTCCGGAAATATATAGTAGATTCCTTCACCGGGCTTGAAATATCCAAGTCAATAACGAGGCGTGGAGAAGAATCTGACAGGCTTCTTCGTCTTGGTGGTGTGTTGATTTTATCACTGTCTCTTCCGGTCATGGCGCTGGTCGTTATCTGTTTAGTATAATTACTTACATATTTCTTTTTGTTTGCATTGTGCGCTTCAGACGGTGTAGGGTAGTCGTGGTTGTTGAGGGGCAGCAGCGTGGTAACAGGGGTTTGGGGGCTGGAGGTGTCGTGCTCTCGCCATCAGACAGGCTCTTGGTTGAGAGTCCCCTTTTCCTAGTGACCAGATGGAAACCTTCTTCACCCTCCTTAATATGTTGATCTGTCTGGGGGTTCGAGGTGACTCTTAATGCCAGTCTAGCCCCTTTCTGGGTTTGTACTTTTGCCGGACATTTATTACTCCAGTGGGAGTCCTCCCCACAGACTGTAAACGCCGTACGGCGCACGGAACTGTGATGAAGATACGGTGTAGCTTATCTTCTACCCCGTCCAACTCCATGTCCACATAATGTGGTAGAGGTTCTTTCGGGTTGCACAGAAGTAACCACTTGTCCGTGCTGTTTTTAAGTTTATGCACTTCCGCATTTATATCTCCCGAAATATCCTCGGCTATTTGCTTCACTGTCTCAACATTTGCTTTTGTAGGCATCCAGTGAATCATAGCCTTGGTCTTTTCCTTCTCTATGTTTTCGATTACAATAGTTAATTTAGGATCCTGCAGCTCATGCTTCATCTCGTGAAGCCGTTTATAATGAGCCGCCTTTGCTTCCGGTGTCAGCGTAGCGTACCATCTTTTAGGGTCCTCAAAACGGTAGATGGATTTTATCCCTTGCCTACCGATCCCGCAAGGCCCCATCAAGACGCTCGCCATTAGTTGAACCGAAATACACGAGGCCCTGATATAGAAAACACAAAGTGTGTTTGCTTGGTGGAAGCGCTCCTCCCTCAAAAGCTTCACTCGTGTTGACTTTGACACGTTTTTTAATTTGGTTTTCCATCTTCGATAATCCGTGACAGAGGAAATCTTTAATCCAGATCTACACGTGGTGAAAACAATCGAAACCACTGCCGCAAAATTAAATAACATTGTGTTATCCGACAGCCAAAAGGCCGAGAAGAATTTTTCATTTGATATTATTAGGTTGGCCTTTCACAGGTCCGACAAAAATATGTTAGAACTTGTGTGGAATTTGTATCCATGAGAAGGATAAAATATTGCATGTAATATTGACGTGATATACAAAAATTCTTTATAAAATTCTCAAAAATCTAAAATAAAGCATTACATTTTACAAAAACTGTGAAAATAATGTAAAATTATTATCCAAGTCTTTATGATGCATATAACTGTCATTCACTTCTATGATAATTTTATAAAAGATTAAGATAAATTCTACAATTATTTGACCCACACAATATATTCATGCCGGTCTCTCTGGCCGAGGGGTTGCACCACTTTCTCCGTAATCCCGTTTATCACGCAGTCTCGTAGCGGGCGAGAACTGGGAGCGGTTCGACCCCCGCTGGTGACTTGCGGGATAACTGAGCCGGCCGCTCAGAATGCAATGGCAAACTACTGAGCGTAATCTTGCCAAGAAATCAACAGACAGCTGAAAGATGCTGCTGTTGACAGCGATGTCCTGTAAAGGATATGCGAATAAAAAAATATATATATATATATATATATATATATATATATATATATATATATATATATATATATATATATATATATATATATATATATATTCATGTTACATGTAGTAATATCCCTTGAAACGTGGTTTTATTTAGTGCAAAACAGTGTGTATTTACAAGGTGCATTGCGTGTTTTCCTGTACATTTGCACAAACAAGACCCCAGATGTGAAATGCAGCTAAGATTTCCTAAATGTCTGATGTAATGACTGCATATTATTTATTATTCTGGAACCGCAAACATAGCTATGTTTCAATTCATGTCGATAATTGTTGTTTTCAGTAACTGAAATTCAAAAGAAAAACTTACAGTATGCTTTAGAATAGTGGTTCTCAACCGGTGGGGAATTCCCCCCCCCCCGTGGGGGAGGTGAGGGAATTTTAGGGTTTCCAGGTGGGGAATTAAGATTATTTCAAGATCGCGTTAATACAAGAACCGATTACTTGATATTGTTTTTCCCTTCATACTTTACAGTTCTGTACGTCTCACCCTTCTAAAATTCATTTTATAAAGTAAGTAGACCCAAAAATCATGTTTTATGTGGACGTCTAGGCTTGTTTTAGTATGTGCTATTAAATTTAGCCTCCATTATTACGTATACTGTGTAAGGGAGGGGGATTTTTAGGTAGGAAAGTAAGAAAGGGGGGGGGGGGGTATGACGTTCTGAAAATATGGTGAAGGGGGGCACGGGCCAAAAAAGGTTGAGAACCACTGCTTTAGAATAACACACTTATCCGTGTTAAGTCTTCGGTTCCATAGATGGACGGAAGAGACAATGTGTAAAAATGTTGACTGTTTTATATGAAATAAAGTTTTCATATGGAATTGCCTAAAGTGCACCGATTTTTTTTAAAATTGTCTGTCAAACTATCATTTACTGCCAATATAGTACCTTACGGTGTATGTCAAGGTGGGGGAGGGGGGAAAGGTCACGACCCTGAGGAATTAAGGCCGCCTGGCTAGTGCTTTAATGCCCATTTGCTTTAGCACGTAATATACGAAGTGGCAGACTAGACCTCTGGCGCCTACCTCTACGGCGAATAGCCTGACGGTGTACCCTTCCAGCCTAAGACTCGCGACCATGTCATCGTACTTCTCTATCTTGTACGTGTGCTGCTCCTCAATATTGGACTCGTATGGGACTGTCAGCTCAATCAGCGTTAACTGCTTGGCTGACGAGGAGCGAAGTACGATGTCAGGTCGCAAGTCAAACTTTTGGATCACCTCAGGGCTTGTCACGGCCCTTTAAATCCACGGTCAGTTCCCAGTCATCCGCACCAAATGGTCGGAAGCGGCAAGTCGGCAGCGTGACCATTGTTGTCTCTGCGTTGTTGTCCGGCGCGGACGAATGAAATTCCCACCGGCCTGGACCTTACTCCTCTGTTCGCCTATATTCTGGATACATGCACTATGGCTGTCATTAAGAATATTTGGCCTTTTACAGGCCGGACAAAAATAAATAATCTATATCAAGCTTTGCAACATTCATCCAATAAAAGTATAAATATGGCATTTAATATCGACGTGAAATAGGAAAACTATTTACAAACTTGTCATAATTCTAAAATAATGCCTTAACTTGTACAAAAACCGTGAAAACGATTTAAAATCATTATCCCATTCTTTATGTAGTAAATAACCTTCGTTAATTTCTATAATAATTTTATAAAAGATTAAGACATATACTACAATTGTTTAAATCACATAATATATTCACATTACTTTTGGTAATGTCCCTTGAAACAATTGTTATATCGTTATGTCCCTTAACGATTTTTTAATTAGCATATCTTCCGTTTAATATGGTTTTATTTAGTGCAAAACAATGTGTATTTACAAGGTGCATTAGTGTTTTGCTTTACATTTGCAAATACCACAAGACCCAAGATGTCAAATGCAGGAAGATTCCCTAATGTCTGTGTAATGACTGCATAATATTTATTATTCGGGAACGGCAAATGTAGCAATGTTTCAATTCATATAGATAAATGTTTTTTTTTTTCTGTAATTGTAATTCCAAAGGAAAACTTACAGTATCCGTTAGATTCTAACGGTTAGAATAACACACTTGGACCCTCATAAATATTTCAGTTCAATAGATGGACGGAAGTGAATGCGTAAAGATGTTGAATGTTTTATATGAAATAAGGTTTTCATATTGAATTGCAAAAAGTGCATCGATTATTTTTGATGTTTTAT
This sequence comes from Cepaea nemoralis, assembly GCA_014155875.1. Lineage (NCBI taxonomy): Eukaryota > Metazoa > Mollusca > Gastropoda > Stylommatophora > Helicidae > Cepaea > Cepaea nemoralis. Next base: position 257,139 of record JACEFZ010005736.1, read on the forward strand.
TTTTTAATAATAAGGCCTCTCTGTTCCCCTATAATTAGGCTGTGGGGGGGGGGGGGGGGTCAGAGCCGCCCCATCAGGTCCCAAGTCTCCGTATGTCATTTGGAATGACCGGCTTTGCATGTAGTCTTGGTAAGATCAAGTGCAGATACTACACTTTGATCTTAGCCAATAGGCCTGAGCATTCCAGATCCATTCTTTTATAAAAGTAATGGCCTGAAACAGGATCACCACATGTTTCATTTCCTGAATGAATTAATAATAATAATAATGTTGAAAAGCAGCGATAATTGGACGCATCATATGTTAAGTAAAGGGAGAACAATTACACATTGCTAATGAACATAGCTGTGACAATTTGTGTTTGAATGTCCTGAATATACAAAATGTGCTCAGTTTTTAGGACTTCAGGATTCCCCAGGAGCAAGAGCCGTCCCATGAGGTTCCAGGTCTCTGAAAGAGGATGTTGCAACTAGAACATTACATACAACAATAACAATGAGACAAAACTAACAGTTTTCTTTGGTTATGTGATGAGAAGACAGGCATTAAGTAGCTGTGTTTGCAGTAAAGCCCACTGAAATTGGTGATGTCTGTGGAGATATAATTTGTCCTGGTGTGTCTTCTACGAGAGAGAGAGAGAGAGAGAGAGAGAGAGAGAGAGAGAGAGAGAGAGAGAGAGAGAGAGAGAGAGAGAGAGAGAGAGAGAGAGAGAGAGAGAGAGAGAGAGAGAGAGAGAGACCAAAGTGTCATGAAACATTCCCAAGCAATGAATATTTTGGCTAAGATCAAAGTGTAGTACCTGCGCGTAAACCTGCCAGGGGCCGGGATGATCACCCGACACACATGGACGTGGGGACCTAATGGGGCGGCCCTGGCCCCTGTGGGAACCGCGAGCCCTTCAAAAAAGATATGAATATTAAGGAATGTTGACCGTTTACATTTTGTTGATTTATTATGTATAGAAACAATGTCTTTTTTACATTTGCGAATACAGCATATACATTCATAGACATGTGACAACATTATATACTTGGCATGGTGTAACTACCTACATATTATCTGTTGACGATGATGGTTAAGTAATCATTTGTTCCCATGCATACCAAACCATTTAACAGAAACATTTTCACACTCCAGGCATTCTCATTCAACTTAGTTTCGTGTAAACAAGGTCATCAGTATTGCAGAATCACTTTTATTTACTGAAACAAAAAATAATATAGTATAAATATATAGTATATAATATATATAGTATAAATATATAGTATAGTATAAATATATAATATAAATATATATTTATATAAGTATATTTATATAAGTATATTTATATAATTTATATAAGTATAAATATGGTACTCTTGTATGTATCTACAAATTTCCTCACAGTAAACCTCACAGCAAGCATCCCATGTTTGCTTGAGAGAGAGAGAGAGAGAGAGAGAGAGAGAGAGAGAGAGAGAGAGAGAGAGAGAGATAGAGAGAGAGAGAGAGAGAGAGAGGGAGAGAGAGAGAGAGAGAGAGAGGGGGAGAGAGAGAGAGAAAAAAAGAGAGAGAGAGAAGAGAGAGAGAGAGAGAGAGGAGAGAGAGAGAGAGAGGAGAGAGAGAGAGAGAGAGAGAGAGAGAGAGAGAGAGAGAGAGAGAGAGAGAGAGAGAGAGAGAGAGAGAGAGAGAGAGAGAACAGATTGAAGTCTGTTACACACTTGGCAACTTAATCACGTTTTTTTCCCTACATAACCTTTACAGGACATCGCTGTCAACATCAGCATCTTTCAGCTGATTGTTGATTTCTTGGCAAGATTACACTCAGTAGTTTGCCATTGCTTTCTGAGCGACCAGGCACACATACACCGTAAGTTACCAACGCGGCGAGAACCGCTACGAATGCTCGCGCAGGTCACGTTCTTCACATGGATATACAGAATTACGGAGAAACACGTTAACCTGTAGGCCAGGTGGACCGGCTTAATCACAAGTACAAAGGATTTAATTGGGGCGGGCTGATATTGGCCTTTTATAGGCCGGACAAAAATCTGTTTAGTAAGACAGATAGTGGTATGCAACAAAAGGGATAAAATAAAATTATTTAATATCGACGTGAAATAGGCAAATAATTTATAAAATTATCAAAGATCTAAAATAAAGTCTCAAATTTTACACAAGCCGTGAAGATAATTTAAAATCAGTATACCATTATTTATAATGCATATAATTTTCGTTAAGTTCTAGTGATAATTTATAAAAGATTAAATGTAAATACTACAATTATTTAAATTACATAATATATTCATGTTACTATTATTAATGTCCCTTGAAATGGCTGTTATAACGTTATGTCCCTTTCCGATTTTTAAATTACAAGTCTTCCGTTTAAGGTGGTGTTATTTAGTGCAAACAGTGTGTATTTACAAGGTGCATTATGTGCTTTCCTTTACATTTGCAAATACAACAAGACTCCAGATGTTAAATGCATCAAGATTTCCTAATTGTTTGTGCAATGACGCCATCTATCATGTGCCATGCCGGAAAGCGTGGGCGGTCATCACTCGCCATTTCACTCGATCACCAGAGTCGTTGATCAGCTCAGTTTTCCTGTCTTGACCACGCCACGTGGCCAAGCCATCCAGGTATTTACTTCTCGGTCTTCCCATTGGTCTGTTCCCTTCGATCTTGCCAGATGTCACCAAGTTCTCCAATTCATTTCTTCTCATAACATGTCCAAAAATTATGACTGTCTACGTCTAATTTCGCCGGCTTCCTGGCCTAGAGGTTAGCGACTTTTCCCCGTAATCTCGTATACTCTCGTAAGTAACGTGACGACGGTGAGAATCAGCAGTGGTTCGAATCGCGTTGGTAACTTACGGGGTATGTGAGCCGGCCGCTCAAAAAGCAATGACAAACTACTGAGCGTAATCTTGCCAAGAAATCAACAATCAGCTGAAAGATGCTGATGTTGACAGCAATGTCCTGTAAAGGGTATGCAAACAAACAAAATCGTCTAATTTCGCTAATCAATTTACGATTTTCATTTGTTTCCTGTAGTACTTGGTCATTGATTTGTCTGTCTGTCCATTGTATTCTTTGCATTCTCCTCATAATCCACATTTCTACAGCCATCAGATGTTTTTTAGCTTGACTGCCAAAGAAGGAAAACAACGGCAAACTACCTTCCTTAAACGGCCCTAGTTCATTATGATTCGCCTAACTACAGATCATCGCAAGACAAGGATGGAGACATTACAATTAGCAACATGGAATGTTAGGACGTTAAACGACGACGAAAAATTAGATAACATCAAACAATAAATGGAAAGAGAGAAAGTTAATATTTTAAGGATGTGCGACACGAGATGGACAGGAGCAGGCATTAAGATAGATGCAGATTTTAAGATTATTTATTCTGGAGGAGAAGATCGACAAAGAGGGGTAGCAATTATCTTGGATCGGCAAACATCGAAATCTGTCCAAGGATATTGGGCTGTGTCAGACAGAGTTCTACTAGTTAAATTAAGCGGTATACCTTTTAGCATAAACGTTATTCAAATATATGCCCCAACAGGAGAATCCGGTGAAGATAAAGAACTTGGTACAAGCAACACATCCATCTGAAACATACTGCGCATCTTTTCCCACTTTGGGGAAAGCAGTGGAACCAAAAATAATATACATAAATCACAGATTATGGGCCTGGGAAAGTGGAAACAACGGTCTGATTTCCCTCCAGACCTAACACACACAGACAATATGAAACTGTATGGGATTACATTTCCATGTGACCACAGAACACCACACAAAGAGACAGGGCTAAAACTAAAAGAACAGATCTCAGATATGCTACATTGGTATAAATACAAAAGAGCAACAATATTTGGTAGAAGCACAATAGTTAACACATAAATCATACCAAAAATAATATACAGTGGTACCTCGGGTACGAACTTAATTCGTTCCAGAACTCGGTTCCTAACCCGAAACTTTCGTAACCCGAAACATTGAAATCAGTGAAATAGAGACACTCCGTTTCAAGATGAAAGAATCGTTCTTTTTTGTTAACATCCGGTCGTTTAACTGACAAAACGAAAAGAATATGTGTTCTTCACATATTAAATACAGAGAAAGAAAACGACCAAATAAATTAAATGTAAAATTTAAAATAAAACGGTTTATTCTATCTTTCTTGCCAAGAAAACGATCATGGGAAATTTGTCACTTTCTTTGCTATTCTGAATGATTAATTTCAGTAGTTTCTTGTCGCTGTTTCCTTGCAGCCGACTGAAGATCGTTCTGCACCAAGAAACTATGAAGGGAAATTTGTGACTTCCTTTGCTGGAGAATCTTTCTGAAGTGGGCCATCGTGTTATCATTCATCAGGTGTATTGCCCTATTAGCACAAGTTTGTTTGGATGATGGTTCCCAATGAAGACTTCGACGTCTGCCCCCTTGTTGCAAATTTCTTTAATCCAAGCAGTTGAAACGGTCACTGGCTCCTCATCATCGGACGACTGCTCCTCCTTTAATGTCTTTAGCTGTTCATTCTGAAGATCCACAAGCTCATCTGTAAAGAGCTCTAGACTGTGGTCCTCAATCAGCTCCTCCAAGTCGTTGTCATAGAATTCCAGACCCATAATTTGCCCAAGGACACAATCTCATCCACTACAGCTGCTAGTTATTGTAACAAGCTACGTGGAGGGTCCCAAATAGCCCTATCACAATATTTCAAAATTATTCTCTTTATAGCCCTGGCTGGGATAGGTCTTTACATGCCAACCCTCCTCCGTTTTCCCCGGACTCACTGTCACTCTTTCTTTCGACCTAAGGACCTATTTCCTGCCGTGTTCTTCTGGCTGATCCATATATATAACACAGTGCTCGTTGGAATAAACTAAAACTTGATTTATTAAATCAATACAGGACAGCACAGAAAAACATCAAGGCAGTTAACACAGAAAGTTCTAAACAGACACAACACAGATAAGTTCAGGCACATAGCCTCAAGTAGCCATAGTCACAGACCCAGCTTCATATACTGTCCGATCTGTCCACATACATCTCACCCCGTGTGCTGGAATCTCCTTCCTTCCCGGTACTTGGGTGTAAGTTCAACAGGCTTCTGTAGAATCAAATCCACTGGTTGTTGAGGAATTGTTCATGGACTTAACATAGATAGGCGTCTTTCAATGTCCGGTACAAAATGGGTATGCCTGATAATCATGCGTAGACTCAACTTAGAATTTGACTGCTCTCGGGCCTATGTCAATGAAAGGACCCGAGATGCACCATTACTGCAAATTGTCATTGTTTCATAGTATGCAGGATAATCATGCGTAGTACTCAACCAGAATTTAACTGTTCTCGGGCCTATGTCATTTCCTCAAGATATGCCCTTGCCTCTCTCTCAGAGTTAGGCACACCATGTGTGATATGGCTAATACATTGACCTGGCTTCATCAGACGTATTTGGCTCTAGCACAGAAGCTGTGTGGATACTGTCCGATTTGGTCACGTCCAACAAAAGAGGACCCTGGAGATGACAAACAATATTGAGCGACTGGGCGGACTCATGCATCACACAATCCTGAAGACCAATAGGGTCTCAGTTAATATATTTGACATATAGGATCTTTACCCAATGCAGTATATACCATACCCGAATGAATGGGCCTGACCTGTCAGGTAGCCCCTGGATTGGCTACGTCCGGGCTTGAGTCGACCTCCAGCTGGTTGATGTCAGGTTGTCCACCCTAGGAACGTTTTGTCTACAAGACACACATTCCACACTCATACCAAGCCTTTATTATTATTGGGCACATTCATTTCCATGCTTTCCTCTCACTTGCAAACCATGCCTTTCTCGCAACCAAGATCTTGTGGTGTGGTGTGCCCAGTAATCGGTGTGTTTCTCCCCCGTTAAGTGGGGTTATATGGCACACCGTGTATTTCCCCATTCAAAGAAGATACTACCCCTCCCGGCCGCCGCTCTCGACTGAGCTGTCGCCCCAATGTACCGGCATTGCCCTGCACAAGCCATAGTGTAGATAAGTTCAGGTTCTCTCAGTGAGATAGAGGAGTCCATTATCCTCCCGACATCATCCTATCGAGTGACAGACGAAAGAGATAGTCCTGTGGCTAGCATCCCCTGGCTCAAGAAGATAGATTATAGATTGGTGGACCCCATCCCCGTAGCTATCTAATGTGCCTATATTTAAAAGAGAGATGCTACTAAGTAACGGTAAGCCGTAGGAATCAAGATATCACTCGTCTATCAGCTGCCAAGAACAAGCGATATCATTTGGTAACTACTTATTCTTCAGATGTGTTCCCTTGCTCATGCCAAGATCAAGACGCGTAGCCAGATCGGCTAACGGTCACCCCCTCCCAACATGGCAAGACTGCTGTTTTGCCATATCCTCTCAGTCGTTAAGACAATAGATATTTATAGGCCAAGCTTTGCCTGGACCAACGAAAACCCAAGTTTACCTTTCCACCACTTCAGTAGTATGTTGCATCTCTGTCGTAATCTTTAAATCACTTGACATGCTGCAACTATCAAACGGTAGGTGTTGGCACGGCCATCAATTGACCAGCAGCTGCACCAGTGCACATTTGACGCAAGGCGCTCCATCGGGTACTACCCGAAAGGAAAGACAAATATATACTCGCTCCATGTAAAGATTGTGGTATGAAGATAACCCAAAGAACCATCTTTCCTGGAGATTTGAGCGAACAAGAGAACTGAGAGCTTCCGAAAGCCGTTTCCCCCTGTTTACCAAAAATAAAAGAATGCATAAGGACATGGGCCACTGGCGTTTCGCTACATAGGCCCCCTCTTAAGAAAGTCGAACCCTACGAACTTTCTACTGTCAGTGGTTCTGTTCGAATGACCCCACCCTCACATTCAACCATAGGATGCCGTGATAGGAAATCTGCTCCCACATTCTCCCTTCCGGGGATGTATTCGACCGTGAACTGATACGGTTGTAAGAGCAATGACCATCTCATTAACCTCGCGTTCAGTTTCTTAGAAGTTGCCAAGAACGTCAGAGGTTGATGGTCGGATTGCACTTTGAACTGGTACTCCATACAGATAAGGTTGAAATTTCTGTACCGCCCACACTAGAGCTAGACATTCCCGTTCGACGGTGGAGTAATTCCGTTCGGCGGGTAACAGTTTTCGACTGGCATATGCCACCGGACACAGCACCGAAGGATTATCTCGCCCTTCCTGCAACAGAGTTGCCCCAATCCCTATGTTACTCGCGTCGGTTCTCAGAACAAACGTTTTCTCCAAATCTGGGAGTTGCAGGACTGGCCTATCCACCAACGCCTGTTTCAGCTTCCCATAAGCCTTCTTCACAGCTCGGGGTCCAGATTATAAGATCTGGCGATCCTTTCTTCAGAGTCTCGGTTAACGGCGCCGCAATTTCGTTGAACTTTGGAATAAATTTCTGGTAAAACCCACACAGAGACAAGAAAGACCTAACATCTTTTTTTGGATCTAGGACGGGGTGCGAGACGGACCTTTTCAATATTCTTTTCTTCCGGTACCAGTCCCCCTGGGGTAATAGTATGTCCCAGAAATTCCAAGGATTGATAGCCAATCATGCATTTGGCTGGACGGGCGGTTAACCCTTCCTCTTTAACCTTTTGAAGATCTGTCCCAAGGACCTCAGGTGATCACTCAGATTGTCAGACGCGATGAGAATATCATCCATAAACGAGACCACAGAGGGATCCTTTAAAGGGTCTAATAACATTCTCATCATGCGAGTGAACACACTGGGCGCATTGCTCAGCCCAAAAGGCATCACCTTAAATTCGTAATGGCCGCTCGGAGTACTGAAAGCGAGCATGGGCCGAACCTCAGGCTTCACAGGGATCTGATAATATCCCCGGCTTAAATCGATTTTTGAGAAATACTTTGCCCTATTTAATCTGGCAAATAGTTGATTTGTGTTTGGTAACGGCTCAACTTGGAATGTCGTACAACTGTTTAAATGCCTGTAATCAATACATAAGCGGTGCTCCCCGCTTGGCTTCCTCAACAAGACAACCCCGGCATTATAAGGAGAAGTCGAAGGAGTTATGATGTCATCATCCAGAAGCTTCTGGATTTCTGCTTCCAGGGCCTTCTCTTTCGAAAAGGGCACTGGATATATTTTTTGGCGAATGGGGTCTTGTGTAGTCAGAGTCATATCAAACTCGACCAACCCTGTCCGCCCTGGACGATCGGTAAGAATCTGTTGATGGGACTCCAACAAACGGATGACCAGTTCTGTTTCTTCAGTCGACAGATCAGGATTTATATGTACATCCTTATAGGTTTCCCCAGGTTGTAAAGGATACTCCCTATCCACGTCTTCGCCCGATTCAGTTTCCATCGCGACCGCCATAGTCATGAGTGGGAGAGAAGTACCATCGGATCGTTCCTCATATTTTTTGAGGAGGTTAATGTGGAAGATTTTAGATTTCCCCCTGATCCGGATAGCATAATTGGTACGGGACACAACCCTTTCCACCGGGAAAGGCCCCTGCCAACCAATCTCGAGTTTATTGGAACCTACTGGAAGTAACAACAGAACCCGATCCCCCACCTTAAGAGACCTATCTTTCGTCCTTCTATTGTAGTAGGCCGCGTGTCTCTTTCTGGCCGCTCTCAGATTCTGAGCTGCCAAAGCCCAACCCGTCTGGAGTTTCTTCTTTAACTCTTCGACGTATTTATATGAGGATACAACTTCTTCGGAAGTTTCTTCCTCTGTCCAACATCTCAATAAGGCTTCTAAGGGACCCTTGATTGGCCTCCCGAATAGTAGAGTGGCTGGTGGCAACCCGGTCGACCCATGGGGAACCTCCCGATAGGCGAACAAGGCGGCTGAGATATACTCATCCCATCTGTCTGGTTTCTCTTGAGCCAACTTCCGAAGCATGGTCATCAAGGTACCATTAAACCTCTCTACTTGCCCATTAGACTGAGGGTGGTACGGGCTTGTGTGAATGTGGTTAGTCTGGAAGATACGAAAGACTTCTTCCATCAGCTTACCACAGAACTGAGACCCATTGTCCGTTAGGATCTGGTTGGGAAATCCCAACCTAGTAAAGGTCTCCATCAGTGCATCAGCCACTCGCTTAGAGTCGATTGTGGCCAACGGTATCGCCTCGCCCCACATGGAACAGCAATCCACCATCGTGAGAATGTACTTATTCCTCTTCCTAGTCCGAGGAAGAGGACCAACAAGATCGATGGCAACTCTCTCGAAAGGAGAGTTCATAATGGGCATGTCTCCCAGGACTACCGGAGCTGTCCAGTGTTTTGGTGCCACACGCTGGCACTCTGGGCACGACTTGACGTACCTACGCACGTCTCCAGTCATCCCTGGCCAGTAGTAATGGCAGGAAATGCGCTGGAGAGTTGCCCCGACACCCATATGTCCACTGAAAGAAATGGTGTGTCCCATATGAAGAAGCTGTTCCCGATAAGCCTTAGGAACTACCAGCTGTCCATGCTGGCGATCCTCCACTCCGGCTCTCCGGTACAGTAACCGATTCTTCATATAATACTGACCCCGTCTTGGTGGGTCAGAACTTTTTGGGCAACTGGTTGAAGCAAGGTTGCAACGTAGCATCCTGGCTTTGAGCAGCTCGTAACTCCCCAGGCCAGGGATTCACGATCAAGGCCGGCGTCTGCTCATCCTCCGATTGAGATCTGGTTTGCATCGCCCCTACGTACATGGGTTCGGTTGGAATCCCTAGAAAGACGTAGCGACAACCCAAGATCATTGGGAAGATAGGATCTAGCAGAACGGCTGCCTGTATAGTGCCGGTAACATATTTAGATTTGATGTCTACCTTCGCAATTGGAAGAGACATCGCTACCGCACTCTTTGTCGCCGTTTGAATCTCAATAGATTCCCCGGTTAGCTGCTCCGGGCTCACTAAGTGTGATGAAATTACAGCCTCAAACTGCAGACCGGTGTCATAGAGACACTCAACTGGTTGTCCGTTCACAAGTACCGTTTCTACTACTGGTGGTTTTTCTGAATCATTGTTCCCAAGATCCCTCCCTTCTACTTCCTTGTGAGACCCTTCCCCGGTTTCTACAAGACAAGCAGCATAGTGAGAGTCTTTCTGTTTACGCCGGCAATCAACCGTATTGTGTGTGGGAGATTTGCAATAGGCGCACCACTTTTCACTCCACTTTCTTTTAGGAGATCCAGGTGGACTCTTACCAGAGGGTTTCTTAATAGGAACTTTCTCGAAAGGATCCTCCTTCTTGGTGTGAGCTGTTTTAGGGTTCTTCTTCTTTCCAGACCAGGTGTCTGGTGGTCGGGGATTGGGTTGTGACAATTCCCCATTATCCCCATGAGCTAGCACATACCTTTCCGCCAATGTGTTGACTATGTCTAACCTTTCTGCCCCATTTTCAAGCAAGAAGGTTTGCAATGGCTTAGGCATCATCCTCTTCATTTGGTCCACGACCACTAATTCTTCCAAACTTTCATAGTCGTTAGCAAATCCAGCTAATGACATCCACTTCAAAAGGTAAGACTTCAGTCTGACACTGTAGGCTGCGAACATCTCTCCTGGCTCTCTCTTGGACTTTCTGAACTGCTGACGGTATGTATGGGCTGTCATCTGGAACCTTTTCAATAATGCTTTTTCCAGAGCCTCATAGTCATTCTCCATACCAGGTGGCAACCTTGAGTAGACCTCGTACGCGGTCCCCCTCAGGCCCTGCGAGATTTTCAAGTTCCATTTCCCACGTTCCAGTCCCATAGCCAAAGCCATCGACTGGAATTTTTGAAGATACTGGTCGATCTTCTCTTTGTGTTCATCGAACGGGAGTAATGGGAACTTCATTGCCTGGTATGGACCGCCACTAGAAGTTGTTGAGTCAGGGAGAACTGCGCCTCCAACTGCACCCTCGCTTTCCTTGGCCGTTTTAGCTTTCAGCTCCAACTCCCTCATACGAAACTCATGGTCTCTGACTGCCTGCTCGGCCTCCATCTTCCTAGCCTCCGCCTCAATTTTCTTGGCTTCGCGCACAGCCTGTCTGAAGTCTCTTTCCACTTCCTGCACATATTTCTGTAACTCCGCTCCATCATAGCCCATCTCACGCCCTGTAGCCTGTACGTCAGCGACATTAAACCCAGTTGATGCCATCTTAAACTCAGAGGGAAAGTGCCCAAGAAATTGTATAGAAAATGATTATCTCACATAACCAAAATATATATATTACACGACCACAACACGTCGTATGTCGGTCAGTCTGTGTCAGGAAGAGTATAGACAATAGCCAGGCACGGTAGGCAGAACCTATTGATAGTAGACAAGAATATCTGTCCCCTATCACTAAATCAGCCAGAACTCCACCAGGATTTCAAATATCCCGCGACGTGCCCCCAGAAATTGTAACAAGCTACGTGGAGGGTCCCAAATAGCCCTATCACAATATTTCAAAATTATTCTCTTTATAGCCCTGGCTGGGATAGGTCTTTACCTGCCAACCCTCCTCCGTTTTCCCCGGACTCACTGTCACTCTTTCTTTCGACCTAAGGACCTATTTCCTGTCAGTGTTCCTTCTGGCTGATCCATATATATAACACAGTGCTCGTTGGAATAAGCTAAAACTTGATTTATTAAATCAATACAGGACAGCACAGAAAAACACCAAGGCAGGTAACACAGAAAGTTCTAAACAGACACAACACAGATAAGTTCAGGCACATAGCCTCAAGTAGCCATAGTCACAGACCCAGCTTCATATACTGTCCGATCTGTCCATATACATCTCACCCCGTGTGCTGGAATCTCCTTCCTTCCCGGTACTTGGGTGTAAGTTCAACAGGCTTCTGTAGAATCAAATCCACTGGTTGTTGAGGAATTGTTCATGGACTTAACATAGATAGGCGTCTTTCAATGTCCGGTACAAAATGGGTATGCCTGATAATCATGCGTAGACTCAACTTAGAATTTGACTGCTCTCGGGCCTATGTCAATGAAAGGACCCGAGATGCACCATTACTGCAAATTGTCATTGTTTCATAGGTATGCAGGATAATCATGCGTAGACTCAACCCAGAATTTAACTGTTCTCGGGCCTATGTCATTTCCTCAAGATATGCCCTTGCCTCTCTCTCAGAGTTAGGCACACCATGTGTGATATGGCTAATACATTGACCTGGCTTCATCAGACGTATTTGGCTCTAGCACAGAAGCTGTGTGGATACTGTCCGATTTGGTCACGTCCAACAAAAGAGGACCCTGGAGATGACAAACAATATTGAGCGACTGGGCGGACTCATGCATCACACAATCCTGAAGACCAATAGGGTCTCAGTTAATATATTTGACATATAGGATCTTGACCCAATGCAGTATATACCATACCCGAATGAATGGGCCTGACCTGTCAGGTAGCCCCTGGATTGGCTACGTCCGGGCTTGAGTCGACCTCCAGCTGGGTGATGTCAGGTTGTCCACCCTAGGAACGTTTTGTCTACAAGACACACATTCCACACTCATACCAAGCCTTTATTATTATTGGGCACATTCATTTCCATGCTTTCCTCTCACTTGCAAACCATGCCTTTCTCGCAACCAAGATCTTGTGGTGTGGTGCGCCCAGTAATCGGTGTGTTTCTCCCCCTTAAGTGGGGTTATATGGCACACCGTGTATTTCCCCATTCAAAGAAGATACTACCCCTCCCGGCCGCCGCTCTCGACTGAGCTGTCGCCCCAATGTACCGGCATTGCCCTGCACAAGCCATAGTGTAGATAAGTTCAGGTTCTCTCAGTGAGATAGAGGAGTCCATTATCCTCCCGACATCATCCTATCGAGTGACAGACGAAAGAGATAGTCCTGTGGCTAGCATCCCCTGGCTCAAGAAGATAGATTATAGATTGGTGGACCCCATCCCCGTAGCTATCTAATGTGCCTATATTTAAAAGAGAGATGCTACTAAGTAACGGTAAGCCGTAGGAATCAAGATATCACTCGTCTATCAGCTGCCAAGAACAAGCGATATCATTTGGTAACTACTTATTCTTCAGATGTGTTCCCTTGTCATGCCAAGATCAAGACGCGTAGCCAGATCGGCTAACGGTCACCCCCTCCCAACATGGCAAGACTGCTGTTTTGCCATATCCTCTCAGTCGTTAAGACAATAGATATTTATAGGCCAAGCTTTGCCTGGACCAACGAAAACCCAAGTTTACCTTTCCACTCACTTCAGTAGTATGTTGCATCTCTGTCGTAATCTTTAAATCACTTGACAGGCTGCAACTATCAAACGGTAGGTGTTGGCACGGCCATCAATTGACCAGCAGCTGCACCAGTGCACATTTGACGCAAGGCGCTCCATCGGGACTACCCGAAAGGAAAGACAAATATATACTCGCTCCATGTAAAGATTGTGGTATGAAGATAACCCAAAGAACCATCTTTCATGGAGATTTGAGCAAACAAGAGAACTGAGAGTTCCGAAAGCCGTTTCCCCCTGTTTACCAAGAATAAAAGAATGCATAAGGACATGGGCCACTGGCGTTTCGCTACATAGGCCCCCTCTTAAGAAAGTCGAACCCTACGAACTTTCTACTGTCAGTGGTTCTGTTCGAATGACCCCACCCTCACATTCAACCATAGGATGCCGTGATAGGAAATCTGCTCCCACATTCTCCCTTCCGGGGATGTATTCGACCGTGAACTGATACGGTTGTAGGAGCAATGACCATCTCATTAACCTCGCGTTCAGTTTCTTAGAAGTTGCCAAGAACGTCAGAGGTTGATGGTCGGATTGCACTTTGAACGGTACTCCATACAGATAAGGTTGAAATTTCTGTACCGCCCACACTAGAGCTAGACATTCCCGTTCGACGGTGGAGTAATTCCGTTCGGCGGGTAACAGTTTTCGACTGGCATATGCCACCGGACACAGCACCGAAGGATTATCTCGCCCTTCCTGCAACAGAGTTGCCCCAATCCCTATGTTACTCGCGTCGGTTCTCAGAACAAACGTTTTCTCCAAATCTGGGAGTTGCAGGACTGGCCTATCCACCAACGCCTGTTTCAGCTTCCCATAAGCCTTCTTCACAGCTCGGGGTCCAGATTATAAGATCTGGCGATCCTTTCTTCAGAGTCTCGGTTAACGGCGCCGCAATTTCGTTGAACTTTGGAATAAATTTCTGGTAAAACCCACACAGAGACAAGAAAGACCTAACATCTTTTTTGGATCTAGGACGGGGTGCGAGACGGACCTTTTCAATATTCTTTTCTTCCGGTACCAGTCCCCCTGGGGTAATAGTATGTCCCAGAAATTCCAAGGATTGATAGCCAATCATGCATTTGGCTGGACGGGCGGTTAACCCTTCCTCTTTTAACCTTTTGAAGATCTGTCCCAAGGACCTCAGGTGACCACTCAGATTGTCAGACGCGATGAGAATATCATCCATAAACGAGACCACAGAGGGATCCTTTAAAGGGTCTAATAACATTCTCATCATGCGAGTGAACACACTGGGCGCATTGCTCAGCCCAAAAGGCATCACCTTAAATTCGTAATGGCCGCTCGGAGTACTGAAAGCGAGCATGGGCCGAACCTCAGGCTTCACAGGGATCTGATAATATCCCCGACTTAAATCGATTTTTGAGAAGTACTTTGCCCTATTTAATCTGGCAAATAGTTGATTTGTGTTTGGTAACGGCTCAACTTGGAATGTCGTACAACTGTTTAAATGCCTGTAATCAATACATAAGCGGTGCTCCCCGCTTGGCTTCCTCAACAAGACAACCCCGGCATTATAAGGAGAAGTCGAAGGAGTTATGATGTCATCATCCAGAAGCTTCTGGATTTCTGCTTCCAGGGCCTTCTCTTTCGAAAAGGGCACTGGATATATTTTTTGGCGAATGGGGTCTTGGGTAGTCAGAGTCATATCAAACTCGACCAACCCTGTCCGCCCTGGACGATCGGTAAGAATCTGTTGATGGGACTCCAACAAACGGATGACCAGTTCTGTTTCTTCAGTCGACAGATCAGGATTTATATGTACATCCTTATAGGTTTCCCCAGGTTGTAAAGGATACTCCCTATCCGCGTCTTCGCCCGATTCAGTTTCCATCGCGACCGCCATAGTCATGAGTGGGAGAGAAGTACCATCGGATCGTTCCTCATATTTTTTGAGGAGGTTAATGTGGAAGATTTTAGATTTCCCCCTGATCCGGATAGCATAATTGGTACGGGACACAACCCTTTCCACCGGGAAAGGCCCCTGCCAACCAATCTCGAGTTTATTGGAACCTACTGGAAGTAACAACAGAACCCGATCCCCCACCTTAAGAGACCTATCTTTCGTCCTTCTATTGTAGTAGGCCGCGTGTCTCTTTCCTGGCCGCTCTCAGATTCTGAGCTGCCAAAGCCCAACCCGTCTGGAGTTTCTTCTTTAACTCTTCGACGTATTTATATGAGGATACAACTTCTTCGGAAGTTTCTTCCTCTGTCCAACATCTCAATAAGGCTTCTAAGGGACCCTTGATTGGCCTCCCGAATAGTAGAGTGGCTGGTGGCAACCCGGTCGACCCATGGGGAACCTCCCGATAGGCGAACAAGGCGGCCTGAGATATACTCATCCCATCTGTCTGGTTTCTCTTGAGCCAGCTTCCGAAGCATGGTCATCAAGGTACCATTAAACCTCTCTACTTGCCCATTAGACTGAGGGTGGTACGGGCTTGTGTGAATGTGGTTAGTCTGGAAGATACGAAAGACTTCTTCCATCAGCTTACCACAGAACTGAGACCCATTGTCCGTTAGGATCTGGTTGGGAAATCCCAACCTAGTAAAGGTCTCCATCAGTGCATCAGCCACTCGCTTAGAGTCGATTGTGGCCAACGGTATCGCCTCGCCCCACATGGAACAGCAATCCACCATCGTGAGAATGTACTTATTCCTCTTCCTAGTCCGAGGAAGAGGACCAACAAGATCGATGGCAACTCTCTCGAAAGGAGAGTTCATAATGGGCATGTCTCCCAGGACTACCGGAGCTGTCCAGTGTTTTGGTGCCACACGCTGGCACTCTGGGCACGACTTGACGTACCTACGCACGTCTCCAGTCATCCCTGGCCAGTAGTAATGGCAGGAAATGCGCTGGAGAGTTGCCCCGACACCCATATGTCCACTGAAAGAAATGGTGTGTCCCATATGAAGAAGCTGTTCCCGATAAGCCTTAGGAACTACCAGCTGTCCATGCTGGCGATCCTCCACTCCGGCTCTCCGGTACAGTAACCGATTCTTCATATAATACTGACCCCGTCTTGGTGGGTCAGAACTTTTGGGCAACTGGTTGAAGCAAGGTTGCAAAGTAGCATCCTGGCTTTGAGCAGCTCGTAACTCCCCAGGCAAGGGATTCACGATCAAGGCCGGCGTCTGCTCATCCTCCGATTGAGATCTGGTTTGCATCGCCCCTACGTACATGGGTTCGGTTGGAATCCCTAGAAAGACGTAGCGACAACCCAAGATCATTGGGAAGATAGGATCTAGCAGAACGGCTGCCTGTATAGTGCCGGTAACATATTTAGATTTGATGTCTACCTTCGCAATTGGAAGAGACATCGCTACCGCACTCTTTGTCGCCGTTTGAATCTCAATAGATTCCCCGGTTAGCTGCTCCGGGCTCACTAAGTGTGATGAAATTACAGCCTCAAACTGCAGACCGGTGTCATAGAGACACTCAACTGGTTGTCCGTTCACAAGTACCGTTTCTACTACTGGTGGTTTTTCTGAATCATTGTTCCCAAGATCCCTCCCTTCTACTTCCTTGTGAGACCCTTCCCCGGTTTCTACAAGACAAGCAGCATAGTGAGAGTCTTTCCGTTTACGCCGGCAATCAACCGTATTGTGTGTGGGAGATTTGCAATAGGCGCACCACTTTTCACTCCACTTTCTTTTAGGAGATCCAGGTGGACTCTTACCAGAGGGTTTCTTAATAGGAACTTTCTCGAAAGGATCCTCCTTCTTGGTGTGAGCTGTTTTAGGGTTCTTCTTCTTTCCAGACCAGGTGTCTGGTGGTCGGGGATTGGGTTGTGACAATTCCCCATTATCCCCATGAGCTAGCACATACCTTTCCGCCAATGTGTTGACCTATGTCTAACCTTTCTGCCCCATTTTCAAGCAAGAAGGTTTGCAATGGCCTAGGCATCATCCTCTTCATTTGGTCCACGACCACTAATTCTTCCAAACTTTCATAGTCGTTAGCAAATCCAGCTAATGACATCCACTTCGAAAGGTAAGACTTCAGTCTGACACTGTAGGCTGCGAACATCTCTCCTGGCTCTCTCTTCGACTTTCTGAACTGCTGTCGGTATGTATGGGCTGTCATCTGGAACCTTTTCAATAATGCTTTTTCCAGAGCCTCATAGTCATTCTCCATACCAGGTGGCAACCTTGAGTAGACCTCGTACGCGGTCCCCCTCAGGCCCTGCGAGATTTTCAAGTTCCATTTCCCACGTTCCAGCCCCATAGCCAAAGCCATCGACTGGAATTTTTGAAGATACTGGTCGATCTTCTCTTTGTGTTCATCGAACGGGAGTAATGGGAACTTCATTGCCTGGTATGGACCGCCACTAGAAGTTGTTGAGTCAGGGAGAACTGCGCCTCCAACTGCACCCTCGCTTTCCTTGGCCGTTTTAGCTTTCAGCTCCAACTCCCTCATACGAAACTCATGGTCTCTGACTGCCTGCTCGGCCTCCATCTTCCTAGCCTCCGCCTCAATTTTCTTGGCTTCGCGCACAGCCTGTCTGAAGTCTCTTTCCACTTCCTGCACATATTTCTGTAACTCCGCTCCATCATAGCCCATCTCACGCCCTGTAGCCTGTACGTCAGCGACATTAAACCCAGTTGATGCCATCTTAAACTCAGAGGGAAAGTGCCCAAGAAATTGTATAGAAAATGATTATCTCACATAACCAAAATATATATATTACACGACCACAACACGTCGTATGTCGGTCAGTCTGTGTCAGGAAGAGTATAGACAATAGCCAGGCACGGTAGGCAGAACCTATTGATAGTAGACAAGAATATCTGTCCCCTATCACTAAATCAGCCAGAACTCCACCAGGATTTCAAATATCCCGCGACGTGCCCCCAGAAATTGTAACAAGCTACGTGGAGGGTCCCAAATAGCCCTATCACAATATTTCAAAATTATTCTCTTTATAGCCCTGGCTGGGATAGGTCTTTACCTGCCAACCCTCCTCCGTTTTCCCCGGACTCACTGTCACTCTTTCTTTCGACCTAAGGACCTATTTCCTGTCAGTGTTCTTCTGGCTGATCCATATATATAACACAGTGCTCGTTGGAATAAGCTAAAACTTGATTTATTAAATCAATACAGGACAGCACAGAAAAACACCAAGGCAGGTAACACAGAAAGTTCTAAACAGACACAACACAGATAAGTTCAGGCACATAGCCTCAAGTAGCCATAGTCACAGACCCAGCTTCATATACTGTCCGATCTGTCCATATACATCTCACCCCGTGTGCTGGAATCTCCTTCCTTCCCGGTACTTGGGTGTAAGTTCAACAGGCTTCTGTAGAATCAAATCCACTGGTTGTTGAGGAATTGTTCATGGACTTAACATATATAGGCGTCTTTCAATGTCCGGTACAAAATGGGTATGCCTGATAATCATGCGTAGACTCAACTTAGAATTTGACTGCTCTCGGGCCTATGTCAATGAAAGGACCCGAGATGCACCATTACTGCAAATTGTCATTGTTTCATAGGTATGCAGGATAATCATGCATAGTCTCAACCAGAATTTAACTGTTCTCGGGCCTATGTCATTTCCTCAAGATATGCCCTTGCCTCTCTCTCAGAGTTAGGCACACCATGTGTGATATGGCTAATACATTGACCTGGCTTCATCAGACGTATTTGGCTCTAGCACAGAAGCTGTGTGGATACTGTCCGATTTGGTCACGTCCAACAAAAGAGGACCCTGGAGATGACAAACAATATTGAGCGACTGGGCGGACTCATGCATCACACAATCCTGAGGACCAATAGGGTCTCAGTTAATATATTTGACATATAGGATCTTGACCCAATGCAGTATATACCATACCCTGAATGAATGGGCCTGACCTGTCAGGTAGCCCCTGGATTGGCTACGTCCGGGCTTGAGTCGACCTCCAGCTGGGTGATGTCAGGTTGTCCACCCTAGGAACGTTTTGTCTACAAGACACACATTCCACACTCATACCAAGCCTTTATTATTATTGGGCACATTCATTTCCATGCTTTCCTCTCACTTGCAAACCATGCCTTTCTCGCAACCAAGATCTTGTGGTGTGGTGTGCCCAGTAATCGGTGTGTTTCTCCCCCTTAAGTGGGGTTATATGGCACACCGTGTATTTCCCCATTCAAAGAAGATACTACCCCTCCCGGCCGCCGCTCTCGACTGAGCTGTCGCCCCAATGTACCGGCATTGCCCTGCACAAGCCATAGTGTAGATAAGTTCAGGTTCTCTCAGTGAGATAGAGGAGTCATTATCCTCCCGACATCATCCTATCGAGTGACAGACGAAAGAGATAGTCCTGTGGCTAGCATCCCCTGGCTCAAGAAGATAGATTATAGATTGGTGGACCCCATCCCGTAGCTATCTAATGTGCCTATATTTAAAAGAGAGATGCTACTAAGTAACGGTAAGCCGTAGGAATCAAGATATCACTCGTCCTATCAGCTGCCAAGAACAAGCGATATCATTTGGTAACTACTTATTCTTCAGATGTGTTCCCTTGTCATGCCAAGATCAAGACGCGTAGCCAGATCGGCTAACGGTCACCCCCTCCCAACATGGCAAGACTGCTGTTTTGCCATATCCTCTCAGTCGTTAAGACAATAGATATTTATAGGCCAAGCTTTGCCTGGACCAACGAAAACCCAAGTTTACCTTTCCACTCACTTCAGTAGTATGTTGCATCTCTGTCGTAATCTTTAAATCACTTGACAGGCTGCAACTATCAAACGGTAGGTGTTGGCACGGCCATCAATTGACCAGCAGCTGCACCAGTGCACATTTGACGCAAGGCGCTCCATCAGGTCTACCCGAAAGGAAAGACAAAACTCGCTCCATGTAAAGATTGTGGTATGAAGATAACCCAAAGAACCATCTTTCATGGAGAATTGAGCGAACAAGAGAACTGAGAGCTTCCGAAAGCCGTTTCCCCCTGTTTACCCAAAATAAAAGAATGCATAAGGACATGGGCCACTGGCGTTTCGCTACAGTTAGTTAGTTAGTTAGTTAGTTAGTCGCGGTTCCAACTTCACAGCAACGGGTCGTCCCCATTATGCTCCATTCCACTACAGCTGCTGCGTCAGCCTATAATCCTTCAAACTCTTCTCTCTCTGGTACACAAGATGGCCAAGCTTTCTTCCAGGCAGACTTCAAGATACGGGCGGAGACATCATTCAAGGCCTTGTTAATGAGGTTGATGGCACCCCCAGGAGTAAGAAAGGTTAATTTAGATTCGCAGAATACGTTTCTTGCATACACACTGCATAAGTCAGGGAGATAGGTTTTCTCCCTGACTTATCCCCTCCTGGAAATACTGTATATAATTTGCATCCACTCTGTGATTTAAACGAGTTTACCAGCATGCCCCAAATAAAACCATTGTGCCTGTGATGAAGTTAGTCTCTCTCTCTCTCTCTCTCTCTCTCTCTCTCTCTCTCTCTCTCTCTCTCTCTCTCTCTCTCTCTCTCTCTCTCTCTCTATCGCACGCGCGTGTGTGTGCGCTCAAGCAAAAGCCATATATATCTGTTGTGCATTTTACTTTGTAAAACGGGATGCTTGTTGCGATGTTTAATGTAAGGAAAATGTTGCAGGTACACACAAGATGTACCACTTTCAGAAAGCAAAAGTGAATGAGAATACTTGGATTATGAAAGATTCAGTGATACAGTTAAACTTATTTAAATCCATCCAACATCATTTTTCTTGGTCTGCCTCTACCTCTCTTCCCCTCGATCTTTCCAGTTGTCATGATGTTCTCCAATGTCTCTCTTCTCATCACATGACCAAAGAAAGCTGTTTTTCTCTTTCTTATTGGTGTATATAGTGTTCTAGTTTCATTAGACTCTTTCAGTTAATCGTTGTTAGTTACTCTGGTAGTCCAAGGAATTCGCAACATTCGTCTAAAAAACCACATCTCTGTTGCTTCTAAGTTCTTCCTAATTCGTTCATTTACATTGCAAGATTCACTGCCATACAGCAAAACTGGTTCTATATAGCATTTCAGCACTCTCTTTCTTACATTCATTGATTATGACTTATTGTATAAGATACTCTTCATTTTCTGAAATGCTGTTTTTGCCTGCCCTATTCTGCTCTTGTCGGTATCCCTAGCCTAGGGGTTAACGGTGTTCTCCGTAATCCCGTATATTCTCGTGGGTAACGCAGCTGCACCAGATTCGGTAGCGGATCGCGTCGCGTTGGTTACTTACGGGGGTATGTGAGCCAGTCGTTCAGAAAGCAATGGCAAACTACTGAGCGTAATCTGGATAAGACATAAACAGCAGATGGAAAATACTGGTGTTGACTACGATGTCCTGTCAAGTATATTCGGATAAAAAATTCTGCTCTTAAACTCTGTTGTACATCTTACATCTGATGTTATAAATGTTCCTAGGAATTTAAAATGATCCACATGGTAAAGAATTTTCCTTTCTATTTCTATGTCACATTTTTAACAGTCTATATTCGTTCAAGGAAATACAAAACAAATTCAACATAGAAGTACAGAACAGATTTGATATATTGTCTGATCTAGAGATATTATTCCAGGATGTGAATGATCAATGGGAAATGTTAAAGAATTCAATCAGACTGGCTGCAGAAACAACTATTCCAAAATTAAAGAAGGTGGGTCGTAAGAAATGGATGACTAAAGAAATTTACACCTCATGGAAACAAGAAGACTCAACAAAAATAATTCTGTCAAATATGAAGAAATTCACAGACAAGTCAGAATATTATGAAAGGAGGCAAAAGAATCATGGCTTGAGGAAAAATGCTTAGAAATTGAAAACCAACACAACAGTCAAAATACCTAAATTAGTGCACAAAAGAATTCAGGAACTTACTAATAAAAGAACAAGTACATCAACAGGGTGTCTAAAAACTAAAGATGGCAAAATCATAATAGAAAAAGTCCAGATTCTACATGCATGGGCAGATTATGTGAAACACCTTTATGATGATAACAGAGACGAACAATATGATATTAGATTTAATAATGAAGGACCGCCAATTTTGGAGATGGAGGTTCGAAATGTTCTTAAGCATATGAAAGCTGGCAAGGCCCCCGGTGCAGATAACATCACAACAGAAATGATTAAAGCTTTAGAAGAATTTGGACTAGAGCAAGTCACCAGACTGCTGAACACATTATGTGATACTGGAGATATACCTCCTGAATTATGTAACTCTGTATTTATTGCAATCCCAAAGAAATCAGGAACCTTGGAATGTGATCATCATAGAACAATTAGTATAATGAGTCACATCACAAAGATTTTGCTAAGAATTATCATGCAAAGAGTGAGGAAGAAGATACAACCTGAAATAGGGGAAGAACAATGTGGGTTTGTAGAAGGAAAGGGTACAGTAAATGCTGTGTATATGCTGCGAACAGTTATTGAACGTGCCATAGAAGTAAACAAGGATATACATCTTTGCTTTATTGACTATACAAAGGCTTTTGATAGAGTTAGACATGTCAACATGGTGGATATGCTTGCAGATCTACAAATTGATGGGAAAGACATTAGACTTATAAAAAAAATATATTGGAAACAACAAGCTGCAATAAGGATTGATAATGAAGTGGGACAGTATCAGCCAATTAAGAGAGGTGTTAGGCAGGGATGTGTGATGTCTCCAGATCTTTTTTCCCTATACAGTGAAAATATTTTCAGAAATGTAGAGGATATAAATGGAATCAGCATTGGAGGACGAAACATCAATAACATTAGATATGCAGATGATACAGTATTAATTGCAGACAATGCGCAGGACCTGCAACAACTAGTAAATGCGGTTGTTGTACACAGTGAGCAACTGGGGTTAGAATTAAACTGTAAAAAGAGTCAGGTTATGGTCGTCACTAGGAAGGAAGAAGTGCCACAATGTAATATACAAGTAAATGGAAATATTCTTCAACAAGTGAATCGGTACAATTATCTTGGAACAGTCATAACATCTGATGGGAGATGCCTTGAAGAGGTTAGAACAAGAATCGCCATGGCGAAAGTAGCATATAGCAAGATGAAAAACATTCTGACCAATAAAAAGATGTCAATTGAAACGAGAAAAAGAGTGTTGAGGGGATACATAGAGCCTGTTCTTTTATATGGATGTGAAACTTGGACAATGAGCAGTCAAGCTGAAAAACATCTGATGGCTGCAGAAATGTGGTTTCTGAGGAAAATGCAAAGAATACCATGGACAGACAGAAAAACCAATGACCAAGTACTACAGGAGACAAATGAACATCGTAAACTGATTAGAGAAATTAGACGTAGACAGTCAAATATTTTTGGACATGTTATGAGAAGAAATGGATTGGAGAACTTGGTGACAACTAGCAAGATCGAAGGGAACAGACCAAGAGGAAGACCGAGAGGAAAATACCTGGATGGCTTGGCCACATGGCATGGACGGGACAGGAACACTGAGCTGATCCACGACACTGGTGTTCGAGTGAAATGCCGAGTCATGACCGCCCACGCTTTCCGGCATGGCACATGATTGATTGATATTCATTCATTCATTCAGTAGCATGACCTTTGCAGAACCTCGCTCCCATAACAACCTTCCGGAAAACCTATCGATCATAAGCAAGATGTCCCGTGTCCGGAGATCATCCGCCACATCCTGCACCCATCTTCTCTTTGGCCTTCCTCTTCCTCTCTTCCCATGTATATACCCCTCCATTATTGTTCTCTCCAAACTTTCGTGGCGTTTCAAGTGAATGAAAATATTTCAATTTTCTTTGTTTTCTCGTCTTTAATAGCCAACCTTCTTCAATATTCAGCTCTTGAAGTATTTATAATAAATAAATAATAAGTCTTTATAATATTTGTATTCAAAGGCATTTATGCGCTGTGCAGCTTGTTTAGTAAGTGTCCAGGTCTCACAGGCGTATGTTGCATTGGGAAAGATGCATGCTCTTAAAAATCTAATTTTTGTAGATCTGTCTGTCCCATTCAATAATTTATTCAGTTGTTTTAGTCTTTGAAGAGCAACTGATAGTCGCTTAATTTACTTCATTGTGTTACCGTTGTTGATAATCAATGACTCAAGATATTCACAACTTTCCACCACCTCCAATTTTTCCTCGTTAACATATATTTCTTTCTCCATAATAGTTTTATCTGTATGCATTATCTTTGATTTTGCTATGTTAAGATATAAGTTGTGATTTTCACTATTCAATTGGGTTGAGGCTATTGGGTTTTCTATACCAGTCTGTGTTGTGGATAGCAATACTGTATCATCAGCATACCGAATCTCTGGTATGTCATGACCACCGATATTTAGAGCATCATATAGCTCCCTATTTAATATCATCTCTTACATGTCTCATTATATTTTCGGCGTACAGGTTAAACAAATTGGGGGACAGCACACATCCCTGAAGGACTCCTTGCTTGATGTCAAACCAATCTGATGTCTCGCCATCTATTCTAACCGCTGCTTGTTGGTCTAGATAGAGCTTTCTTATGAGTTGTATTACACGTGGTGGAAAGCTCATATTCCTCATGATTTCCCAAAGTTTCTGATGTTGTACACAGTAAGATGCCTTTGAATAATCCACAAAACATGAGAATAGGTTTACATCAAATTCTCTGCACTTCTCTATTATTAAACACATATTGAGAATGTGATCTCGTGTTCCTCATCCTTGTCTAAATCCAGCTTGAGCCACATTAATTTCTTCTTCTATTTTCTTACGAAGTCTTCCCATTATGTCTTTTAGTAGAATTTTACTTGCACGACTGATCAGGGCAACCGTTCTATAAATGGTACATAATTTCAGGTTGCCCTTTTTTGGTATTGGAATGAATATAGTTCTCTTCCAATCTCTTGGCCATATACCATATTTCCATATCTTTTTAAATACTGCGTGATAGATTGTATGATTTCTTCTCATCCCACTTTAATTAGTTCAGCTTATATCTTATCACATCCAGGTGATTTAACATATTTTCAGGTTCTTTATTGCCCATGCATTTTCATCTAATGAGGGTTCAGGTTCTGTCTCTGCTGCCATTGGCTCATGTATCTCATTCATATCCTCACTGTCACTCATATCAATTCTACTGCAGTACTCCTGCCATCTTTCTAGAATTTGTCTAGATTCTGTTAAGGCATCTCCCATCTTGTCACAGATAACATTCAACTGAGGCTGAACATTTCTTGCCAATAACTTCATTTCTTTGAACATTTCATAATCTCTTCCAGTCTTATGATATTGCTCTATTCTGGTACAGCAATCTTGCATATATTGATATTTGTCCTTTCTTGTGTTCTTTCTTATTTCTCGAGTTAAAGATTTATACTTCATCCTGCTGTTATCGGATTCACCTCCTTTCTTTTTTAGTTCCCTTTGTTGATTTATTATTTCTAACGTGTCTGAATGGCTTAAGTTGCTTTTTATTGAAGGGAATTAAATCTTTGGCTGCAGTTATTTAGATATCTCTAGTACTGCCAGTTCATCAGGTGTCATTTCCTCTTGTACAGACATTAAGACCCCAAAACGATTCCTTACTTCTACGTTGTATGCATCTGGTATTTTTGTGAGAACAAAACGAAGTGGCCTTGGTTCTCGGGTAAGCTTTTTGAGTTTTAATTTCAGATTTACTTCTAATAACTGATGATCTGTATCACAGTGTGCACTTCGTATGGTTTTTGCAGATGTTATGCTTGATCTCCGTCTCCTTTGTATTAAAATATAATCTATCTGATTTTTGTAATACTGTCCGGGGACGTCCACTGTGAAGAGTCTTCTTGGGTGTTGTTTAAAAAGTGTGTTGACTATCATTAACTTATTTTCTGTGTAAAATTCAATTAATTTGTCACCTGCATCATTTCTATTTCCAAATCAAAATTATCCTAAAACGTGCCTCTCATTTTCAGCTCTTCTAGTACCTACTTTTGCATTAAAATCTAACATTATTATTGCTGTATCATTATGTCTATATAGTTGGTGCATAATTTTAAGTTAGCCTGTTTTAAAAAAATTCTTTTACGTTAGTGCGTTAGCACTTTACAGACTTGTACGATTTTTTTTTTGGAGTTTATTATGTACAAAACCAGTGTCTTTTTTCATTTGCTAATACAACGTATAAATACATACACACGTGACAACATTATATTCTTGGCATGATGTAATTGCCTTCATGAAACCTTTTGACGATGATCGTTGAGTAATCATTTCCTCCCATGTAAACCAAAGCGTTTAATATACAAACTATCACACTCCAGGCATCACTTCCCCCAGACCCATTATTGTAGACTTCTGTATGTTTATTTTAGCCCGACTTCCTTCACTAACCTGTCTGAAGGTGTGAAGTATGTTCGTTATGGAAGTGTTGGTTGTAGGGAAGAAAGCGGTAGGCATCTGCATAAGCTTTATGTTAGTGTCCGGTCTACTTGCTTCTAAGAGTGGTTCTAGTGTGAGTACATATAGGACTGGTGATAGTGGACAACCTTGTCTGACAGATCTTGTGATTCTGAAACTGGCAGTGAGTGAATGATTCACCAGTACCTTACTTTCAGGATTTTTATACAATATGTCTATCCACTGTCTATAGTACTGTCCTATGTTACAGTGTGCTAGTGTTTTGTGTAAGTATGAGTGTGAAATTCTGTCAAAGGCCTTCTCCTGGTGTAAGGACAAGAGTGAGGATTGACAGTCTTTCTGGTGGGTGTATGTAATGTAATCTCTAATGAAGTGTGTATGTTGGTGTATGTTTCTGTGTTGAATACTGTTCTGTTGGTCTGGGTGTATTGGTGATGGCATGAAAGTTTTTATTTTGTTTGCAAGTGATTTTGCTAGAATTTTGTGGTCTGTTTCATAATAAGATGTGTCTATCATTTTTCAGCTGTGTTTTGTCTGTGTTGTCTTTAGGTATGAGTCTTATACATGACATGCTGCAAGTGTTTGGGAGTTCTTGTTTGTGAAAAATCTCTTGGTAGCCGTTTAGAAGGAAAATGCTTAGGATAGGAAAGAAGTGTTGGTAGAATTCTACAGAGAGTCCATCTGTTTCTGGTGTTTTCTCTTTTTTTCATTTTATTGAGTGCATGTGTTATGTCTGCGAATGTAAGCTCTGTGTCTAGTATGTCCTTTATCTGTGTCAGTCAGTTTCATTGTGTATTGTAAGAACCCATTTTCTGTTTGTGTGTTGGCTGGTCTTTTTGGTAGTGGAATGAAGATAGTTCTCATTAAGGATATGTGGCCCTTTACAGGCCAGACACAAATTTGTAAAAAGAAGGATATTTGACGCTGCATCCATCAAAATGATAACATATTACATTTAATATCGATGTACCTAGAAAAATTGTTTATAAATTTCTCAAATGTTTAGAATATAGCCTTAACTTTTACACAAACTGTGAAGATATTGAAAATTATTATTCTCTTCTTTATGCAGCATAAACATTCGTTAAGTTATATAATAGTTTTAATAAAAATTAAGACAAATACTACAATTATTTAAATCACATAATATATTCATGTTACTTTCAGTAATGTACCTTGAAATAACTGTTATATCGTTATGTTATGTCCCTTTCCGCTTTGTTTAAATACACGTCTTCCGTTTAATGTGGTTTTATTTAGTTCATAATAGTGTGTATTTACAAGGTGCATTGTGTGTTTTCCTTTACATTTGCAAATACAGCAAGACCCGAGATGTCAAATGCAGCAAGATTTCCTAAATATATGTGTATTGACTGCATACTATTTATTATTCTGGAACGACAAATGTAGTGATTTTTCAATTCATATCGATAAAGTAATGTGTTCGGTAATTGAAATTCCAAAGTAAAATACAGAATCCTTTAGATTAGAATAACACACTTGGATCCTCGTAAATTCTTCAGTTCAATAATTGGACGGAAGCAAATGTGTAAACATGTTGAATGTTTTATATGAAATAAGGTTATCATTTGGAATTACCTAAAGTGCATTGATTCTTTTTAAATTTTTTATTTAAAAAAAATAATAATATAAGGGCACGCGGTTCCCCAGTGAGGGTCAGAGCCACCCCATCAGGTACCACGTCCCCGTGTGTCATTCGGATGCTCGTCTCTGCATGTGGCCCTGGTAAGATCAAGTGCAGATACTACACTTTGATCTTAGCCAAAAAGCCGAGAAGCAAAATCCATTCTTTTATAAAGGTATATGGACTGAAACAGGCACATCACATTTTTTTTCCAGAATAAAATAATAATAATAATAATAATAATAATAATAATAATAATAATAATAATAATAATAATGTTGAAAGACAGAGATAATTTTACGTATCATAAGTTTTAGGGCTGAGGATTCCCCAGGGGCAAGAACCGTCCTATGAGGTTCCAGGTCAATGTTTGTTTTCCGCAGAAGCAAGAACCGCCCCAAGAGGCCCCAAGTCCCTGTATGTGTTCCCCAGGATCAAGAGCAGGCCCATGAATGTCCAAGTACCTGTATGGGTTCCCCAGGAGCAAGAGCCACCCCATGAGGTTCCAGGCCCCTTTATGTGTTCCCACAAGCAAGAGCCGCCCCTTGAGGTTCCAAGCCCCTGTATGTGTTCCCACAAGCAAGAGCCGCCCTAGTGAGTTTCCAGTTCCCTGTATGTGTTCTCCCAGGAGCAAGAGCCACTCCGTGAGGTTCCAGAGGTTCTGCTGGTACCCATGGCCAGATCAAGTACAGATAAGTCAGTTTACCCTTAATCATTGCGGTGAGATACAAGAACAGATACTACAAGTTGGTGTTAGCCCACATGCCCTGAAACAATACAAATTACTGAATTAAATTTTAAAAAATAAAAATAAACGTTTGTTTTGTATAAAACAGTTTGTATATACAAGGTACGTTGTGTATGTGTGATTTTTTTTTTTTTTTTTACATTTTCGAATAAAACATATACATTCATATACACATGATAATATTAGATGAATGGCATGGTATAGTAATCATTTGCTCTTATGCATACGAGTATAAATAAAAGAACACGTACATCAACAGTCTGCCCCACCCCCCCCCCCCCCCCCACACCTCCCCCATAAAAAAGATGGAAAAATCATAATCATAAAAATCATAAATAAAAGATCAGATTTTACATGTATGGCCAGATGATGTGACAAACTTTTATGATGATATCAGAGAAGAACAGTATGATATTCGAAATAATAATGAAGGATCATCAATTGTAAACACCGAGGTTAACAATGATGTTAACCATATAAAAACTGAGAAGACCCCCTGTTCAGATAACATCACAACAGAAATGATCAATGCCTTAGAAGAATATGAAATAGATCGAGTCACCAGACTGCTTAACACATTGCTTATGAACATAGTTGTGCAAATGTGTATTTGAATGTCCGGCATATTAAAAAATTGCATAATAATTAGGGCTCAGGAATCCTCCAAGAGCAATAGCCGCCCCATGAGGTTCCAAGTTTCCGTATGTTATTGTGATGTCCACCTTTGCTGGTGGCCATGGCCAGATAAAATAATAAAGTAGAGAATTTCATGACAACTGGCAAGATCGAGGGGAAGAGAATAAGGGGAAGGCAGAGAAGTAAATACGTGGATGGCTTGGTCACTTAGAATGGTCGAAATAAGAACACTGAACTGATCCATGACTCTGGTGATCAAGTGAGATGGCGAATCATGACCGCCTACGCTTATCGGCATGGCATATGATGATTATGACACTGTCAAATACCTTTGAATAATCCACAAAACAGGAGAACAGGTTTACATTAAATTCTCCACACTTCTCTACTATTAAACGCATGTTGAGTATGTGACCTCTTGTTCCTCTTTCTTTTAAAAATCCAGCTTGAACCACGTTAATCTCTTCTTCCATTTCCTACGAAGTCTTCCTATTATGATGTTTAGTAGAATTTTACTTGCATGACTGACCAGGACATCAGTCTATAGATTGGTGCTAAATTTCAAGTTGTCCTTTTTGGTAGTGAAATGAAGATAATTCTCTTAAGGATATTTGGCCTGTTATAGGCCGGACAAAAATTTGCTTAATACAGAAAATATAATAGTATCCATTAAAATGATAAAATATTGCATGCAATATCGATGTGCCATAGAAAATATTATTTATAACATTCTCAAAAATTGTAAATAAAGTCTTAACCTTTACAGAAGCTGTGAAGATATTTGAAAATTATTATCCCATTCTTTATGCTGCATAAACCTGTCATTAACTTATATGATAGTTTTATAAATGATTAAGACAAATACTACAATTATTTAAATCACATAATATTTTTATGTTACTTTCAGTAATGTCCCTGAAATAACTGTTATATCGTTATGTCCCTTTCCGCATTTTTAAATTACAGGTCTTCCGTTTAATGTGGTTTTATTTAGTGCAAAACAGCGTGTATTTACAAGGTCTACTGTGGGTTTCCTTTAAATTTGCAAATGCAACAAGACCTCAGACGTGAAATGCTGCAAGATTCTCTAAAAATTCTCTTTCTGTCTCTGTAATGACTGCATACTATTTATTATTTTGGAATGGCAAATTTAGCGAGGATTCAATTCATGTAGATAAATTGTTGTTTACGGTAATTGCAATTCCAAAGAAATATTTTACAGTATCCTTAATCAATGTCGTGATACAAGAACACATACTACAATTTGGTCTTAGCCAAAATGCCGTGAAACAATCCAAAATGCTTATTATTTTTTTTTTAAATTTGTTTCGTACAAAACAGTTTGTATTTTCAAGGTGCCGTGCGCGTGCACGTGTGAGTGTGTGTGTGTGTGTGTGTGTGATTGAGTGAGTGAGTGAGTGAGTGGTGAGTGGTGTGTGTATGTGTGTGTGTGTGTGTGTGTGTGTGTTTACATGTGCGAATACAACATAAGCATTCATATACACATGATAATATTACATTCATGGCATGGTGTAATTACCTACACATTACATATTGATGATAGTGGTGGAGCAAACATTTTCTCTCAAGCATACGAACATCTTACAGTAGAAATTCTTTCATACTCCAAGTATTCTCATTCACTTTTGCTTTCTAAAAATGGTACATCTTGTGTGTACCTACAACATTTTCCTTACATTAAATATCGCAATATGTATCTTATTTTATAAAGTAAATTGCAAAACAGTTATATATGGCTTTTGCTTGAGCTCGCATGCGAGAGAGAGAGAAGGAGAGAGAGAGAGAGAGAGAGAGAGAGAGAGAGCGAGAGAGAGAGAGAGCGAGAGAGAGAGAGCGAGAGGGAGAAAAGAGATCAGAGAGAGATTGAGAGAGAGAGAGAGAGAGAGAGAGAGAGAGAGAGAGAAAGAAAGAAAGAGATGGGAGAGAGATCGAGAGACAGAGAGAGAGAGAAAGATAGAGATAAAGAAAGCAAGAGAGAGAGAGAGAGAGATTGAGAGAGAGAAAGAAAGACAGAGAGAGAAAGAAAGAGATCAGAGAGAGATTTAGAGAGGGAGAGAAGGAGAGAGAGAAAGAGAGAGAACGAGTAAGAAAGAAAGAGATCAGAGAGAGATTGAGAGAGAGAAAGAGAGAGAAAAAGAATGAAAGAGAGGAGAGAGAGAGAGAGGGAGAGAGAGAGGGAGAGAGAGAGAGGTAGAGAGAGAGAGAGAGAGAGAGAGAGTTTTCTTTACAGATTCAATGCCAAACAGAAAGTAGGTGTAGACGAAACAAAGATGGATGGCGGAAAATGGGAAGTAGTTGTGCGACATGGTTATGACTTAAAATTGTTAATATGGTGGCAGAAATGTTGTATTATATATGAAACAGACGATAGTTTGTTGCAATGTGGTTTAAAAAGGCATAATAACTACAACCCATGGCGGTAGCGAATGCGACTGATCAGACCAATTCGCGGCGCTGTACATATTCATCCTCAATGGATGCATGTGAACACATGGTCATTTTCACCATCACACACCATCTTACGTCTCACTCGCTCAGTGTGTGACCTATCTGCAATCATTTGTTCCTTTGTCTTGGTTCCATTTCTAATATTTGCCCTTTATGTAAAACTTTCAGCGGCGACTTGCTTCCAATGTGCATTATCAATGCCTGTATTACTCATGACCCGCTTACACACATCGTTGTATCGTAGTAGAGGCCGACCCTTAGATCTCATACCTATCTGTAATTCACCAAAAAAGATGTCCTTTGGTATTCTACCATCATCCATCCTCCTAATCTGTTCTACCCATCTAAGTCTACGAAGACTGAGCATGGAATATACCGTCACACAACCTGATCTTTCCATTACTTCAGTATTTGTGATTTTGTCTTGCCACTTAATACCAAGTATTCTTCGTAGACAGCGATATGAAAGCCGTTTGAACGTTTCTCTTGGTGTGAGTAAGTTGTCCAGGTTTCACTGCCATAAAGAAGAGTACTAACCACACAGGCTTGATAGACATTTGCTTTGGCAGTAAGCTTCCTATTCTCCCAGAATCTTTTTATTAACTTGTTCTTTATCCTGATGTTGATATAGCAAATGTTGATCGTAGAAAAAAAAAGTTAAACAGGCTTTGACTAGCTACATTATCTCATAGAAAACTTTCGCTTTGACTGGCTACATTATCTCATAGAAAACTTTCGCTTTGACTGGCTACATTATCTCATAGAAAACTTTCGCTTTGACTGGCTACATTATCTCATAGAAAACTTTCGCTTTGACTGGCTACATTATCTCATAGAAAAACTTTGCTGTGACTGGCTACATTATCTCATAGAAAACTTTCGCTTTGACTGGCTACATTATCTCATAGAAAGCTTTCGCTGTGACTGGCTACATTATCTCATAGAAAACTTTCGCTGTGACTGGCTGCATTATCTCATAGAAAACTGTCGCTGTGACTGGCTACATTATCTCATAGAAAAACCTTTGCTGCAATATTCAACCAATCATGCTGGGCTTGAGGCAGTTGTTGGCCTATACTCCTGTGGGAGATGAAATGCACACGCTGTTGGCATTATGAAATCATCATAATGATTATAATCAGATTGCAAATGCTAGAATAGAGAATTGTTATTCATATTTAGTTCTCTAACATTTTCAGTCTCATTTACGCTATTACAAACTGAAACATATTCCCACTGAGAGAATACACGCCTGCTTCATATTGTTTTATGTGAATGGTGCGTGTAAGCTTAGTAGATGGGAGCTTTTCTGGTGTCATGTTCACGGTTGCACGAGGGTTCGAAACCTGCATTAGTCGTCTCCTTATATGAGGAACACTTAAAAGTTAGTTGTATATCCTTTATAGGACGTCGCAGTCAACACCAGCATTTTTTTTGCTGCTGTAACCTCTTGGAAAGTTTACGTTCAGTACTTTACCATTCCTTTCTAAACGACCGGCACCCATACCATTTGGTAAAAAAAAAAAAAAAAAACACCAACGCACGACAATCTGCTACCAAATCACCTGCAGCTGTGTTTCGAATGAGGATATGCGTGATTACGAACTGCGTCCGTAAAACCTTCGCCACGGAGACGGGAGGAAAGTCTGGCTACCTATTTCTCCGCACATTCAGTCCTACAGAATGGGGTGGCCCGATGACATCATAAACCCAAAGGTTTCTACTTTGGGACATGTATGTTTAGTTTAGTTTTAGTTTAGGTTAGTAGCTGGATCAACATCACGGCACACGGGTGTAACCCATAAGTACTCCATTCTACTCCTAGCTCAAGCCTGAGTCCGGAGAATCACATCTCAGTGCACGAACTCCGTAGCACAGGCGAGAATCCTGAAATATTTGGGTAGATTTTTAACTCAAAATTTGTCCCGGGCGGCGCCGTTAGACTACTCTTTTTCGATTTCCAACTACCAAGGGACTTTTTACGTGCGCAACAATACACACGGGCGTCCGATCTCACTACCCAGAGACCAGGGGAAATATTGTTGCTAGAAGTCAGCTTGAAAAAATCCCAGCCCTCGCCGGGGCTTTAACTCGAGACCTCCAGCACTCGAGGCGGACACCATACCCCGATGCCACTCAGCCC
Organism: Cepaea nemoralis; assembly: GCA_014155875.1. NCBI lineage: Eukaryota > Metazoa > Mollusca > Gastropoda > Stylommatophora > Helicidae > Cepaea > Cepaea nemoralis. Next base: position 291,416 of record JACEFZ010005736.1, read on the forward strand.
CTAAGCAATTATTTACAATGGCCATGATACTAACATCAAATTCTAACATAATTCTTGGGATGAAATGAAAATAAATGATTACTATTCATAATGCAAGTTTTAGAACAGTTATAAGAATCTGTTTTCCCCAAAAATGAAGCCATAAATAAATTCTTTACATTTGCCATTAATAGTACAAGCAAAGTGGTTACATAAAACAGTAACAGATACAAATTTCGTTAGCAGCAGATACGTACATTCGCACATTAGGATATCTATAGAGTAACAAAAACATAGCTGAATGCGTAAACCCTGAAGTAAACCCATAGGTTTCTGTGGGACATGTATAAGGATCTTAGTTTTTCTTAGTTTTGCAGCAAGTCAAATGGTTTGGCCATGCAAGTAGGTTACCAACTAACAGTATACCATAACAAACAATGATGTACATACCAGAGGGAAACAGAGGAAGAGGCCGACCACGTAAACGATGGACGCAGGGAATAACAGAGTCCATGGGAATATCGATACATGAAGCCCATAAGCGGGCACTCTCCTGTTGTTTATACTTCACCTCGACACCACAAGGTACAAGAGGAAAATAATGAGATGAGATGATATAAGATGCATAAGGATTTTGAAGCCACGGCTGCGCATTTGCTAGAAGCTCGTTTGCCGGTCCGTGGACATGAGTTCAAGTCTGCATCGGGAGACATTGTTTTTTTGTTTTTGTTTTTGACTCAGACTTCCAGGTCACAACCCAGCCTAAAATGCGTACCAGGTAATGTACATGGAAATAACGGCAGCTGAGACATATTGATCACATACACATCAAGCGCCGTTTGGTCTATAAAAACATGTTTCTAGCACCATTCTTTTATATTGTAAAATGTTGTTAATTTATCTTGTGTATGTAGAACTTGCCGGCTTCGTGGCTTAGAGGTTATGACTTTTCTCCGTAATCTCGTATACTCTCGTCGGTAACGTGATGACGGTGAGAATCAGCAGTGGTTCGAATCGCATCGGTAACTTACGGGGTATGTGAGCCGGCCGCTCAGAAAGCAATGGCAAACTACTGAGCGTAATCTTGCCAAGAAATCAACATACAGCTGAAAGATGTTGGTGTTGACAGCGATGTCCTGTAAAGGACATGCAAAAAAAAAATGTAGAACTTATTTGTTCAGTTATCATAAGTAGGGTTATGTTGCTTAATCTCATGTAGATTGGGGAGTCTCCGTGGCAACGTGGCCAAGCCATCTGCCTCACGCTCTGAAGGTTGTGGGTTCGATTCCGGGCCACGTCTTTCGTTTCACAGATGCATATTTCTCGGTGACTCCTGGGGGTCATCGCTGAAGCTACGGTGTTTGTGCTGTGTGCGACGCTTTCGGCTGGCCGCCCTGCGGAAAGAGAGCAAGCCATATGGGATAAAACCCGATGCAATCAAGTCGATAATCTCCACTTTTTTTAAAGGAGTATGTTGATAGAATATATGTACAGTTAGGTTCCATGATTTATTCTGTATTTTTTTTTTTTTTTTTTGAAGCTAGGACTATGTTGTTTGTGCATTTGCATAGGTAGAAATGTTGCTTTAATTTATATTGTAATGTCGGATTATGTTGTTCATTTATCTCGTGTAGGTAGCGACACCGCCAGAGAGCTCCTCTTGCGCTCTATATGCCAACACAGAGGCAGACATGCAACACAATGTTTCATCTTTCTTATATGACTGTGCCATCTTTTGGGTCAACATCAACTTGGAGAAGACTGTAGTTATGTACCAGCCAGCTCCAGGGAATAATCACAGCGAGCCGAATATCAAAGTGAATAACAGACTACGTGTTGTGGACAAATTCACCTATCTTGGCAGCACTGTGTCACAAGCTGCCGCAATTGATGACGTAGTGAATGCAAGAATCTCAAAGTTCAGCGCGGTCTTTGGCAGACTGTACAAGAATGTGTGGGACAGAAATGGAATAAGCCTGTATACAAAGCTGAAAGTCTACAAGGCAGCCGAGTTATCCACACTGCTATATGCTTGTGAAACCTGGACTCTTTATTAGCGACACGCCAGGAAATTAAACCACTTCCACACAGTCTGCCTTAGGAAGCTACTGAAGATTAAATGGCAAGACACTGAAGTCCTAGAAAGAGCGCCCATATCCAGTATCCACACTATACTAATGAAACATCAGATTCGCTGGTCACTTTACTCGCATGCCAGATCACAGGCTCCCTAAACGATTTTTTTTACGGCGAGCTGCGTTGTGGTAAACGCTCTCTAGGCGGCAAGAGGAAACGCTTTGAGAACACTATGAAAATCTAACTGAAAGCTTTTGGAATCCATCATGATACTTGGAAGACTGCTGCCGAAGACCGAAATTCGTGGCGTACATCATTACGCAAGGGTGCAGTCATTGTGAAGTAAACAGGACTGCAAGAGCTGTGAAGAAAGGGCTGGACAGAAAAACTTTTGCAAGAGATCCTCCTCCTGGAACGTCTAACATTCTTTGCCCACATTGTCAAAGACCATTTCTAGTCAAAATAGGCTTTATCAGCTATCTTAGAACGCACGGGTCTATATTTTCAACCCCAATGGATGAAATGAATGGTCATCATCATTCTTGATGGACAAACAACATGCAGGATGGATTGAGACGGTGGTATGGAAGATCATAGCAGCAGAGCAGATCCAGAACACCAAAGACCGAGATATGTGAAGAGACATGAACGCCTACACCAGCTGGCATGGGTCCTGATTATATATATATATATAGTTAGTTAGTTAGTTAGTTAGTCTTTCCTCTTGAGCCTAAGGCGGCGCATAGGGCAGAAGTCCTGTCTCTCCATGCCTGGCGGTTCGCTGCTATCTGTTGTAGATCTTGGATATTTACTTGGCCATTGAATGAGCCTTCTCTAATGATGGTTCTACGCAGGGTCTCTCTTGGTCTTCCCCGTTTTCTTTTCCCTACCGGTGACCATATGAGGGCTTGATAGGGGAGTCTTGACTTGTCCATTCTGAGTACATGGCCGATGTAGTTCCAACGGCGTCTTATATATATATATATATATATATATATATATATATATATATATATATATAATATATATATATATATATATGTGTGTGTGTGTGTGTGTGTGTGTGGAAACGGAGAGAGAGGAGAGGGGAGGGAGAGGGAGAGAGAGGAGAGGAGAGGAGGGGAGAGGGTGGCGAAGGATGGGAAAAGGAGAGGGAAAATGATATGACGAGAGAGGAGTAGACGAAGGCAAAGAACAAGGAGCCGAAGAGGAAAGCATATTGGTTTTAACAATATTAACAACGTCTAGTATTTGTTCCTATTGAATTGAACAATTTATGAACACTTATCACCGATCCGTCCCTGTGGTTCAGAGGATAGTGAGACGCACAGTTTCATAGCTTCACGTCATACCAAATCGACGTTTCGAAATCAGCTGCATGCCGCTTGCGTTGATTTCGATGCTTAGGCCGTTCAGAAATCAATAATAAATTACTGAACTAACACTACCAAGTAAATCACAAGCAGACAAAACATTTCGCGGTTGATTGCAGTGTGTAAAGGACATACAATTAACGTTATAGTTGGTCTTGAGTTACTACTGAGCATGCAATCGGGTGAGATGAAGATGGGTTACATATCTACCTTCAACGACATACAGGGAACACACGTCAGCTGCCTTAGCTCCCTCAGTGGTGAACTTGTTCATATATGTGCCTCTGTGTTGACATCTACAAGGAATATAGTTGTTTTTCTACATATGTACCATGAGTTATCCTGTGCTACTATAAAACGCACAAACGGACTAATGCGTTTCAAATAAATGTCAGACCATATTGTCCTGTGTGGATGTGACTGTCTCAGTGTAAGGCGTGTATCCTGTAAATCATCATGGCCAGTGGCATCACTCTGTGATCGCCTCATTCACAATCTGACACCCGGGACTAAACAAACCCATCTCACATAGGACACCAGAAGAGTAGCTTCCATCCGCAGGGTCACAGATGTCATTATAACAATGACATTGTAACATACATATTTGCCCAAACCATCCATTTGTTTTTCAATATTGGTGTGTCACTTTTGGAAACAGAACTGTCACTGTACTTCACACGTTCAGTTCTGTAGTACTGACAACGACACAACAATGGTAATTCCAAAGCAGAACCTGTTATAGAATTTTGGAAGACGCAATGGATGACGTGTAGGCTAGCTGCTTTCTGTGCTGCGTCTTTGTCCCCCAAATGAAAGTCAGTTGAATGAATTTCCAATGCTATCTAAGACATGCCTAGGTTCCCCTATTCCAATTCCAATTTTCACAACAAAAATTCCAAATTCGGCCTCGTTCAACCTGCGTTTTTCATTATGTGTATTGTTGCAGGTTCCCCTGGCAATAGACAGCTCTGATATTTATCAAGACACCCCTTCATTTGTTCGCTATCTTGCCACGTTCCTCTGTGCCAAACCAGGTATGTTAGTAAAGTCCGTGCTTTCGTCCAGCTGTAATGAAAAATACTTTGCAGATGTATCTAACACATTCACTCGCTCAGGCGATGGCAAAAAGCATTATAATCGTACAACGAAAATCACGTATGTTCTGCATCTTATGACAATCAATAAATTATAATGTGCATCTTTCTCACTTTTCGTCACGTAGGAAACACAAGAAACGCACGTCGTCAACAAAAAAATGTCGTCGACTTTTAGTATCGGTCTCAGCTGGTTACTATTTTTAACTTTATCATTGAACCGATGATTCGCATCTTCTTAATAATAAATACTCCTTGGGCTGCAGGCTCAATTTATTTTAAAATTAAATCACCATAAAAATGGTGCGGATATCATGTTTGAGAAAAGGACAAACTTGTTTTTAAAAAGTACTAAACAAGGAGAAAATATTTAACTTTTATCTTACTTTTTCTCAACTCACGTTGCTGACCGGCAAAGAAGTACTCGCGAACCGCCACCGGTCCGTGGACCACCACTTTGGGAAACACTGCTTTACAGGACAACGCTGTCAACATCATCTTTCAGCTGATTTAAATATTGAGCACAAACCACTACTGGCAACGCTGATCGTAATCTAGTATGAACCTAAGGCCTATCCACGTCAATATGGAAGCACTATACTCTACTTTCGCCCTCGTTTGAGCTCGTCAGTAGAGCATATCCCTGACCGGATCCGGAAACAAGCCCCGGATCACTGGCGTGTGAAGCGGGGCTTGTTTCCGGATCCGGTCAGGGATATGCACTACTGACGAGCTCAAACGAGGGCGAAACTCGAGTATAGTGCTTCCATATTGACGTGGATAGGCCTTAGGTTCATACTAGAGTACGATCAGCGTTTCCAGTAGTGGGTTGTGCTCAATATTTAAATTTCAAATCCCGAAATAACCAAATAAATCAATTTGATTATTGCTCATTGGATATAGGAGGTCTGGTGTTCCTTGCCAGTGAGAAGTCCTGATCGTTTCGGGTCCACATCGATTGATGGACGTCAGTCGCGGCGATTGGGCAATCTTGAGCATAGCCTACGATGGATAACGTTGTAATATTCTGTTATGATAATTTGGCTGTGTGTCCAACGTGTGCCGCGTGGTTACACACCCGCTTCACACGCCAGTGATCCGGGGCTTGTTTCCGGATCCGGTCAGGGATATGCACTACTGACGAGCTCAAACGAGGGCGAAACTCGAGTATAGTGCTTCCATATTGACGTGGATAGGCCTTAGGTTCATACTAGAATACGATCAGAGTTGCCAGTAGTGGGTTGTGCTCAATATTTAAATTTCAAATCCATAAATAACCACATAAATCAATTTCAGCTGATTGTTGATTTTTTGGCTAGATTACGCTCAGTAGTTTGCCATTGCTTTCTGAGCGGCCGGCTCACTTACCCCGTAAGTCACTAACGCGGCGAGAACCGCTACCGATTCTCGTGCAAGTTACGTTCCTCACGTAGACATACGGGTTTGTGGAGAAAGTTTCCAGGGAGACCGGTCATAATAAACTAAAATACATCATAAAGAAGAGATATAATTGATTTCTTCGATTGAGTTATACATAATAAACTAAAATATACCATAAAGAAAAGACATGATTGATTTCTTCGACTGAGTATACATAATATAGTAACAAACAATTTCACTTAAAGAAGAGACGTGGGGCACTCATGCTGTCCTAATGCTCACTTTCAAACAAGTAGCCATCTCCTCCACATTCCCATCACTCATATCTTTCATATGGAGTACCTGACCTTGTCAGTACCTGACGCAACATACTTTATTTTCAATAAATGTTTTATGTCTTCTACTTGTACAACATCTTCATCCTCATAGCTGTCTTCCTAGATGACAACTGCTAGTTGCTCTCTAACAGCCTCCCTGCTGTCTTCATCGTTATGATCTGTCTGTGTTATAAACCTCTCCAGGACAGCATCTCCTTTCTCCTTGTCTATTGTCATGGGCTTGCCGTTATTTCTATACTGTTCCTATTGTGGTTGGCTGGTGTTATTTACACATTTGTCTGTGTTGTATCCAGAATCTATACCATGTCGTATATTTCCAGTAAGGGTGTTGTTCCCCCTCATGTTTGAAGGCTCTGCCTGCTCTCGTAGCTTTAAACTTGCTCGATTTGGAATTCAACACTGTATGTGGTCTCTCCTAAGATACCACCAATGTTTAGCAAAAGAGAGCTTGACATAATGACTCCATAACATAAAGTCTGAGAATGGAGGTGGAAGGGGTTAAGACCCTCTCATCCTGGCACTACGGTCGTTCCAATAGCATACCCCTTACATGTTACAGATTCATACCCTCCATTTTGCCTCTGACTCTTCTACCCCTGCTCACCTATTTCTCTGCCACTTTCTCTCACCATTCTCTCGTCGTAGGCTACTGTAGTTATTATCGAGCACAGATATTTTTTTTTTAAATGTCTTATCCCCCTCTTTCTTTTATTTCTCCTCCTCTTTCTTCTTCTGCTGCTACGTCTCCTCTTCCCACCCTTCCACCATTTTATATATTGCGACACTACTGGTAGTCACAAACTAGATACTGTCGAAGAAGTGTGAAATGTTAAACTTTCAAATACTTAGGTCAACAGTATACCGTGGTTTATGTCAACAGTATACCGTGGTTTAGGTCAACAGTATACCGTGGTTTAGGTCAACAGTATACCGTGGTTTAGGTCAACAGTATACCGTGGTTTATGTCAACAGTATACCGTGGTTTAGGTCAACAGTATACCGTGGTTTATGTCAACAGTATACCGGGGTTTAGGTCAACAGTATACCGTGGTTTAGGTCAACAGTATACCGTGGTTTATGTCAACAGTATACCGTGGTTTAGGTCAACAGTATACCGTGGTTTAGGTCAACAGTATACCGTGGTTTATGTCAACAGTATACCGTGGTTTAGGTCAACAGTATACCGTGGTTTAGGTCAACAGTATACCGTGGTTTAGGTCAACAGTATACCGTGGTTTAGGTCAACAATATACCGTGGTTTATGTCAACAGTATACCGTGGTTTAGGTCAACAGTATACCGTGGTTAGGTAGTCAATTCCTTTCTTTTGTGCCTGTACTTAACAATTCCGAAAATTAATTAATTTCCATTCTGAAAGGTTGAGTCCGCACAGATCCAAAGTGGACAGGAAAGGGAGAGGGGGTGGAGAGGGGAGTGGGGGGGAGGAACTTGTGTCCCATGGATTTTATAAATAGACCTATACTATATACTGTGGCAAGAAAGCGTACTACGTTCTTTGCCACTACGGTAATTCCCGATTTGTGTAACAACCAGGATCTCTGAGTCAGGTGCCGACCTTAAACTGCAACCAGAACCGATTGTCCTTGAAATCGCTGATTTGCTTTTCCAGGGAGGTAATCAGCGTAGACTAGACCTGCTGGTGCAATGACACGTTCTCACTGTACCTATCAGATACTTAAGAGACACGTCTGTTGGTTAAAGTGTTTATAGGGGGAAACGTTGAGGAATAAATTATGTCGCTTTTTTTTTAAGCGACATAATTTATACCTCTACGTTTCCCCCTATAAACACTTTAACCAACAGACGTGTCTCTTTCTGTGTCAAATTATCTGATAGGCCTTTATCTCATTCAGTAATGTCTTGAACTAAGACGACACAAACAGCAGATTGCACAGTTCACTGCCTGACATGTTTCGATAGATCGCCTCGTGTGCATTTTACAGTTACCTGTAATACAAAGGGAACAGATACATCCGCTTTTGGCGGAAATTAGTCAAACATATTGTCATTGATGCTGTTCAAACATCCACGCACGTGTCACCAAAGCACACGTAGGCGTGCGTTAGATTTCTCTCAGGTGGACCAACATACTTATGTCACACCTGCATATGATTGTGTACATGAGGCCACGAGATGTGGATGGAAAACAGTTTATAAAGTAAACGTTGCCACTGGACAATATGGCCGACTGTCTGGGTAACTTAACTGCGCGTCAGAGACTGTTCGGTAATCCTCGGATGTACTAAAACAACGAGACAACCGTAGGAAGGCGACTGCTGACATGCAGGTCTCTTTTCAAGGCAATGGATTACCACTGTGCTATCTATGTACATTTCTGAAGTGAAATGATCTGATTAACTTGCAGGTGATAGAAACATATGTATGATACAACATACCATTCCGACAAAACCGTTTTCAATCATTTACATTCCATTGATCATAAGAGGTTCCATATGATTGTATTACTGCCATAAACCATTTGATTTGGACAATTTGGTAAGACTGAGAATAGAAAGCTACTTAATTACCACTATGGAATGTTTCCACCCATCAGGATTCAATACTGCTTTAAATGCAGTAGTTGAAGAATGTTTATCTTGTTTTCTGTTACTTTACTGTTGGCTATCCTCCTTCTCTTGTAACTTTATGTCCACGCAAATGTTAATATTTAGCTCCCTACGTCTGACAGTGTCCATTAATTATACTTTTCCCGCTTTGGCATCATTATACCGAAATTGTTATGCGTTATAACTATACGTGGAAGTCGCGTCCTTTATCATTTCCTACTTTAAAATCCGGTTATATTTAATTGTTCGTATATTGTATGTTAACATTTATAATACATTTCTTAAGAACCATGTTTGTGTAGATTTAAACGAAGGCCGTTGTAACCGAAACGTTGGGCATTTATGACATGATTTAACTTATATGATTTTTTGTTTGTTTCTATTTTTGTTTTTGTAAAGTTGCATATCCCTTACAGGACGTTGCAGTCAACACCAGCATTTTTTCAGCTGCTGTTGATGTTCTTGGCCAGATTACGCTCAGTAGTTTGCCATTGCTTTCTGAGCGACCGGCTCACAAACCCAGTAAGTAACCACCGCGACGCGATCCGCTACAGAATCTCGCACAGCTGTGTTCCTCACGTGGATATACGGGATTACGGAGATAGTCGTTAAAACCTTGCCAGGGAGACCGGCCTTATATTATTACGGACGCTATTAGAGAGATCAACATTTGGAGGAGTGGAAGGAGGATACAGAATACATGAATTCCCCTCTAGAAACAGATCAATAAACTATCCATCTGGATGGACAAATGAGGGAGAGGACAATGTAAATTTGTTTGTTTGTTGTTGTTTTTTGTTTGGTTTGTTTGTGTGTTTGTTTGTGTGTCTGTTTGTTTGTCTATTTTTTTTATTTCCTTTTATTTTTCTTGTTTGGTTGTCTTGTTGTCCTGGAGGGGACAGTGACTTGAATGGGCGGGATGACTGGCATGGAAGTGGTTAGTAGTGTATTTCGGGCTCCAGGACGCGTATTTGCGGTGCGCATCGATGTGCACCGCAAAGGGCGATAACTCTTCGTTTTTTTTTTTAAGTAGGCGTGTTCTTGTGACTCATCAGAGTGGGTGTGGTCTAGTGACTCATCAGAGTAGGTATGTGTCGTGTATAACATAAAAAATACAGCATGAAACACTCAAAATAACAAACAAACGAGTCAAGTAAGGTATATAATAATATTTAATAAACCATGTATAGACAAAGTTATAAATTGTTTTTTTTTTTCCTTGGCGGGGAAGTGTGGGAAAGTCTGGAAGATAGTACCGGGGAGTTATACGTCGGCAAGTGTGGGAAAATCTCCGGCGGGTGTGACGGTGGTCGGTTCATAACAGACGTGGAGGGGTGCATACGGAAAAGTCATTAAGTAACGGGTTGTAAAAACGTGCGTGAGTGGTGTGTTAAAATAATTTGAACTGTTAGCACATTGGCGGTGTACATCAGTAGGAATAGACGGAATAGTTGCGGTGGCGATAGTAGTCATAGTGGGCATGGTTTAATGAAATTAGTTGATAAGGGGTTGTTATTAGCCCTATGTAGAGGGTCGTAGTGACTTATTCACTAACATCACACGTGTTACAAATGAAACCTTAAAAGTAAACTAGTCGGTTGTAATGGATATGGTGTAGTATCATTTGGTGGTAAGGGGTGGGTACCAGGTAATAGTGGTCAAGAGGTGGTCAAGCAGTAGTCAAGTAGTGGTCAAGTGGTCGAGTGATCACTTAAATTGTCGGGGAAAGTATGTGTAGTGAAACGGTAGTGGATAAAGGGGTAGATGACGTGGTCAAATAGTGGTCAAGAGATGGTCAAGTAGGGGTCAAGTGGTCGAGTGACCACTTAAAATGTAGAGGAAAGTATGTGTAGTGAAACGGTAGTGGATAAAGTGATCGATGACGTGGTCAAGAGGTGGTCAAGTAGTGGTCAAGTGGTCGAATGATCACTTAAATTGTCGGGGAAAGTATGTATAGTGAAACGGTTGTGGATAAAGTGATCGATGACAGGGTCAAGAGGTGGTCAACCAGTGGTCAAGTGGTGGTCAAGTGGCAGAGTGACCACTTAAATTGTCGGGGAAAGTATGTGTAGTGAAACGTTAGTGGATAAAATGATCGATGACGTGGTCAAGACGTCGTCAAGACGTGGTCAAGTAGTGATCAAGTGGTCTACTGATCACTTAAATTGTCGGGGAAAGTATATGTAGTGAAACGGTAGTGGATAAAGTGATCGATGACGTGGCCAAGAGGTTTTCAAGTACTGGTCAAGTGAGGAAATTTTAGGGAAAATACGTGTAATGATATGGTGATGATCAAAGGGTGGTAATGAAGTGGTAAAGCAGTGGTCAAGTGGTGGTCAAGCGGTCGAGTAACCACTTAAATTGTAGAGGAAAGTACGTGTAGTAAAACAGTGATGGATAAATTAAGTAGTGATGTGGTAAAGTAGTGGTCAAGTAGTGGTCAAGTGGTCGAGTGACAACTTAAATTGTAAGGAAAAGTACGTGTAGTGAACCTGTGTTGGTTAAATTGATCGATGACGTGCTCAAGTAGTGGTCAAGTAGTGGTAAATGGTCTAGTGACTACTTAAATTGCGGTGAATGTAGGTCTAGTGACATGGTGATGATCAAGAGTTGGTCAAGTGGTGTTCAAGTACTGGTCGAGTAGTGGTCAAGTATCAAGGGGTGGTCAAGTGACCCCTTAAGTTGTAGGGGGAGTTACTGTAGTGACAGTAGTGGTTAAAGTGAGCAATGACATGATCAAGACGTTATGCCGACTGCTAAGTTCAGAAAGTAATGTCCTTAGTATTGGTAATTTCCCCAACAGGAGCGCCTCGAGCAATGATTTTGTATTGGTCAATAGCACCTAGTCGTACAGTCGACACACATGGACAATAGTTACATCCGGTCAAAGATGGCGTCGCACCCTATCATACATGGGTAATTGCTACAACCAGACTACGTCTAATTCGCTAAAACTGGTCAAATATGGCCTCACATCCGGTCACATGTGTAATGGTACAGCCAAGACAAGGGCTAATTAGCTAAAACCAGTCAAAGAATTCCCTGCTTCCGATCACATGTATAAGGGTACAACCACTACACGTGGCTAATGACTCAACCGATCAAAGATGGCGATGCATCCAGTGACACGCATAACGATACACATGGAACACGTGGCTAATAACCCAATCGTTCAAAGACGACGTCGCATCCGGTCACAGGGGTAATGGTACATCTGAGACACGTGGTTAAGAGGGAAACTATAGAATAAAGGGTGTCCTATCGGTTGTCGAGTCAAGGAACCTAACGTATGATGATCACTGTGTATAGGAGTGAATACACTGCATCATCAACACTGCATCCGAAGCGTAAAATAGTCACACCCTTCTCTCTCTTTTCTATAGCCGTGTAGTCCTAGTGTTACCCGGTTACGCAAAAGGACATCCGGGTATCAACACAACATAAAATGGTCTCGAAAACCCCATATGCGCGTGTAAACAACTAATCACAGTTTCCGACTAAGCCTTTCTCATACTCATAGTACAGAGATGTGATCACCGATGCTAGTCGGGGAAGTCGTATCTGTACGTAACAAGTATCGGGTCAGACAACGACGAGTGGGTAGTGGATGTTAACAGATGCACACAAACACAACAAACTGCCCCGACTCAACCTTAGGCAATGCACGTAACAAGACAGGTCACATGTCTGCCGTCATAACCAGCGACGTTATCACGTAGCAAATTAGACATCCACACTTTCATTTCCTTTCTATGTGTCCATAGTGTCTTTACATCTTTCTCCAGAAAGCCATTTCCAAGACCAATATATGTTTTTTCAGTGTACCTGCTCAGTGCCACACTTAACAACCAGACAAAAGTACACCTTCTATGTACCACTTCAACCGTCAAATAAGAAAATATGTTAGACAAAATATTAAAATTATTGGTCAAATACAGAAATATCTCGTCCAAACTTATAAAAAGTAGGAACATTTGTTAACCTATTGGGAAAAATATCAATCAAGTAGGAAAGTTTGTTAGTCAAATAGAAAAAAAATATTGACCACGTAACGATATATCTTGTCCACACTTATGAAAAGTAGGGAAATTTGTTAGTCAAATGAGAAAAAAGATTGACCAAGTAACGAAATATCCCCACCAAACTTATGAAAAGTACGAAACTTTGTTAAGCAAGTATGAAAATGTATCGACCAAACAGAGAAATATATCACCCAAACTTATAAAAAGTAGGAACATATGTTAACTAAATGGAAAATATCTTGGCCAAATAGGAAAATTTGTTAGCCAAATGGGGAAAATATTGTTCAAATAACGAAATACATCGTTCAAACCTACGAAAAGTAGGGAACTATGTTAATTAAATTTGAAAATTTTGGCCAAATTTCAACCAAACTTATAAATATTTCAACTAAACTTATAAAAAAGTAGAAACATTTGTCAGCCAAATGGGAAAAATGTCGGCCAAATACAGAAATATCGCAACCAAACTTATAAAAAGAAGGAAAAGATTGACCAAGTAACGAAATATCTCGTCGAAACGTATAAAAAAGTAGGAAACTTTGTTAACCAAATGTGAAAAAACAAAACAAATATTGATCAAGTAAAGAAATAACTCCTCCAAATTTATGAAAAGTACGAAACCTTGGTACCCAAATCCGACAAATGTAGGCCAAATACTGAAATATCTCGTCCAAACTTATGAAAGGTAGAAAATTGTGTTAACCAACCGGGTGAAAATGTTGCTCAAACTAAGAAACATGTCGACCGAAGTAGGAAATTACGTGAGCCAAAGTAATAAAATTGTTGGCCAAATAGGAAAAAGTATCGGTCAAACTTATAGATGTCTCGTTTAAACTTATAACATGTATGAAAATTTGTTAAGCAAAGGTGAAAAATATTGGCCAAGTAATGAAATATCGCATCCGAACTTATAACAAGTAAGAAAACATGCTAGTAACATCAAGAAATATGTCGACCGAAGTAATGCAATAGGCAAAACGATGGACAAACTTATAAATATGTCGACCGTTATAAGAAAATGTTACCCATATTAGGAAAAATATTGGCCAACGTATGAAATATCTCGACCAAACTTACAAAGAGTAGGAAAACATGTCGACCAAAGTAAGAAAATTGGTTAGCCAAAGATGAAAAATAGTGGCCCAGTACAGAAATATCGCATCCAAATTTTATAAAATGTATGAAAATGTGTTAGCCAACGGTGAAAACTATTGACCAATAAAGACATTTCTTGTCCAAACTCATAAAAAGTAGGCAAATTTGTTAACTAAATGTGAAAATTATCGGTCAAACTTATAAATATCTCCACCAAACTTATAAAAAGTAGGAAAATTTGTTAGCCAAATGTGAAAATTTTGACCAAGTAAAGAAATATCTCATCCAAACTTATAAAAATGTCGACTGATATAAGAAAATATGGTACCCAACGTAGGAAAAATAATGGCCGAGTTACGAAATAGCTCAACCAAACTTACAAAACTTAGAAAAATATGTCGACCTAAGCAGGAAAATGTGTTAGCCAACGGTGAAAAATAGTGGCCATGTAAAGAAATAGTGCATCCAAACTTATAAAATGTAGGAAAATTTGTTAGCCAAATTGACAAAACTGTTGACTAAACTTATAAATATCTGGTCCAAACTTATGAAAAGTAGGAAACTTTGTTAACCAAAGGTGAAATATATTCTCCAAGTAAAGACAGGTTCAAACCAAATTAATAAATATATCATCCAATCTTATAAAACGTAGAATTATTTTTTTAGCCAAAAGGGGAAAATGTTGGCCAAATACAGAAATAGCTCGACCAAATTTATAACAATCTAGGAAAATAATATTAGCCAACACAACTAAAATGTCGACCAAAGTTATAAATATCACATCCAAACTTATGAAAAGTAGGAAACTTTGTTAACCAAATGTGAAAAAATATTGACCAAGTACAGACATATTTCAATCAAACTTATAAACTTGTCGTCCAAAGTGATAAAAACTAGGAAAATTTGTCAGCCAAACTAAGAAATAGCTAGGGAAAAGTAAGAACTATGTCGACCAAACTAGACAAACGTGTTACCAAAATTAGGAAAAAATTTAACTTCTGTAGTTATGTCAAATGTGTCTTGAACTTTTATCTGAAAAGACATTTCACAATACATAACCATCAACGTCAGCACTTTCACGATTTTACATTACCGAAAGCTCCAACCTACCATTCCAGCGTATCTGCTAAAGAAGCACTTATACAGACTAATCACTCATCTCTCCACACTCTTAGATTCTTTCTACCATAAAATATCTCTGCCTTTCGTAGATAGCTTCAAAACTTTTCCATGTCACACCACTAAGAACTCCAAACCTTCGTTGTGCATGAAGTCAAATGAAACAGACATAACAACATTTATGACGATGCAATTTGTGATCCACCTGGGATAGTTTCGATATCATCTGAGTATTCGTCAGCAAAGAACCATTTCCCATGGCTGACCATCTTCAACTTTCCATACCACAATGTCTGCTACACTAACCTTCCATTGTTCCAGCTTTCAACAATATAAAACATGTTCTCGAAGGCTAGCTAACATAACATGTCTTACTTTGTCCACCTCTTTCACACGTTGTCATTTCACAACTGCAAAAGCGGAAAGTCTGCAATCAACCAACAGTGGCTGTTATGAAGTCAACCTTTCTTAAAACCATGTCTGCCTTAATGATCTCTTGAATACCCTCTACCACACCTTCTAACCGACTTTCAACGTTTCATACCAAATAACACTAACATTCTCTTTGATTACAGAACACCATATTTTCTGCTGACTAGGCAGATTTTCCAACCTATTGGAGATACATCTTCTGTTTCCCTAACCTAGTAGGCCTTATTCTAGGCAAAGAATATGATCATCGACCATCACCCCTAAGAAGAACTTGAAAAAAAACACACAACAGAGATGGGGTTCCTGAGGCGAATGATTTTGAATTAATTGGACTACGAGACTAACTAACGATGATCGCATAAGAAAAAACCAATGAAAATAGAGCATTATATACATCACACACAACAAACTCTTTCTTACGACACATAAATACAAACCAGTGTTAGTAATGGAAAAAGTAAAATTTGTGCGGTTACATTTTAATTAAAATTTAAAAATTATAAATAGTAATTTTATTTCGCAAGATATTAGCTCGATACTTGTCCTATACCTATCCTATACCTACCCTATTCCTGTATATTAAGTGAAGCGAGCAATAAAATATTTCTATTTATAATTTTTAAATTTTAATAAAAATGTATCCACACAAATTTAATTTCTTCTTCTTCTTCTTCTTCTTCTTCTTCTTCTTCTTCTTCTTCTTCTTCTTCTTCTTCTTCTTCTTCTTCTTCTTCTTCTTCTTCTTCTTCTTCTTCTTCTTCTTCTTCTTCTTCTTCTTCTTCTTCTTCTTCTTCTTCTTCTTCTTCTTCTTCTTCTTCTTCTTCTTCTTCTTCTTCTTCGTCTTCTTCTTCTTCTTCTTCTTCTTCTTCTTCTTCTTCTTCTTCTTCTTCTTCTTCTTCTTCTTCTTCTTCTTCTTCTTCTTCTTCTTCTTCTTCTTCTTCTTCTTCTTCTTCTTCTTCTTCTTCTTCTTCTTCTTCTTCTTCTTCTTCTTCTTCTTCTTCATCGTTCCGAGCCACTGAAGTTCTTTGCTGCAGATACAATCCGTCTCCATTCGTCTCTCTGGTTGACTTTCTCTTGCCAGTCGCTGATTCCAAGTGCTTTGTAGGCCATTCTTTCTATATGCCCCAGCCATTTTAGTCTATTAGTCTTCATGATACCAGTGATTAGCGAGGACTTAAACAGATCACAAATGTCTTTGTTACTTCTTCTTTACCACTCTCCACTTTGTGTATCCCTAATAGGTCCAAGATGCGTCTTAACACTTTGTTCTCACCCTGGTCCTCCAGGTTGGGGGTTGAAGCGTGGGGTTAACATCCCCATCTTTGTAAAAACTATTTTCTTACGAAACAGATACATAAGCCTCGAATTCGGACTGACTTATTTGGAAATCGACCTCGGAACGTTAAAGTAGATATCATACATTTTAGAAATTGACTGCAATTCTTCTCACAGATTGGACTCTATCTACAAGAAGTAAACTGGACGCAAATACTACATGTGACGTTCTTCACTCGAAAGAGCAACGACGAAGAAGAGAAATGTCCACATACATTTAAAACAAAATATAAATTAATGACATTATTTAACATACATATAACACGTTACACATATTAGTTACAGTTATTTACATATATGGAAAATATATTAGACATTCATTACAGTTATTCACATCTATTTCAACCATTACACGGAGGCCCTGTGGTGACAAGCAACCCATCAAGATGATGAGACGGTTTTCTGAACTGTTGCGGTGTTTGCACAGTCGGAAGCGGGATCAATTCCTGAAATGATATCGCTACGAAAGTTAGAGAATTATTGGCCACCATACACTTAGTTAGTTAGTTAGTCTTTCCTCTTGAGCGCAAGGCGGCGCACAGGGCAGAAGTCATGGCTCTCCATGCCTGGCGGTTCGCTGCTACCTGTTGTAGATCTTGGATGTTTACTTGGCAGTTGAATGAGCCTTCTCTAATGATGGTTCTACGCAGGGTCTGTCTTGGTCTTCCCCGTTTTATTTTCCATACTGGTGACCATATGAGGGCTTGGTAGGGGAGTCTTGTCTTGTCCATTCTGGGTACATGGCCGATGTAGTTCCAATGGCAGTTTTCTTATAAATTTGGATACAATATCTTGCTTAGTCTCTTGTCTTATTTGCGTATTGGTTCTGAAATCTGTCCAGTGGAGGTTTAGAATTCTTCTAAGACATTTGTTCTCACAGTTGTCTAATTTTTTTTATCTAAAGATTACCGTTGATTTCCAACTCTCACATCCATACGTTAGCACTGGAATCACACAAGAGTTGAAGATTTTAAGTTTCGTGTGTTTGCTGAGTGTCTTTGACTTCCAGATGTTTGACAGTTTATTGAAGGCACCAGATACCAGTGCGATTCTAGATGATGTTTCTGATGTTGAGTCCCCTTTAGATGTCATTTTGCTTCCTACGTTTGTGAAGCTGTTGACTTTTTCAAGAACGTGGTTGTTTAAATTGGTGTCGTCTGAACTGTTGGTAAGACCAATAGTTTTTGGTTTTGCGGTTTTTCACCATACACTCAGACCTTAAACAAATTTAATGTCCCTATCACATAACAGATCCTTATCTGCTTTCCATTCTCCCGTGTCTGATTTCTAACCCCGACTCAGTATAATGGGGAGCTTTCTCACCATCCGTCCGTTCTCCGTCTCTCTCTCTCTCTCTCTCTCTCTCTCTCTCTCTCTCTCTCTCTCTCTCTCTCTCTCTCTCTCTCTCTCTCTACATCTCTCTCTATCTACTTCTCTCTCTCTCTCTCTCTCTCTCTCTCTCTCTCTCTCTCTTCTCTCTCTCTCTCTTTCCCTCTCTCTCTCCTCTCTCTCTCTCTCTCTCTCTCTCTCTCTCTCTCTCTCTCTCTCTCTCACGTAAAAATAGTGACAAAAGTCAAAGAATGCCCAGGAAACACAAGTTGCAGGTTATAAAATAAACAGTATAGTTATGCAGATGAATCAGCATGGATAGTTGAGAACACAAGACATTTCCAACAACTATTGGACCTTTTAGTAATGAACAGTGCAGATAATGACTAGTTTTTAAATGTCAACACACTGCAACCCCTTAGTGAATTCAAACACAGAAACCTCAAAAAATATGTTGTGCGATATAAAAGTTCGTGTTAAATGTGAAACTACCCTGGGGTATAACAGATGTCTCACATTATAACAATACAATGTGTTTTAAATGTTTCAGTTTAAGTATGATTCATTTATTCACTTCATATGATATATAACTCTGCAGTATGCACCAGACGAGACGCGGGAAAACATGCCAGGCAATAAATCGTGCAACATATTGTTTGTGGCTTCTGTGTTTTTCTTGAATATCATTAAGAACACATAAACAATGTTTATATCATAGGAAACTATATCAGCAACATGTGAGAACACAATGGACGGTAAAATAGTTAACCAAGTTGTAAATTCAAATATGTCGGGCCAATCATAACAGGGCTGCGTGCTGTCACCCTATTTGTTTAACCTGTACGCCGAAAATATAATGAGAAATGTAAGAGATGATATAAACAGGGAGCTATATGATGCCCTAAATATCGGCGGTCATGACATACCGGAGATTCGAAATGCTGATGATACAGTATTACTATCCACAACACAGAATGGCATAGAAAACCTAATAGCTTCAACAGATTGAATAGTGAAATTCACAACTTATATCTTAACATAGCAAAATCAAAGATAATGTATACAGATAAAACTACTATGGAGAAAGAAATATACATTAATGGGGAAAAATTGGCGGTAGTGGAAAATTTTGAATATCTTGGTTCATTGATTACCAACAACGGTGACACAATGAAAGAAATTAAACGGCGACTATCAATTGCTCTTCAAAGACTAAAACAAGCTGAATAAATTATGGAGTGGGACAGATAGAGCTACAAAAATTAGATTTTTAAGAGCATGCATCGTTCCCATTGCAACATACGCCTGTGAGACATGGACACTTACTAAACAAGCTGAACAGCGCATAAACGCCTTTGAATATAAATGTTATAGACGAGTTCTAAGAATATCTTGGGTAAAGAAAAGAACAAATGCATCCATACTTCAAGAGTTGAATATTGAAGCATTGCCATGCACATCACAGAATGGTATAGAAAAACAAATAACCCCAACCCAATTGAATAGTGAAAATGACAACGTATATCTTAACATAGCAAACACAAAGATAATGCATATAGATAAAACTAATAAGGATAATGAAATATACGTTAATGAGGCGGTGGAAAATTTCGAATATCTTGGGTTCATTGATTATCAACAATGCTGACTCAATGAAAGAATATCTATTGCTCTTCAAAGACTAAAACGACTGAATAAATTGTGGAGTGGCACAGATAGAACTAAAAATTTATATTTTCAAAAGCATGCATGTTTCTCATTGCAACATACACCTGAAAGACCTGGACAATTACTAAACAAGCTGAACAGCCAATAAATGCCTTTGAATATAAATGTTATAGACTGAGTTCTAAGAATATCTTGGATAAAGAAATGAACAAATGCATCCATACTTCAAGAGATGAATATTGAAGAAGGTTGGCTATTAAAGACGATAAAACAAAGAACATTGAAATATTTTGGTCACTTGAAACGTCACGAAAGTTTGGAGAGAACAATAATGGAGGGGTATATGCCTGGGAAGAGAGGAAGAGGAAGGCCAAAGATAAGATGGGTGCAGGATGTGGCGGATGATCTCCAGATGGGTGTATCAGACGCGGGACATCATGCTTATGATCGAGAGGTTTTCTGGAAGGTTGTTATGGGAGCGAGGTTCTGCGAAGGACATGCTACTGAATGAATGAATGAATCATAACATCAGGTGGAAGATGACTGACATATGTTAAGTGCAGAATAGACCAAGCATATGCTCCATCTCAGCAAGATGAAAATTACCTTATGTAGTAAGTCACTGAAGTGACTTTAATTAAATGTCAAAAAGATAGAACTGAAATGTTATATAGAACCTGTTCTGCTGTATGACGGTGATTCTTGGAATGTAAATAAACAAATTTGGATGAACATGGAAGCAACGAAATGTGATTTCTGAGAGGAATATTGCGAATACTTTGGTCTGCCAGAGTAACTAACAAGGACTGCGTTGAAGAGACCAATGAAACTAGAAAATAATGTAGTTTAAAAGAAAGAGACAAACACTATTCTTGTGTCATGTAATAAGAAGAGAATTCCATGAAAATATAGAAAACCCAGTGAGGGCTTGAAATACCAGCGGTATAATGTGCAGAATTAGACCACGAGATGGGCTGGGACATCAGCATGGATGAAATACAACAATATAATTGATACAGAACATCCATGACCCGGCGGATTTAATTTGTTCAACGTGACCCATGCTCCAAGGTCGACCCAGACTAACATGTCTACAAGGGAGCCTCTTGGGAAGACAAGGCGGCCTGTGATACCGATCATAGCATCCACAGTGAGCTGATTAGTATAGGATCATGAGTTTAGCAATATATATACCTAATGCGCCCAAAATGGATAAACGTGTCCGGCACTAACATACTTGTTGTCATGTACTGTCATACCTACTGTCCTGTACTGACATAATTACTGTCCTGTACTGACATACTTACTGTCCTGTACTGACATACATACTGTCCTGTACTGACATACTTACTGTCCTGTACTGACATACTTACTATCATGTACTGACATACTTACTGTCCTGTACTGACATACTTACTGTCCTGCACAGACAAACTTACTGCCCTGTACTGACATACTTACTGTCCTGTGGTGACATACTTACTTCCTGTGGTGACATACTTACTGTCCTGTACTGACATACTTACTGTCCTGTACTGACATACTTACTGTCCTGTACTGACATACTTGCTGTCCTGTTCTGACATACTTAATGGCTACTACTGACATACTTACTGTCCTGTAGTGACAAACTCGCTGTCCTAAACTGACATACTTGCTGTCCTGTAGTGACATACATACTGTCCTGTACTGACATATCTACAGCCGTGTACTGTCATACCGACTGTCCTGTACTGACATACTCGCTGTCCTATAGTGACATACTTACTGTCCTGTAGTGACATACTTACTGTCCTGTAGTGACATACTCGCTGTACTGTAGTGACATACTTACTGTCATGTACTGTCATACTTACTGTTCTGTAGTGACATACTTACTGTCCTGTACTGACATACTTACTGTCCTGTACTGACATACTTACTGTCCTGTACTGACATACTTACTGTCCTGTACTGACAAACTTACTGTCCTGTACTGACATACTTACTGTCCTGTACTGACATACTTACTGTCCTGTACTGACAAACTTACTGTCCTGTACTGACATACTTAATGTCCTGTACTGACATACTTACTGTCCTGTACTGACATACTTACTGTCCTGTACAGACAAACTTGCTGTCCTGTACTGACATACTTACTGTCCTGTACTAACATACTTACTGTCCTGTGGTGACATACTTACTGTTCTGTGGTGACATACTTACTGTCCTGTAATGACATACTTACTGTCCTGTACTGACATACTTACTGTCCTGTACTGACATACTTGCTGTCCTGTTCTGACATACTTAATGGCCAGTACTGACATACTTACTGTCCTGTACTGACATACTTGCTGTCCTGTACTGACATACTTGCTGTCCTGTAGTGACATACTTACTGTCCTGTAGTGACATACTCGTTGTCCTGTAGTGACATACTCGCTGTCCTGTAGTGACATACTTACGGTCCTGTACTGACATACTCACTGTCCTGTACTGACATACTCGCTGTCCCGTAGTGACATACTTACTGTCCTGTAGTGACATAATTACTGTCCTGTAGTGACATACTTACTGTCCTGTACTGTCATACTTACTGTCCTGTAGTGACATACTTACTGTCCTGTACTGACATACTTACTGTCCTGTACTGACATAATCGCTGTCCCGTAGTGACATACTTACTGTATTGTAGTGACATAATTACTGTCCTGTAGTGACATAATTACTGTCCTGTACTGTCATACTTACTGTCCTGTAGTGACATACTTACTGTCCTGTAGTGATATACTTACTGTCCTGTACTGACATACTTACTGTACTATACTGTCATACTTACTGTCCTTTACTGACATACTTACTGTCCTGTACTGACATACTTACTGTCCTGTACTGACATAATCGATGTCCCGTGGTGACATACTTACTGTATTGTAGTGACATAATTACTGTCCTGTAGTGACATAATTACTGTCCTGTACTGTCATACTTACTGTCCTGTAGTGACATACTTACTGTCCTGTAGTGACATACTTACTGTCCTGTACTGACATACTTACTGTACTATACTGTCATACTTACTGTCCTTTACTGACATACTTACTGTCCTATACTGACATATTTACTGTCCTATACTGTCATACTTACTGTCCTGTACTGACATACTTAATGTCCTGTACTGTCATTCTTACTGTCCTGTACTGACATACTTACTGTCATGTACTGACATACTTACTGTCGAATACTGTAATACTTACTGTCATGTACTGTCATACTTACTGCCATGTACTGACATACTTACTGTCCTGTACTGACATACTTACTGCCCTGTACTGACATACTTACTGTCCTGTACTGACATACTTACTGTCCTGTACTGACATACTTACTGTCCTTATTCTCCTAAATACTGTCATATACTGACATACTTACTGTCCTGTACTGTCATACTTACTGTCCTGTACTGTGATATACTGTCATACTTACTACCCTGTACTGACATACTTACTTTCCTGTACTGACATACTTACTGCCCTGTACTGTCATACTTACTGTCCTGTACTGACATACTTGTTGTCATGTACTGTCATACCTACTGTCCTGTACTGACATAATTACTGTCCTGTACTGACATACTTACTGTCCTGTACTGACATACATACTGTCCTGTACTGACAGACTTACTGTCCTGTACTGACATACTTACTATCATGTACTGACATACTTACTGTCCTGTACTGACATACTTACTGTCCTGCACAGACAAACTTACTGCCCTGTACTGACATACTTACTGTCCTGTGGTGACATACTTACTTCCTGTGGTGACATACTTACTGTCCTGTACTGACATACTTACTGTCCTGTACTGACATACTTACTGTCCTGTACTGACATACTTGCTGTCCTGTTCTGACATACTTAATGGCTAGTACTGACATACTTACTGTCATGTAGTGACAAACTCGCTGTCCTGTACTGACATACTTGCTGTCCTGTAGTGACATACTTACTGTCCTGTACTGACATATCTACTGCCGTGTACTGTCATACTGACTGTCCTGTACTGACATACTCGCTGTCCTATAGTGACATACTTACTGTCCTGTAGTGACATACTTACTGTCCTGTAGTGACATACTCGCTGTACTGTAGTGACATACTTACTGTCATGTACTGACATACTTACTGTCCTGTAGTAAAATACTTACTGTCCTGTAGTGACATACTTACTGTCCTGTAGTGACATACTCGCTGTACTGTAGTGACATACTTACTGTCATGTACTGACATACTTACTGTCCTGTAGTAAAATACTTACTGTCCTGTACTGACATACTTACTGTCCTGTACTGGCATACTTACTGTCCTGTACTGACATACTTACTGTCCTGTACTGACAAACTTACTGTCCTGTACTGACATACTTACTGTCCTGTACTGACATACTTACTGTCCTGTACTGACAAACTTACTGTCCTGTACTGACATACTTAATGTCCTGTACTGATATACTTACTGTCCTGTACTGACATACTTACTGTCCTGTACAGACAAACTTACTGTCCTGTACTGACATACTTACTGTCCTGTACTAACATACTTACTGTCCTGTGGTGACATACTTACTGTCCTGTGGTGACATACTTACTGTCCTGTAATGACATACTTACTGTCCTGTACTGACATACTTACTGTCCTGTACTGACATACTTGCTGTCCTGTTCTGACATACTTAATGGCCAGTACTGACATACTTACTGTCCTGTACTGACATACTTGCTGTCCAGTACTGACATACTTGCTGTCCTGTAGTGACATACTTACTGTCCTGTAGTGACATACTCGTTGTCCTGTAGTGACATACTCGCTGTCCTGTAGTGACATACTTACTGTCCTGTACTGACATACTCACTGTCCTGTACTGACATACTCGCTGTCCCGTAGTGACATACTTACTGTCCTGTAGTGACATAATTACTGTCCTGTAGTGACATACTTACTGTCCTGTACTGTCATACTTACTGTCCTGTAGTGACATACTTACTGTCCTGTACTGACATACTTACTGTCATGTACTGACATAATCGCTGTCTCGTAGTGACATACTTACTGTATTGTAGTGACATAATTACTGTCCTGTAGTGACATAATTACTGTCCTGTACTGTCATACTTACTGTCCTGTAGTGACATACTTACTGTCCTGTAGTGATATACTTACTGTCCTGTACTGACATACTTACTGTACTATACTGTCATACTTACTGTCCTTTACTGACATACTTACTGTCCTGTACTGACATACTTACTGTCCTGTACTGACATAATCGATGTCCCGTGGTGACATACTTACTGTATTGTAGTGACATAATTACTGTCCTGTAGTGACATAATTACTGTCCTGTACTGTCATACTTACTGTCCTGTAGTGACATACTTACTGTCCTGTAGGGACATATTTACTGTCCTGTACTGACATACTTACTGTACTATACTGTCATACTTACTGTCCTTTACTGACATACTTACTGTCCTATACTGACATATTTACTGTCCTATACTGTCATACTTACTGTCCTGTACTGACATACTTAATGTCCTGTACTGTCATTCTTACTGTCCTGTACTGACATACTTACTGTCATGTACTGACATACTTACTGTCGAATACTGTAATACTTACTGTCATGTACTGTCATACTTACTGCCATGTACTGACATACTTACTGTCCTGTACTGACATACTTACTGCCCTGTACTGACATAATTACTGTCCTGTACTGACATACTTACTGTCCTGTACTGACATACTTACTGTCCTTATTCTCCTAAATACTGTCATATACTGACATACTTACTGTCCTGTACTGTCATACTTACTGTCCTGTACTGTGATATACTGTCATACTTACTACCCTGTACTGACATACTTACTTTCCTGTACTGACATACTTACTGCCCTGTACTGTCACACTTACTGTCCTGTACTGACATACTTACTGTCCTGTACTGACATCCTACTGTCCTGTACTGGCATACTTACTGTCCTGTACTGACATACTTAATGGCCAGTACTGACATACTTACTGTCCTGTACTGACATACTTACTTTCCTGTACTGACATACTTACTGTCCTGTCCTGACATGCTTACTGTCCTGTACTGACATACTTACTGTCCTGTACTGACATACTTACTGTCCTGTTTTGACATACTTTCTGTACTGTACTGACATACTTACTGTCCTGTACTGACATACTTAATGTCCTGTACTGACATACTTATTGTCCTGTACTGACATTCTTACTGTCCTGTGCTGACATACTTACTGTCCTTTACTTACATACTTACTCTCCTGTACTGACATACCTACTGTCCTGTACTGACAAACTCGCTGTCCTGTACTGACATACTTGCTGTCCTGTAGTGACATACTTACTGTCCTGTAGTGACATACTTACTGTCCTGTAGTGACATACTCGCTGTCCTGTAGTGACATACTTACTGTCCTGTACTGACATACTTACTGTCCTGTACTGACATAATCGCTGTCCCGTAGTGACATATTTACTGTGTTGTAGTGACATAATTACTGTCCTGTACTGTCATACTTACTGTCCTGTAGTGACATACTTACTGTCCTGTAGTGACATACTTACTGTCCTGTACTGACATACTTACTGTACTATACTGTCATACTTACTGTCCTTTACTGACATACTTACTGTCCTGTACTGACATACTTACTGTCCTGTACTGACATACTTACTGTCCTTATTCTCCTACATACTGTCCTATACTGACATACTTACTGTCCTATACTGTCATACTTACTGTCCTGTACTGACATACTTAATGTCCTGTACTGTCATACTTACTGTCCTGTACTGTCATACTTACTGTCATGTACTGACATACTTACTGTTGAATACTGTCATACTTACTGTCATGTACTGTCATACTTACTGCCATGTACTGACATACTTACTGTCCTGTACTGACATACTTACTGACCTGTACTGACATACTTACTGTCCTGTACTGACATACTTACTGTCCTTATTCTCCTAAATACTGTCATATACTGACATACTTACTGTCCTGTACTGTCATACTTACTGTCCTGTACTGTGATATACTGTCATACTTACTACCCTGTACTGACATACTTACTTTCCTGTACTGACATACTTACTGTCCTGTACTGACATACTTACTGTCCTGTACTGACATACTTACTGTCCTGTACTGGCATACTTACTGTCCTGTACTGACATACTTAATGGCCAGTACTGACATACTTACTGTCCTGTACTGACATACTTACTTTCCTGTACTGATATACTTACTGTCCTGTCCTGACATGCTTACTGTCCTGTACTGACATGATTACTGTCATGTACTGACATACTCACTGTCCTGTACTGACATACTTACTGTTCTGTACTGACATTCTTACTGTCATGTACTGACATACTTACTGTCTTGTACTGACATACTTACTGCCCTGTACTGAAATACTACTGTCCTGTACTGGCATACTTACTGTCCTGTACTGACATACTTAATGGCCAGTACTGACATACTTACTGTCCTGTACTGACATACTTAATGTCCTGTACTGACATACTTACTGTCCTGTACTGACATACTTACTGTCCTGTACAGACAAACTTACTGTCCTGTACTGACATACTTACTGTCCTGTACTAACATACTTACTGTCTTGTGATGACATACTTACTGTCCTGTGGTGACATACTTACTGTCCTGTAATGACATACTTACTGTCCTGTACTGACATACTTACTGTCCTGTACTGACATACTTGCTGTCCTGTTCTGACATACTTAATGGCCAGTACTGACATACTTACTGTCCTGTAGTGACATACTCGTTGTCCTGTAGTGACATACTCGCTGTCCTGTAGTGACATACTTACTGTCCTGTACTGACATACTCACTGTCCTGTACTGACATACTCGCTGTCCCGTAGTGACATACTTACTGTCCTGTAGTGACATAATTACTGTCCTGTAGTGACATACTTACTGTCCTGTACTGTCATACTTACTGTCCTGTAGTGACATACTTACTGTCCTGTAGTGACATACTTACTGTCCTGTACTGACATACTTACTGTACTGTACTGTCATACTTACTGTCCTTTACTGACATACTTACTGTCCGGTACTGACATACTTACTGTCCTTATTCTCCTACATACTGTCCTATACTGACATACTTACTGTCCTATACTGTCATACTTACTGTCCTGTACTGACATACTTACTGTCCTGTACTCTCATACTCACTGTCCTGTACTGACATACTTACTGTCCAATAGTGTCATACTTACTGTCATGTACTGTCATACTTACTGCCATGTACTGACATACTTACTGTCCTGTACTGACACACTTACTGCCCTGTACTGACATACTTACTGTCCTGTACTGACATACTTACTGTCCTTATTCTCCTAAATACTGTCCTATACTGACATACTTACTGTCCTGTACTGTCATACTTACTGTCCTGTACTGTCATACTTACTGTCATGTACTGTCATACTTACTGCCCTGTACTGACATACTTAGTTTCCTGTACTGACATACTTACTGCCCTGTACTGACATACTTACTGTCCTGTACTGACATACTTACTGTCCTGTACTGAAATACTACTGTCCTGTACTGGCATACATACTGTCCTGTACTGACATACTTAATGGCCAGTACTGACATACTTACTGTCCTGTACTGACATACTTACTCTAATGTACTGACATACTTACTGTCCTGTCCTGACATGCTTATTGTCATGTACTGACATACTTACTGTCTTGTACTGACATACGTACTGTCCTGTACTGACATACTTACTGTCCTGTAATGACATACTTACTGTCCTGTACTGACATACTTAATGTCCTGTACTGACATACTTATTGTCCTGTACTGACATACTTACTGTCCTGTGCTGACATACTTACTGTCCTGTACTGACATACTTACTGTCCTGTACTGACATACTTGCTGTCCTGTTCTGACATACTTAATGGCCAGTACTGACATACTTACTGTCCTGTACTGACATACTTGCTGTCCTGTACTGACATACTTGCTGTCCTGTAGTGACATACTTACTGTCCTGTAGTGACATACTCGTTGTCCTGTAGTGACATACTCGCTGTCCTGTAGTGACTTACTTACTGTCCTGTACTGACATACTCACTGTCCTGTACTGACATACTCGCTGTCCCGTAGTGACATACTTACTGTCCTGTAGTGACATAATTACTGTCCTGTAGTGACATACTTACTGTCCTGTACTGTCATACTTACTGTCCTGTAGTGACATACTTACTGTCCTGTACTGACATACTTACTGTCCTGTACTGACATAATCGTTGTCCCGTAGTGACATACTTACTGTATTGTAGTGACATAATTACTGTCCTGTAGTGACATAATTACTGTCCTGTACTGTCATACTTACTGTCCTGTAGTGACATACTTACTGTCCTGTAGTGACATACTTACTGTCCTGTACTGACATACTTACTGTACTATACTGTCATACTTACTGTCCTTTACTGACATACTTACTGTCCTATACTGACATATTTACTGTCCTATACTGTCATACTTACTGTCCTGTACTGACATACTTAATGTCCTGTACTGTCATTCTTACTGTCCTGTACTGACATACTTACTGTCATGTACTGACATACTTACTGTCGAATACTGTAATACTTACTGTCATGTACTGTCATACTTACTGAAATGTACTGACATACTTACTGTCCTGTACTGACATACTTACTGCCCTGTACTGACATACTTACTGTCCTGTACTGACATACTTACTGTCCTGTACTGACATACTTACTGCCCTGTACTGACATACTTACTGTCCTGTACTGACATACTTAATGGCCAGTACTGACATACTTACTGTCCTGTACTGACATACTTACTTTCCTGTACTGACATACTTACTGTCCTGTCCTGACATGCTTACTGTCCTGTACTGACATACTTACTGTCCTGTACTGACATACTTACTGTCCTGTTTTGACATACTTTCTGTACTGTACTGACATACTTACTGTCCTGTACTGACATACTTAATGTCCTGTACTGACATACTTATTGTCCTGTACTGACATTCTTACTGTCCTGTGCTGACATACTTACTGTCCTTTACTTACATACTTACTCTCCTGTACTGACATACCTACTGTCCTGTACTGACAAACTCGCTGTCCTGTACTGACATACTTGCTGTCCTGTAGTGACATACTTACTGTCCTGTAGTGACATACTTACTGTCCTGTAGTGACATACTCGCTGTCCTGTAGTGACATACTTACTGTCCTGTACTGACATACTTACTGTCCTGTACTGACATAATCGCTGTCCCGTAGTGACATATTTACTGTGTTGTAGTGACATAATTACTGTCCTGTACTGTCATACTTACTGTCCTGTAGTGACATACTTACTGTCCTGTAGTGACATACTTACTGTCCTGTACTGACATACTTACTGTACTATACTGTCATACTTACTGTCCTTTACTGACATACTTACTGTCCTGTACTGACATACTTACTGTCCTGTACTGACATACTTACTGTCCTTATTCTCCTAAATACTGTCCTATACTGACATACTTACTGTCCTATACTGTCATACTTACTGTCCTGTACTGACATACTTAATGTCCTGTACTGTCATACTTACTGTCCTGTACTGTCATACTTACTGTCATGTACTGACATACTTACTGTTGAATACTGTCATACTTACTGTCATGTACTGTCATACTTACTGCCATGTACTGACATACTTACTGTCCTGTACTGACATACTTACTGCCCTGTACTGACATACTTACTGTCCTGTACTGACATACTTACTGTCCTTATTCTCCTAAATACTGTCATATACTGACATACTTACTGTCCTGTACTGTCATACTTACTGTCCTGTACTGTGATATACTGTCATACTTACTACCCTGTACTGACATACTTACTGTCCTGTACTGACATACTTACTGTCCTGTACTGACATACTTACTGTCCTGTACTGACATACTTACTGTCCTGTACTGGCATACTTACTGTCCTGTACTGACATACTTAATGGCCAGTTCTGACATACTTACTGTCCTGTACTGACATACTTACTTTCCTGTACTGATATACTTACTGTCCTGTCCTGACATGCTTACTGTCCTGTACTGACATGATTACTGTCATGTACTGACATACTTACTTGTCCTGTACTGACATACTTACTGTCCTGTACTGACATTCTTACTGTCATGTACTGACATACTTACTGTCTTGTACTGACATACTTACTGCCCTGTACTGAAATACTACTGTCCTGTACTGGCATACTTACTGTCCTGTACTGACATACTTAATGGCCAGTACTGACATACTTACTGTCCTGTACTGACATACTTAATGTCCTGTACTGACATACTTACTGTCCTGTACTGACATACTTACTGTCCTGTACAGACAAACTTACTGTCCTGTACTGACATACTTACTGTCCTGTACTAACATACTTACTGTCTTGTGATGACATACTTACTGTCCTGTGGTGACATACTTACTGTCCTGTAATGACATACTTACTGTCCTGTACTGACATACTTACTGTCCTGTACTGACATACTTGCTGTCCTGTTCTGACATACTTAATGGCCAGTACTGACATACTTACTGTCCTGTAGTGACATACTTACTGTCCTGTACTGACATTCTTACTGTCATGTACTGACATACTTACTGTCTTGTACTGACATACTTACTGCCCTGTACTGAAATACTACTGTCCTGTACTGGCATACTTACTGTCCTGTACTGACATACTTAATGGCCAGTACTGACATACTTACTGTCCTGTACTGACATACTTAATGTCCTGTACTGACATACTTACTGTCCTGTACTGACATACTTACTGTCCTGTACAGACAAACTTACTGTCCTGTACTGACATACTTACTGTCCTGTACTAACATACTTACTGTCTTGTGATGACATACTTACTGTCCTGTAATGACATACTTACTGTCCTGTACTGACATACTTACTGTCCTGTACTGACATACTTGCTGTCCTGTTCTGACATACTTAATGGCCAGTACTGACATACTTACTGTCCTGTAGTGACATACTCGCTGTCCTGTATTGACATACTTACTGTCCTGTACTGACATACTCACTGTCCTGTACTGACATACTCGCTGTCCCGTAGTGACATACTTACTGTCCTGTAGTGACATAATTACTGTCCTGTAGTGACATACTTACTGTCCTGTACTCTCATACTCACTGTCCTGTACTGACATACTTACTGTCATATACTGACATACTTACTGTCCAATAGTGTCATACTTACTGTCATGTACTGTCATACTTACTGCCATGTACTGACATACTTACTGTCCTGTACTGACACACTTACTGCCCTGTACTGACATACTTACTGTCCTGTACTGACATACTTACTGTCCTTATTCTCCTAAATACTGTCCTATACTGACATACTTACTGTCCTGTACTGTCATACTTACTGTCCTGTACTGTCATACTTACTGTCATGTACTGTCATACTTACTGCCCTGTACTGACACACTTACTGCCCTGTACTGACATACTTACTGCCCTGTACTGACATACTTACTGTCCTGTACTGACATACTTACTGTCCTGTACTGAAATACTACTGTCCTGTACTGGCATACTTACTGTCCTGTACTGACATACTTAATGGCCAGTACTGACATACTTACTGTCCTGTACTGACATACTTACTCTAATGTACTGACATACTTACTGTCCTGTCCTGACATGCTTATTGTCATGTACTGACATACTTACTGTCTTGTACTGACATACTTACTGTCCTGTACTGACATACTTACTGTCCTGTACTGACATACTTACTGTCCTGTACTGACATACTTAATGTCCTGTACTGACATACTTATTGTCCTGTACTGACATACTTACTGTCCTGTGCTGACATACTTACTGTCCTTTACTTACATACTTACTCTCCTGTACTGACATACCTACTGTCCTGTACTCACAAACTCGCTGTCCTGTACTGACATACTTGCTGTCCTGTAGTGACATACTTACTGTCCTGTAATGACATACTTACTGTCCTGTAGTGACATATTCGCTGTCCTGTAGTGACGTACTTACTGTCCTGTACTGACATACTTACTGTCCTGTACTGACATAATCGCTGTCCCGTAGTGACATACTTACTGTATTGTAGTGACATAATTACTGTCCTGTAGTGACATAATTACTGTCCTGTACTGTCATACTTACTGTCCTGTAGTGACATACTTACTGTCCTGTAGTGACATACTTACTGTCCTGTACTGACATACTTACTGTACTATACTGTCATACTTACTGTCCTTTACTGACATACTTACTGTCCTGTACTGACATACTTACTGTCCTGTACTGACATAATCGCTGTCCCGTAGTTACATACTTACTGTATTGTAGTGACATAATTACTGTCCTGTAGTGACATAATTACTGTCCTGTACTGTCATACTTACTGTCCTGTAGTGACATACTTACTTTCCTGTAGTGACATACTTACTGTCCTGTACTGACATACTTACTGTACTATACTGTCATACTTACTGTCCTTTACTGACATACTTACTGTCCTATACTGGACATAGTTACTGTCCTATACGGTCATACTTACTGTCCCGTACTGACATACTTAATGTCCTGTACTGTCATTCTTACTGTCCTGTACTGACATACTTACTGTCATGTACTGACATACTTACTGTCGAATACTGTAATACTTACTGTCATGTACTGTCATACTTACTGCCATGTACTGACATACTTACTGTCCTGTACTGACATACTTACTGCCCTGTACTGACATACTTACTGTCCTGTACTGACATACTTACTGTCCTGTACTGAACATACTTACTGTCCTTATTCTCCTAAATACTGTCATATACTGACATACTTACTGTCCTGTACTGTCATACTTACTGTCCTGTACTGTGATATACTGTCATACTTACTACCCTGTACTGACACACTTACTTTCCTGTACTGACATACTTACTGCCCTGTACTGACATACTTACTGTCCTGTACTGACATACTTACTGTCCTGTATTGACATCCTACTGTCCTGTACTGGCATACTTACTGTCCTGTACTGACATACTTAATGGCCAGTACTGACATACTTACTGTCCTGTACTGACATACTTACTTTCCTGTACTGACATACTTACTGTCCTGTCCTGACATGCTTACTGTCCTGTACTGACATACTTACTGTCCTGTACTGACATACTTACTGTCCTGTACTGACATACTTACTGTACTGTACTGACATACTTACTGTCCTGTACTGACATACTTAATGTCCTGTACTGACATACTTATTGTCCTGTACTGACATACTTACTGTCCTGTGCTGACATACTTACTGTCCTTTACTTACATACTTACTCTCCTGTACTGACATACCTACTGTCGTGTACTGACAACCTCGCTGTCCTGTACTGACATACTTACTGTCCTGTAGTGACATACTTACTGTCCTGTAGTGACATACTTACTGTCTTGTAGTGACATACTCGCTGTCCTGTAGTGACATACTTACTGTCCTGTACTGACATACTTACTGTCCTGTACTGACATAATCGCTGTCCCGTAGTGACATACTTACTGTGTTGTAGTGACATAATTACTGTCCTGTACTGTCATACTCACTGTCCTGTAGTGACATACTTACTGTCCTGTAGTGACATACTTACTGTCCTGTACTGACATACTTACTGTCCTGTACTGACATACTTACTGTCCTTATTCTCCTACATACTGTCCTATACTGACATACTTACTGTCCTATACTGTCATACTTACTGTCCTGTACTGACATACTTAATGTCCTGTACTGTCATACTTACTGTCCTGTACTGTCATACTTACTGTCATGTACTGACATACTTACTGTCGAATACTGTCATACTTACTGTCAAGTACTGTCATACTTACTGCCATGTACTGACATACTTACTGTCCTGTACTGACATACTTACTGCCCTGTACTGATATACTTACTGTCCTGTACTGACATACTTACTGTCCTTATTCTCCTAAATACTGTCATATACTGACATACTTACTGTCCTGTACTGTCATACTTACTGTCCTGTACTGTGATATACTGTCATACTTACTACCCTGTACTGACATACTTACTTTCCTGTACTGACATACTTACTGCCCTGTACTGACATACTTACTGTCCTGTACTGACATACTTACTGTCCTGTACTGACATACTTACTGTCCTCTACTGACATCCTACTGTCCTGTACTGGCATACTTACTGTCCTGTACTGACATACTTAATGGCCAGTACTGACATACTTACTGTCCTGTACTGACATACTTACTTTCCTGTACTGATATACTTACTGTCCTGTCCTGACATGCTTACTGTCCTGTACTGACATGCTTACTGTCATGTACTGACATACTTACTGTCCTGTACTGACATACTTACTGTCCTGTACTGACATTCTTACTGTCACGTACTGACATACTGTCTTGTACTGACATACTTATTGTCCTGTACTGAAATACTACTGTCCTGTACTGGCATACTTACTGTCCTGTACTGACATACTTAATGGATAGTACTGACATACTTACTGTCCTGTACTGACATACTTACTTTCCTGTACTGACATACTTACTGTCCTGTCCTGACATGCTTACTGTCCTGTACTGACATACTTACTGTCCTGTACTGACATACTTACTGTCCTGTACTGACATACTTGCTGTCCTGTAGTGACATACATACTGTCCTGTAGTGACATACTTACTGTCCTGTTGTGACATACTCGCTGTCCTGTAGTGACATACTTACTGTCCTGTACTGACATACTTACTGTCCTGTACTGACATAATCGCTGTCCCGTAGTGACATACTCACTGTATTGTAGTGACATAATTACTGTCCTGTAGTGACATAATTACTGTCCTGTACTGTCATACTTACTGTCCTGTAGTGACATACTTACTGTCCTGTAGTGACATACTTACTGTCCTGTACTGACATACTTACTGTACTGTCATACTTACTGTCCTTTACTGACATACTTACTGTCCTGTACTGACATACTTACTGCCCTGTACTGACATACTTACTGTCCTGTACTGACATACTTACTGTCCTTATTCTCCTAAATACTGTCCTATACTGACATACTTACTGTCCTGTACTGTCATACTTACTGTCCTGTACTGACATACTTACTGTACTGTACTGCCATACTTACTGTCCTGTACTGACATACTTTCTGTCCTGTACTGACATACTTACTGTCCAATACTGTCATACTTACTGTCCTGTACTGACATACTTACTGTCCTGTAC
Source organism: Cepaea nemoralis (assembly GCA_014155875.1). Lineage (NCBI taxonomy): Eukaryota > Metazoa > Mollusca > Gastropoda > Stylommatophora > Helicidae > Cepaea > Cepaea nemoralis. The sequence continues at coordinate 327,726 of JACEFZ010005736.1, forward strand.
TGACATACTACTGTCCTGTACTGGCATACTTACTGTCCTGTACTGACATACTTAATGACCAGTACTGACATACTTACTTTCCTGTACTGACATACTTACTTTCCTGTACTGACATACTTACTGTCCTGTCCTGACATGCTTACTGTCCTGTACTGACATACTTACTGTCCTGTACTGACATACTTACTGTCCTGTACTGACATACTTACTGTCCTGTACTGACATATTTACTGTCCTGTACTGATATACTTACTGTCTTGTACTGACATACTTACTGACCTGTACTGACATACTTACTGTCCTGTACTGACATACTTACTGTCTTGTACTGACATACTTACTGTCCTGTACTGACATAATTACTGTCCTGTACTGACATACTTACTGTCCTGTACTGTCATATTACTGTTAGTTAGTTAGTTAGTTAGTCGCAGTTCCAACTCACAGCAACGGGTCGTCCCCATTATGCTCCGTTCCTGTGCCAGTGAATATCACACAAAACGCTCCCCACTGCCCAATGTGAAGAGTGGAAAAGACAGGAGTCTCGACAAACAGCAGCCCGCACAGATACACTGTGCATAATGCCGCTGCCAGAATGTCAACACACCAGTCCCCCACGAAACACCCAATTCATCTCTGATGGAATCGGCAGTCATTTTCCTATCTGGATGTTTCCTAGATGTTCACCCACACAGTCCACGAACATACAGTTCATCACCGACGGCAGTGGCAGTCAACCAGAAGCCCGGCAGCCACGCATTTCTGCATAAGGCAAAAACTAGTCAACTCTGGGACATAGCCACCTGCCATCGCTCCGAACATGCAGTCACGTTCCAAATATAAAAACTTGGGCAGATTCAAAAGCACTTCACACGAAACTCACAGCTCACAGTGTCGCGCCATGCACTCACTCAGTAGCAGGGCGACGGAACCATCAAGCCTCCTTAGTCGCCTCTTACGACATGCGTTGTAGGCTACAGTGTTGTTATTCTTTGCTTCCCTTATGGGCCCCGGCAACACACGGGAGACTGTGATATTACTGTCCTGTACTAACATACTACTGTCATGCACTGTCATACTTACTGTCATACTTACTGTCCTGTACTGTCATACTTACTGTCATGTACTGGCATACTACTGTCCTGTACTTACTGTCATACGTACTGTACTGTGTTGACATACTACTGTCCTGTACTATCATACTTACTGTCCTGTACTGACATACTTACTGTCAATGAACTTGATCTGTGGAGCTACATGGACACCTACACCGATTGTTCAAACACGTGATGATGATGAACCATATCCCCAAGCCCGCCTGTAAAAGGCTCGTGTACTTACACGTGACCGGGAGCCCCAATGGCTAGCACGCTCGCATGCAGGCCTTGGGGTCCTGTGTTCAGAGCCTCATTGATGAGGGGGATTGTATGAAACACTGACATGGACTCAAGGGCCGGTGTAGTTTAACACTGGGTACCAGGAAATGTTCTGGGGAGTAAAAGCGGCGTGTTGACGTTGACGTCATCATCCATGGAATGTCCATTGTTGTATACAACATGGGGCCAGCACCATATACACACCACGTTGTACAATGTGTACACGAGTCCTGTACCGAGTTGTTGCTGTAGGAACATCAAGTCAAGGGTCCTTGTACCTGGCCCCTAATGTTTCATACAGCAATCGTCACTCCACGAGTCACGTCCTTAATATGACACAGGCAACTTCATTTCACAGATAAGCGGCACAATTTAGGTTCCACCACGAGTTAACCTGAACCTGGGGAATATCCGAATTTGACCTTGGCCGATAGTGATGTCACTTTATAAAACTTGGAATGGGGTGAAGGGAACATGTAAACTAAAGTTGTTGTTTTTTCTTGGAAATAGCTATAGAATTGTTATCTGACCTTAAACTACAACATATCAATCCCCCACTCTAGCAAACATGGGGCTTGCTATGTTTTAGTCTTAGTTGTAACTGTTGCAGACGGCTCTAGTTAATTGCGATCTGCTGGCTTACTCTTGCACTCAGTCTGCTGTTTGTCTATTTTATTAGAAAGGTGTTTTCACAGTTTTCTCAAATGTAAGATTATTTGTGGCCTTGCTCCTTGACATAGCCGCTACGGACGCGTTACGTAATTCCGCTTACCTACGTTCGAAACACAACTGCGACCGATTTGGCAGCAGACCATGTCACGCTAGGATTTAACGCGTTGATATGGGAGCCGGTCGTTCAGAAAACAATGGCAAACTACTGAACGTAAATTTGGCAAGACATCAACAACAGCAGTGCTGGTGTTGACAGCGATGTCCTGTAAATAGGATATGCAAAAAAAAAAAAAGGTTACTTGTAGCGTTAACGACATTGACAGCGAACTGCGCCGGTAAAGCCATGAGCAGGGTAGGATGAGGGTTCGATTCCTGGGCTCGTATCATTACGAAATTGAGGGAAAGATTGGCCACCGTGCATTCAGACCTACATAATGTGATGTACCTGTTATATCACCAACACTTAGTGGGAACTTATTTGGAGACATATTATTATTATTAAGATATTTTGTACTTTTTTCAATTTTAATATGTGAACTGTTTACAATATAAATAAATAATTTTACACTAGTTTTACATGTACATTTTCAATGTTGTGTCATTTTGTTTTATTGCTCAAAGTTGTATTGCGTGCATACAGTAACAACATGCCCTCTACAGGATGTTGCAATAAACCCCTGCATTCATTAGTTGTTTCTAATTTACTTGTCAATGTCAGTTCAGTAGTTTGCCATTGCTTTCTGAATGGCCGAAGCCTCATAGCATCGACATCAAGGCGATGTGGTCTGCTTTCACATTTCCCGTATCTGATTTTTAACCCTGGGCTTGGTATGACGGGGAATTGTGGCAACCAGTTTGACTATCCCCCAAGCCACAGCCACTATGTCAGGTCATGTAATGTATGCGGTCATATAACTTGGCTCTAGTAGAGACAGTTTTTTCGGAGATAAATAAAGCGGAAGTAGACAAAACAATGGATGGGCGTGTTAGTGTAGTTGATAGGGAGCTATGCTAGTAACGTCATGAGCGCGGTCAGCGAAGGGTTTGACACCTGTGTTCGTCGTCCGCCAACAGAGTAAAAGAATGGCGCCTGTTCCTCCATGCATCGAGGCCAACAAAACGCGATGTTCACATTACTCTCACATCACTGATCCAGAGCAGGTTCCTGATTCCGGTGTTTTTTCTTTTTTCTTTGTTCGTATTTGGTACACAAATAAACATGATTGTCTGGCTGATTGTCTTTCTGATTGTATGTTTTGTTTCATTAAAAAAAAAAAAAAAAACTTTGTCATGGTACACTTTATTGTTGTTCACATTTTGACTTTGAGATACGTGCAAGTAAAGTAAGTACAGGACACTTGTACATCTTTGAGGGGTATATAGTATATGGTGCTATTGACATATTTTGAATAGACCAATCGGCTCTGGGTTTGGGATATAGTCACTATCAGGCCAGCTGCCTTTACTTCCCACAACGTTTCCTGCTACCCATTTTAGCCTGGGTCGAACTGAGAACACTGGACAATTAAACACATTCTAGCTGGCAGGCAGGCGTGCTAAACACTGTAACGTCTATATCACAATCATCATCATGTGCCCTGCCAGCTGAAACAAATATCGTTTCTTGGAGATCTGGGTCAACTCTGCTGATTATATTCCTCCATGCCACCGTCTGTCTATCATCATCATTTCTCTTCGTCTGTCTCTGCTTCTTTTCCCACTGGCCATTCTAGTTGTCACGATATTCTAAAATGCCTCTCTTCTTTTAACATGACCAATGAATTATGTTTATTTCTTATAGTTGTATATAATGTTCGAGTATTATTAGCCATATGCAGGCAATGGTTGCTAGTCATTCTGGCAGCCAAGTTATTCGAAACACTCGCCATGTCTATATGGATACTGCGTGTAAATGTCTCCTGTACTTACAAATGATTATGATGATGATGAACCATATCCCCAACCCCACGTGTAAAAGTTTCTTGTACTTACACATGATGATGATGAACCATATCCCCAAACCCGGGTGTAAAAGTCTCCTGTACTTACACATGATGATGATGATGATGATGATGAACCATATCCCCAACTCCACGTGTAAAAGTTTCCTGTACTTACACATGATGATGATGATGATGAACCATATCCCCAACCCCACGTGTAAAAGTCTCCTGTACTTACACACGATGATGATGATCCATATCCCCAACCCCGCGTGTAAAAGTTTCTTGTACTTACACATGATGATGATGATGAACCATATCCCAACCCCGCGTGTAAAAGTCTCTTGTACTTACACATAATGATGATGATGAACCATATCCACAACCCCCCGGGGGGGGGGGGGAAGTCTCCTGTACTTACACATGATGATGAATCATATCCCCAACCCCACGTGTAAAAGTCTCTTGTACTTACACATGATGATGATGAACCATATCCCCAAGCCCACGTGTAAAAGTCTCCTGTACTACACATGATGATGATGAACCATATCCCCAACCCCGAGTATAAAAGGCTCCTGTACTTACAGGTTACCAGGAGCCCCAATGGCTAGCACACTTCTGTGTTCAGAACCTCATTGACTCAGGGATTGTATGCAACACTGACATTGACTCACGGGTCGGTGTAGTTTAACATGTCTACTAGGAAATGTTCTGGGTGGTAAAAGCGACGTGTTCATATAGACGACATCATCCATGGAATGTCCATTGTTGTATACAACAT
>JACEFZ010005737.1:0-267500 GCA_014155875.1 Cepaea nemoralis
GGAAAACCTGGAACCAATATATGAGAAAAGTCTCTACACTACTACGGTGTATGTGGGTGGTAAAGATTAATAATTGAGATAAGGACAAGTTCGCTAGGGGTATTCCGTATGAATGGGACCTCATCCCAACACGCCCTCTATAGGAATAATACCCTGGCTCGAGAAAACCCCCAGCATTGAATAGTCGAAAAGGTGCAAAGTTCAACACTAATATAGAAGAAATGTTCCCAGAGAAGGCTGGGAGGTCCGGAAGTCTACCACAGACACCCGAGTAACTATTCCTCTACCCAGAAGGTGTGATCCTATGTGTAAGTGCCCACCCCACATTTAATCTCCCACCTATAGATATATATAAACAAGACAAGTATCCACTGTCATGCACATCCACAGTATTACATATAACAGATGGGGACAATCAATGTTGGAACGCAACTGCATTACATAACAGGGGAAAACAAGCCACTGTTAACAAAAACAACCCCAATGAATTACTGTATCCCATAACAGTAAGCATAACTGGACTATAAACATCAACTTTGGAACAATATGTTTACAATGAAGTAACTTCAAGGCTTGGTTAAACAAAAACAAAAACAAAACCACTGTATTGTGAAAACATTTTGGTCCTGGACAAACCCTGTTGCTGAACCATGTGACATATACATGAAAGAAAGGATCATTTCAGGGCAATGGACACAATTTATACAACCAGAACAGACTTCCCCAAAAATCCCCAAAAAAGGTTCGAATCAAATACATGTGTCACACACAAAACAAAGTAAATAATCCATACAAAGAAATAGATAAAGAAAATATATATAATCTGTCTCCAGAACTATCCTATGGGTCTGTTGATGACTCCTACTCCTTCAGTATCCACTAAAACAAGTCTGGCCATAATCCCACTCGCTATAATCCAGGAAAACAGCTGCTTTATATATATATATACATATATATATATATATATATATATATATATATATATATATATTATTATATGATATATATATATATATGAATTTTTCATGAATATACTGTAATCTACCAAGTCACAGTTGCTAAGTACTGGGCTAGGGGCATTCTGGAGTGCTATAACAGACAGGTATAAGTCTGAAGCGTTCTGGCATGGCGTAACAAACAGGTGTCCATGTGATTGATTCAACTAGGATCAGACACAGAAACTTTCAGCATATCTTTGGATGAGGAGGGACATCACATTATACATAGTATTTCCTGACAGAACTAACTTGAATTGGGCATGAATATTCCAGCCATTTTCTGGGTTAAGATGTAGGCATCTCTTTCTTCATCTAAATACACGACTTAATTGACCGGGAGTTGGTATAGTGCTTGATTGTCCAGGTCTGGGATATGATGGATGAGAAGATTCAAAGGAAGCTGAGAGTCCGCAAAAGCAGTTGGTAAATCCATACTGTTCAATGATGGTGAACCCCAGACTATCCATGAGCTTCTGGTATATAACAGTTGAACATGGAATCAGGCGGTGACTTTTAGAAGAGGGTATACTCTGTATCCATCTAGGCCAGGCATGCCTCATGTCTTTGCAGACATTGAAAAGATTAACACCGTCTGTAAGTTCCCAGAGGTAGGGAATCCACTTCAGCATGGTCAAAGTCCATTAATTATCCAGGCATTGACATACAGGTTCAGGGTGTATGGCAGTAACCAGCACTCTTTACTTGTAGAATATTAGGGGCAGACTGATAACCCAGTTTCCTGCCTCTAAATCCAAGCATGGTGACTATAAATCCAGCCCCAATACTCCACCCGCATCTCTCCAGCGCTATATAGTGAAGAAAAAAACAGGGTCGATATAAATTAGTAATAAAACCCAATATTCTGATAACAGTGTATCATAATAAAAATAAAGGAAACAAAAGGTAAGAAGAAAGAAAGGTGTTTCTAGTTTCCTAGCACTTGTCGCCTACTGTAAAGTTTTGTCTCACTCCAAAAGTGAGTGAGGTATCTACTCAATAGGTACACTTCTTCTGGACTGATACTGGAGCTTCCTGAGGGGTTATCCACCTCCTAATCCGTCCAAACATCTTGATAGTACCGCTGTCACACCATGGACAAAATTCCCGAGACAATGGCCTCATGTAAACAATTCATAAATCTTCTTTCCATAGTTACAAACAGCATTAGGTAAGTACCACTGACAAATGGCAGCAAGCTAGCTACCAGATCAGTCATCTCCTCTTGCATCATCCTCACCATCATCATCATCATCATCATCATCATCATCATCATCATCATCATCATCATCATCATCATCATCATCATCATCATCATCATCATCATCATCATCATCATCATGTGTTTGTCCCTACTGGGGTGAAGTTATGTTTACTCCAGCAGTAACAAACATGAACATAAAAGGTAAAATACTCATAAAAGAGAAAGCATGTGAATCTTTTCCCATACAATGTAGGAATCACTTAGTGGGCAATTACCCAACATCTCAAAGCCAAAACACAAGAGCATGGTGTCATTTCCCATTCACTTGAGATAATATATCATACAAAATGAAAATCCCATAACAGCATTTATGAAAAAGACTACCAGACAATCACACCTCTGTGTATTTACTACAATGTAAACAAAAGATTAACTGCTATGTGCATGATAAGTCAAATGAGAATATCTCTCTCTCTATCTAACAGACTGTTTATGTTGTACACAGATAGCAATATTTCTCCCTCATAAGAAAATAGAAATATAATATGCACTCAGAAAGAAACTTTATAACACAAAGACAAGTTGTGAAAGATAAGCATTTAGGAATAATATGGGTTCACAAAGCATAGCAGAAAGGTGACTCATAGCAAGATTACATTGTAAGCCTTATGAAATCCGACTGGACAACATGGCGATGGACAGACTGCGCAATTCAAACCAACTTTTCAATGAAAAGTGATTCTCATATATTTTCCACACACACAACTTCAATCATGATATTAGCTGGAAAAGCATTTATCCTAATACATAACATGATACATTTATGCTTACCCTAAGCGCAGGGAGGATAAAGGGGCGATTAAATTAAGCCCCACTGAACCAATGTGTGGCTACTATCTAGAAGAAAACGTGGCGAGTGCCGGGGCCGGCTTTGTCCAGCTAAGCCTTTGTTTCCGGGGCTCAGCCAATCCATTGGCCTTATTTGAAACCAAAGTTAATTTCGTTAATTCTCCCGTCGTAACCTTTAATAGCCTCTCATTTTTAAGGTAGCGCCTATAGCAGCGTCTCTTTGGAAAGGACTGCGGGATACACATACGTTACAGGTTAACGCTTCTATCTGTAACTGCAGGGCAACTAACATCCGAACCAATCTTTCAGCTAAGACCTAGAACTTGTACTATCTCGTATTGGCTCTGAGCCATCCCTTCAAGCGAGGGTAGTGCACCTGAAAACGGGACTGTTGGGCTATAACGGAACGCTAGGTGGCAGCAAACGGCAAAATCAGGTAAATATCGGCCGAAATCCAACCTCCAGTCAGTGGTGGTAGTCGTCTTGCGAAGACCGCACTCTGCAGCAGAAACTAGGAGAGGAGTCAAGGAACCCAATACACAGCCAAGTGACCTAGAGGAAGAGCCGGGTTCCCAGACTGCGGCTCCATGAACCATGCACAGGGTACGAAGAAATGAACATGGCAATCAAGACTAACGCCGATGTATAGTGAAGCTCCGGCGCGGGGCCGACAGAGGCAATGGCAAGGGAAAATGCTGGCTTCCCACTTCCACTGGTGCTAGGACTTGTGTGAGGGCACGAAGCACCGGGTGCACGAGGCTCTCCTCCCTGGGGGAGAGGTGGTTTGGAAGCAGGAATTTTTTGCAGGTATCGGACAACACGAAACAACGCAAAGACCGAACGTCTCAAACGCACGGCTGGGGAAAACGCCGGAGTCATGACCCGGGCGGGCACGCCCCCCCCCCCCCCCCCCCGGAGAATGTCAAGAAAGTAAAGGGCGGAAAACTTCTGGAAGGCGGACCACGTCTAACGATCAGAAGCCTCCTGTCGTACTTGTTCCGCGGGGTAGTTTTTATCATTGCACATAATCTCTTTAAAAATATGCCGTGTCTACTATATTTGAATATACGAAAATAAAAAAAAAGTTTATGCTCGCACGCATGCACGCACGCACATACACAATTATGCTAGATCCCTTTTTAAATAACATTAGTATTCTGGTCGCCGTCTCCGTGGCAAAGGCGTTATGGACGTGGTTCGTGATTCCGCTTACCTGCGTTCGAAACCACAACTGCATCCGATTTGGCAGCAGACAGTGTCACGCTGGGTTTTAGCGTGATGGTATGGGAGTCGATCGTTCAGAACGCAATGGCAAACTACTGGAAGTTAACTTGCCAAAACATCAACAACAGCAGGTTGTCCTGTAAATAGGATATGCAAAAAAAAAGTATTATGGTCATTCAACAAAAGATAGTCATGCTACATTTTACAAGTTTGTTGTGGACACACAACAGCAGAGCGAAAACTATTAACAGAAACGATGCACGCACATTTACCCTGTTTGTTATGAGAAACAACTAAAAAGTGCTTTCAGCTGCCTTGCGGAACCTGAGATAACTATAGACGAAGCTCGATGAACCCATGCAGCGTTTAGAAAGAAAAAAAAACTACTCCGGATAAGGGATGGGGCCTTGCAATGTTCCCTGACATGAATGCAGCACATACCATCTTTAAGAGGCAGTGTCGTCATGAGATCGCTGTGCAACTTCCTAAAATTAACTGTTAACTGGCCGAAAAAAGGAAAGTCCGATGATCCCGCGAGTCACCTTTGCCGAGAGAAGCAGTCTCTCGAACGCCTTCTGGCAATAGTGGACATAGCTAGACTACAAACGAACAAGAAAACCAGGGTTAGAACCGAGCCAGTCTACTTCTTCAAAGCGGAACAGAAAGCACATGGTGAAATAAACGAACCCGTGGTCCAACATCGAAAGCGCAAGACTGCTAATGACAGTGACAATGAGGGTCTTGAAACGAACCCTGGCATATTCCGGGAAATCCAACAGAAGTTGTGAATTATCCTCATTAACTCGCCACTTAATAATGATCGAGTTGGTCGTCTTGTGCGAATCAAGAATCGAGGCGCAGCACACCCTCAAGGTGGCAAAATACGGCGCACTGTTTGTTTGCCTGAGGCAAGTGAGTTAGTTATTCGATGAGGCTATTTGCCGTAATGGTAGGCGCAAGAAGCTGTGTTTCCAATACCGTGTACGATGCGCTTAACAACGTGGACTGAAAGAACAATTGAACACATGGGCATTGAAACGGCTGGGTGCAACTATAAAGCAAACCTCGTGCTGGCTATAGATGTATGTATAAATGGTATACAAAAACGTTAGAGCATCTGCTAAACAGATTCGCCTAACTCAATTTGTAGATAAAAACACAAGCCAACTTTTACCCGTTCTCTCGCCAGCCAAACCAACCATTCTGTCAAGTAAAGACAATGCACTACAATGAATGGTAGACCGCGGCGTAGTGGACAAATCTAACCGCAGGGGACACCAGAGCAGAGAAAAATTGTCCGGAGTCTGATCACCGCAGCCAAGCTATGTTATGTGACGTGGAACTGGCGACAGAAGGATACGCTATGCGAAGATAGGCTTGCCAGATACGTGGGCACCAAAAGGAGGACATAATAAGACAAAAAGGAGGACATAATAAGACAAAAAGGAGGACAAAGGAGGACATATTGAATGTTTCATTTAAATCGTTCCAGATTAAACCCACAATCAGTACAATTTTATTACAATAGCTGCCAATAAATTTTTTATCATAGCAGGTGGTTGGTTTATAGAAAGAAAATATTCTTTCAAAGCAGTAAACAGCCTCAGCAGCCTCTCAACAGATGGAAAAAAACTGAGCCATCTAGTTTTAGAGTGATAGAATAAAATCCCGAAACAACCAAATAATCAAAGTGATAGAATAGTTGCTGATAGTTAATAGATACAGTAACAAAAATCCTTTAAAGTTTCTGTTCTGACAGTGTATATAGAAAAGTAATTGAATATTTTCAAGACAATAGATTCAACGCCAGTCTGCATTAAATCTGCGCCGTGTTGGATGCAGTTGTGCAGAACACCCAAAGCCTATTAATGGCTTGCTCAAGGCTTAATTCAAATGCGAGAACACATTTCTACCTTCTCTTCTGTTAATGCCTCCAAAATGCACATTGGCATTGTCACCAGCAAAAGCAACACATTTGGAGTACAAATCATGTTTTTGGAGTGTTCTCAAAATATACTGTGATATAGTTTCTGAGGTTTCATTTGGTGTGTTGTCTAACTCTAGAATCTTAGTTTCGATTCCACCTGCTTTCCAGTCAAAGTACTTGTCGTAAGTTATCCTTTCTTACTTTAGTGTCGTCCCTGGAGTGAGGGGAATCAACACCCACATTTTTATTACCCCAATATTATTGTCCTAGAGAAACCACCAGACTCCGTCCACAAAACTCCGTCAGTCCAAGGACACCTTCTTCTCACTCTTGCTCACCCCCTGGATCATGCCCCCTCTCATCTCTTCCCCAACACAACATACTCAACAACTCTAGCCTTAACAAACTAAATACAAGAATAATTTATTAAAGCTAAGAGTATATGTGTGAGAAGTGTGTGTGTGTGTGTGTGTGTGTGTGTGTGTGTGTGTGTGTGTGTGTGTGTGTGTGTATAAAGTGTAGAATGTGTGTCGCATGTTCTAAGGTGGATATGTAAAAATCAGACCCCAAAGCTCCGGATCACAGTCTGATCATCATTGTACGAGTTACACCACATCATCACGGGTCAGTAAACAAAAACCTCACCATACGCCGTGTCCCTCTTGTGCGATGTTGACTCTCTCCGGTAGCCCCTTTGATAACCCAGATACCTGGTCACCAATCACGAATATAGTCTGATATTGCTCTGGCAGCGATCATACACCTTGTTAATAAATGTCTACATGGTTCCGAACCATAAACCTTCCTTGCCTATTGAAAACAAGTAACACGGTTCCAGGGAATAAATGATTCCTTCTTACAAGTCCTACCGTTTTCACTATTACACTGTTTTCGTTCTTAGAATTAATTTCTATTAATATTTCTCAGGTGGTGTGAAAATGTTAAAACACTTTAATGTTATGTCACTTGTAGTGTGAAAAGCAACACTCTAATGTTCGTTCACTTGTATTGTGATATTCAAACACGATATTGTTCTTACACCTGTGGTGTGACATAATAAACCCTTTTCTCATGGGCTAAATGCAAAGGCCACTGAACAGATCTCCTCGTACCAAGTTCTCCATGATACAAACAATTCAGCATCTGTTTTTTGAAAACCCGAGGGAACCTGTGAAAGAGACACAACAGACTCGGTGAGGGCAATCTGATACTGACTCCTATTAGATGAGTGTAGGTTTACAGTCTTACTCAGATTCATGACAGTGAACCAATCTCTGTCATGTCAGAGGAGCTCCTCCCCCTGGCCTGAGTTAGGGCAAGACAAGGAAAGACCAATATACGAAGTGTAGAACCCCAGTAGACCCCCACTGGAATATCCCACCCTTGGACATTTCCCCTATCTCCCCCCCCCCAGTCCCAATCACACTAAATATCATCCCCTTTCACTAACCTCAACTAGCTGAGCTAATTTACATCTCACAATAGTTAGTTTAACACTGCGACTGTCTATTGTCGCCGACACTGTTTTTTATACTTGACTACATAGCAACCACTACGTTAAAGTTCTAAACTCTAACTATCATTTTACTATTCCACATTATTAACAGTTAAATGCTAAGTGTAGATACCCTATGAATTCCTAGCTCACAATCCGAATTGAATCTCCAAATTGCCATGAAAGACACATGTTTTATTCTCAAATACACTGATAGTAAACATGCGGGATTCTTTTCACTACGAGCACTGAGCTATTCAACACTTTAGCCTAGGTCAACTTTATTGTGCACTCCCGACAACAAGCTTGTCTTTATATAATCTGGGATTGACCTCGTGACGTCATTCTCCTGTTAACAACATGTGGCAATCGAATCATGGCGGCGCTTTGCCTTTCATCTTGCGTCTGCTTTAAGACAACCGGGAAACACTTTTCCCGTTTCTCCGGGGAATCATCATAGACCAGCGGCGCTTTTGATCTGACGGGAATGTAACCCCTAGTTGCAAACAATTTGTAAGTTCGATATAGCCTGCCTCTGTTGTTTCATCATCTATCGTGATTATAGTGGTTTCATGACAGTACTGAACAACGATCGGAAATATTTTCTGCGAACCTTGATTGCTAGCATCTGTCGAAAGACCGAAACATGAAATACCACTTAAAGATTTATCCAATTCATCAACAGTGGGGGGGGGGGGGGGGGGGGGGGGGGGGGGGGGAGGGGGGGGGGCAATCACCTGGTTTATTATTGTTTAAGTCTGTGTTTTTGCACAAGCAATATGTTTAGCAATTTCTGAATCTTCAAACAATGTGTGCATCAAACCAGCTGTGCAGGTCATCGAGTTGTAAGACTGATGATGACAAACTGTATGAAATGCCAAAGTTGCTTCAGCTGTATGCGCTTTCAGCAACACATTTGAGTACTTAGGCTGAAAAATAAGGCGTCAATGTGCTAGATGACGCGGACACTTTGATTAGGTTTCTATGTCTCTCACTGTCAACATGGCGCTCTAAGTCAGTAGTTCCTTTGTTGGCAACGGACAAGTAACTATCGCAAATCGTACACTTTGACTCATTCTCGTTGCGTCCTTCAACGAGGCATGGAAACTTATTTTTCATAGTGTTCGAGAATTTGCATTTTCTCTTTATAGAAGCCATTTTCATAAACATAAACAGGCAAAAATTGCAAATTTAAAAAATAAAAACCATTTTAAGTGGCGTCTCTGCTACCGGAACCGGAAATAACATTAACATTTTGACCATAGAGACTACAACATTGTTAGTATTGCCGAATAGAGCAACAGTTAGATTCAAATTATTTATACAAATAATTGGTGTTTCACATTTGGTATAAATCTCTTCTTCTTCTTCTTCAGCGTTCCGAGCCATTGAGGTTCTTTGCTGCAGATACAATCCGTCTCCATTCGTCTCTCTGGTTGACCTTTTCTTGCCAGTCGTTGATTCCAAGTGCTTGTAGGTCTGTATATATATATATATATATTATATATATATATATATATATATATATATATATATATATATATATATATATATATATATATATATATATATATATATATATTATCTCTCCACCGTCTTCTTGGTCTACCTTGGGGTCTACGGTCATTTATTTCTTGAGTGTAAGGGAGTTTTGTTTCCCTATTATCTTCCATTCTTTCTATATGCCCCAGCCATTGTAGTCTATTAGCCTTCATGATACCAGTGATTAGCGGGGACTTAAACAGTTCATAAATGTCTTTGTTACTTCTTCTTTTCCACTCTCCACTTTGTGTATCCCTAATGGGTCCAAAGATGCGTCTTAAAACTTTGTTCTCAAAGGTTTGTAGCAAAGCTTCGTCTCCTTTCGTTGTACTCGGTTTCAGAGCCATACAGCACAACTGGTCTGATCAGTGTTTTGTATTGTGATCTTGGTGATAGAGATAGCGCCTTTGATTTTAGTAGATGTTGTAGTGCATAGTATGTCTTATTTCCAGAATTAATTCTAGTTTGTATTTCTTCCCTTATGATGTTGGAGCAGTTGAAGATTGTACCCAGGTATTTGTATATTTCCGTTCTTTTAATGGTCATATTATCTATTTGTATGTGGCCAGAGTTTTTAGCCATTCCTTCTTTTGAAATTACCATATATTCTGTCTTATCTTGGTTGATAAGACAAGAATGAAAGCACAAACTTAGGAAAATTAAATAAATATTATTAAGCAATGGGTTTTAATAAAGATTGTAAACACACGGTAGAGTGTAGATACATTGTAAGTTGTAACAACAATACATAAAAAAATGATAACATAAAATATTAATAAAGCCGGATATTTTAAAGGTTTTGAGCTATGCCTGCCGGACGAAGAACATTAGGTTAAAAAGGAGGACATGTCCTCTCTTTGCCAGACTCCGGCAACCCTATGCGAAGACTGCTTTCTGGAGGTGAGAGAAGGGCAAAGGTAACAAGGCCCCTGTCCACCAGTTCAACCGCAGCGATGGAGTGGGCGTGCCGCCTCTCGATCTGTGCATGAAGAATTGCGACATCTTTAGCGACGGGATGCCAAAAAGGCAGCATGCTATTCGCAGTAATATAGCGGAGGCTGGAGAAAAGAAGCCAAGACAGAAGTGCCGAGTGAGGGAAATAAATCGCGATGCAGTCGGTAGTCGGTGCTTGATGTGTGCTCTGTCTAGTACGGGATGAAAGTCGGTGCGGCACACATGGTTAAATGATACCAAAAATGTTGCATGTCCTTTGCAGAATGCTGCTGTCAAGCCTCGAGCCCAGGCTGATTTCTTTTACGTTGAGTAGTTTGCCATTGCTTTCTGAACGTGAAGACAGTGTTTAAGTCCAACTGACTGACCGGTGTGCGGATTGAATCCACTACCCTACCATCAGCGCGCTGGAAGTTTAAGCGCATTAAGCCCCACGGTCACTCTGACCATGTAAATGATACGACCGGCGATAACATACATGTCTTTAATTTACGACACTTTGGAATCATGACCCAAATGGTCTCACCTCACAAGAATGTAAAGAAGACAAAGATACCGTAACATTCATAAAGGGATACCTTTTATGAGGATCAGAAGCCTTGTGTTCTGTTTGCTTCACGGTGGAGTTTATCCTCACCATCATGTGCCATGACAAACGGCGTAGGCCTGCATTTATTTGAGCAGATCTCGGTCCTTTATGCTCTTGATACATTCTGTTGTTATTCCTCCATGCCACCGTCTTATGCTATCCAGCATCATTTCCTTCGGCCTGCCTCTTCTACCACTGATCTTTCTAGTCGTCAAGATATTTTTCAGCACCTCGATTCTCATTAGATGACCAGAGAACATTGACTCTATGCTGTAGTTGTAGGTAATCTTCTACTTTCGTTAGCCTGTTCCGCGCAGTCATTGTTAGTTATTCTGGCAGTCCAATATGTTTGGAGCATTCGTGTCAGAGACCAGATCGCCGTTGCCTCCCAGCGCGCTTAATATGTTCGTTCACATAACACGATTCACTGTCATACAACAGAATAAGTTATGTATACCATTTCAGTTGTCTCTATCTTATATTTAATTATTACTAACGATACCTTTCATCTTCTGAAAATTAGCTTTTACTTGACCTATTTTGCTCTTGCAGTCGCGGTGGCACAGTGGTTTGTGCGTTTGTCTACCAGGAAGGGTTCAAATTCTCATCAAAGGCAAGATTATTTTTCCGACCACCGGGGTCGACTCTGCCTCATTGAAATAAGTGCGAGATAATTTTCTGGAAATTATTTAGAAAGGAAATACGACGAGGACGGGAACTTGCTCCTCTACGTCATATACCGTGGCCTAAAATATGTGAAACACTTCACACCTCAAAGGCAGAATCGGCTGTGGGACTATCTGTAGTCATTCCGGCCGCCCGTGATGTGAGCGACTTTCCCGCAAAGGAGCTTTACAATAATGTGAAATCAGCATTGCTAGATGCATCAGAAATGTTCCTCCACAATTATCTGTCAAAGGAGAAGTATTGGGATATTGTGCCTTTTCCCCCCATCAGTCCCTGGTATTCTTAACATTTTACGAAGAAACATTTCAGTGACTTTTAGTTCTTTTCTACTCGCGGGTAGGTGGAACCCGTTAGCCTTGGACAGCAGTCCATCTAGGAGACGGAAAACTCCAAATATAAAAGCCCAAGTTCAAGGTGGACCAGCGTGCTGAGGAACTGGATGGCCACGGGTAAGCTGATTGTGAACGTTGGACGTCTGACAGGCGTGCGGGGCGGCGCCAGGCGTATGGACTCTTGCGGGACATCCCTTGCCTCTTCCCTAGCAAGCAGGCAATGCTAGGGCGACCGGTTATTTCCTGCAATATCCAAACTTTGCTTATGGAATTAATTCAACACGGGAATCGTCGCCGGAGCTACGGAACACGTGCTCTGCGCTTGACACATCTTTCAGAGGCTAGCGAAGAGAGAGTGAGGAGGAGAAGGCGAGGAAATGGTGTGAGAAGAAGACATAGAAATAGGAGGGCAGGCGCCAGGAGAACAGGACTAAAAGTGGAGAGACTAGTTTCAACCATGTAAGAGTGGGACACTGGAATTGTCGTGGTGCCAGGCAGAGAGGTCCTGTATTGGAGAGGCTAATATTTGATTTTGATGTCCTCATGCTCCAGGAGCTAAATACAGACAAATACCATTGCCCCAGGTACGCCAGTTATATAAACCCTACTGGGCAGAAGAGACATGGGCAAGGTCTGCTGGTGAAGGAAGGAGTGAAGCATGTGGTACTTGACTTCTTGAGCCATTGGAATCACAGTGCAAGAGAGGTCCAGGGTATACAAATGGAGATTGATGGCTTAAGTTGGAACCTCATAAATGTATATGCCACAGTGGACTGCTTTGTCAGAAAGGAACACTGGGACTGGCTTAAGGAATTGGAGGAATTACCAGGTGATAAGCTTCTCATATGTGGAGACTTCAATGCGAGGAGCAGAGATTGGGACAGTAGTGGAGAAAAACGACAGGGACTTGCCCTTGCGAATGCCATGGTGGACTCCGGTGTGGTCTGCATAAATGATGGTAGGCCGACTAGAATGGCAATGAGGCCTGGCGATGCAGACACAGCTATTGACTTGGCACTTGTCTCTCAGTCATAATTCCTTGATGTAAAGTGGACTGTTTTGAATGACCATGGGATATATCACATGCCATGCTCAGTCCTGATCTCTAAATCCAGGAAAGTTAATGCTGGGAGAGCGCGCAAGACCTTCCGGTATGAGTGGACCGATAGCCTTCTTGGACGCTTCAGACAGGGGGCCTGCAATAGGACTGTTAAAACTCCTTTTTTGCACCCCCCCCCCCCATGGTGGACCTCGGAAGTAGACCATGCTTGGAAAGCAAAGAGAGCTGCAGTGAAGCAGCTAAGGAAAGTGCGACAGACACCCCGAAGCTCACAAGAGGGAGTGGACACCGCGGAAAATGTCAAGAAAGACAAGGTGGAGGTCTCCAAGCGCTGTGCTGCAGAGGCCAAAAACGCAAAATGGGAATGTTTCATGAAGGAGATTGGAGGTGATAAAACACTGCGAATATTCTGGAAACTGCACAAACAAATACAAAGAAAAGATCGGCCTATGACAGTGGGAACCAATTTATAGAGAGGATGGTGTGCGCGTGACAACTGACAAAGAGAAAGGGGAGGCGTTTCTCCAGAGATTTTTAGATCAGAGCAATCATAATGATGCGGGCACCAGGGATGCAGTTAGAGAGGAATTATCTGGCACCATGAAGAATATGCGTTATGAATACATCTTACGGGTTGAAGATGTTAAACATATTTTGAAAAAGGCAAAAGACACGGCACCAGGGCCCGATGGGGTTAGGTATGGCCACATGAAGGATTTGAGCGATGCAGACCTTAAGGAGATGACCGACTGCTTTAACCAGAGCATTAGGACAGCATCATTACCGCAGGATTGGGTGCACAGCCATCTCATCCCTCTCCCAAAGCCATTCAAGGATCATTCAAAGCTTAGCGGCTTTAGGATCATCACCCTTCAAAATACATTTGGGAAGGTTTTAGAGAAGATAGTCGCTGTCAAGCTGCAAGAGATTTTGGAAAGGAGTAAGCTTCTTCCAAGAGGCCTTGGGAGCTACAGGCCAGGAAAATATACCTGGTCAAATGCAGCCACTTTTGCCGTTGATGTTTATGAGGGGCTCCAGAGTAGACAGGAAACGACGGCGGCAGCGTTTGATCTCGAAGATGCATACAATAGAGTTCGATATGCCATTTTGATGACCGCACTGATGGAGAAGGGGGTCAATTCCTGGTTGGTGAACTGGATAGCAGCCGTCCTGCATTCTCGTCGGTTGCTCTCCGTCTGGGTGCATGGACCTCAGAGCCACATATTTTAACCCCGGGACTGCTATAGGGATCTGCAATCTCACCGGTGCTCTTTAACGTGTAAATATAACAGAGTAGCTCTGTTAGGGGGTTTAGATGGCATGGCGTGCAAAGGGAAAAGGATCTAGTGGCTGATGCACGCGTGAGCACCCAGTAGTTAAGTAACTAGGAACGCTCACGCGCTGACGTGGGGGCAGAGAATGCATTAGTTACCACCAAGATCTCAGGCCAACAGGACGTGTGTCTACATCTATGCCATATGTTACGTTTTTGATATGAAGATGTTTCCTGTAATAAACTAGACAGTATATACTGATTGCGTTCCTTCAGTTGCATTCGTGTTCTGTCGCTCTGTGACAGGACGCGAAATGGTGCCGTGCCTGCAGACTTCAAACCTGGGTTGCTGAAAACGTGAAGAAAATGTAAAGAACTATACGCACAGTTGGAGACGTTTATTGAATACGCCATGAATTTGTTGTCAACTGCACACACAAGGCTGAAGAGATGCTGTAAAATTTCAACTCATTTATTTTTGAAGGCCGTCCAACTCAAACTTCATTTCAAGTCAGTTATTTTTGAAGGCCGCCCAAAGTCAAACTTCATTTCAAATCGCTTCTACCAACTGCTAAAGGCTGAAGAAATTTCAAATCGCTTTCTACCAACTGCTAAAGGCTGAAGAAATTTCAAATCGCTTTCTACCAACTGCTAAAGGCTGAAGAAATTTCAAATCGCTTTCTACCAACTGCTAAAGGCTGAAGAAATTTCAAATCGCTTTTTACCGACCGCTCAAGGCTAAAGACAATTTCAAATCGCATTCTACTAACCGCCCAAGGGTAAAGACAATTTCAAATCGCATTCTACTAACCGCCCAAGGGTAAAGACAATTTCAAATCGCATTCTACTAACCGCCCAAGGGTAAAGACAATTTCAAATCGCTTTCTACTAACTGCCCAAGGGTAAAGATAATTTCAAATCGCCTTTTACTAACCGCCCGAGAAGTCAGAAGCCAGAAGCCAGAAGCCAGAAGTCAGAAGTCAGAAGTCAGAAGCCAGAAGCCAGAAGTCAGAAGTCCGTGGCCAGAAGCCAGAAGTCAGAAGACCGAAGCTAGCGTGGTATGTTTTCCGAAGCTGATATGTAGTTTACGGGACCCTCGAGCTTGAAGTACATTTGTCGTTGGTTGGAACTTACAAACTTTCTACGCCCGCCGTTAAAGACAAGCTGAAGAGTGTAAATTTAATGGTAAAAATTTGTTTTTATTATAAATGTGATGATATTATTATAATTAAGTACTATAATTGATTGAAGTTAATTAATATAGTTAACAAAAATAGCATAAAGGCGTGGTGAGCTGCTATGGAAATCCTTTACAGGAGGCTAGGGCGGGTGACAGAGTTGAAGGATGGTTTAAAAATGGACGTAGATAGAATTTCGTCTATGATAGAATTGATAAAGAGGCAGACGCTTGAACGAACGAAGCACGAGACAGGTATGAGACATTTTGGTGCAGGCAAGCCCAATAGATGGCAGCCGGTCAATAGGAATGATAACCAGTGTGGCTACAATACTAAAGTTATTAGCTATATAAATATGAAAGCAGATAAGAGTGAGACACAGAGATATATAGGAATTAGTAATGG
Source organism: Cepaea nemoralis (assembly GCA_014155875.1). NCBI lineage: Eukaryota > Metazoa > Mollusca > Gastropoda > Stylommatophora > Helicidae > Cepaea > Cepaea nemoralis. The sequence continues at coordinate 15,712 of JACEFZ010005737.1, forward strand.
TCAGAAAAGGAAACAGTGGTCTTGGCCTTCAAATAGTGAAAACGCAAATGCCTTACGTGAAAACTGGTTACAGATCAGACAGTTGCGATATTCAGTGGCAAGGTTGAGTAAAAGAGAAGATCAGTTCAATAAAATCTCAGGTGGTCAGAAGGTGTTTGCAGTTTTTAGGGGTGGACAGGAAAGAGAGACACAGACCCAGCCAATCAGTAATGTGGAGGAAAGTACTCAGACACAGATCGATAAGGTGGAAAGGAAAACTCAATCAAAACCAACTGAGTTGAAAGTGACAAAGGGAGACACCGTTACATTTAAGGAGGCAGGCCGTGCAGAGGTTAGACAAATCAAGACAAAAGACAGTAGAAAGAAAGTTAGAAAGAGTGTTAGGGCTAGAAATGAAAAAAGTTTGCTCATATATAATCATGGATGTGGAACCGAAGAATCTGAGTTGTCCCTAGAATCAGAATTTTCAGACCTCGCAAATTTTAGTATAGAAGATACACCAGACAGGGGTTTAAAAGGAATGAGTAGAAACGAGAGGATTGTACAACGAGGAGGTCCTGACTCGAAGGGAGATGTTTCCTCGTACGGTATGGTTGATGGTGGGCAAGCAGGCAAATTTTTAGTTGGTGACTCTTTGGAACAAGGTACCAGTATATGTCGTGTCCTCCTTTAAAGTGTCGTCCCTGGAGTGAGGAGATCCGACACCCACATTATAATATTTCTTTTCCCTCTCAATATTCTGGAGAATCCACCAGCTTCCGTCCAACACACTCCATCAGCCTATGGACACCTTTTCCTTTCACTCTCACACTTACGTACTATGCCCCCTTCTCATACTTCCCCAACGCAACATACTCAACAACTCTTACTTCTAGAAATTAATAAAGATTAATTTATTAAAATAAAAGTGTAACGTGTATGAGACGTGTATGCGAAGAAAATGTGTGACGTGTTCTATAAAGTGTAGAGAATCTGACTCTCAGACATCAGATCAGTCCGCTGATCACAGCAAAGATAGACCACAGCACGTTACGTCAGAACAAGTACGTCTCACCCGTTGCCGGAACCATCCTGCCGGATACTGCTTTGCTTCTGTAGACCTCTGGTAATCCCATTTCATGAACATGAGAAATAGACACTGGTGGTATGAACAGTTACTTATGGACCGGATTCACTCTACACAATGTCCGTTCCTAATGTTCTCTAACCAACTGCACAAGTTCTTTTCTAGTGTTTACACAGTTAGTAAAGTTAAGTGTTAGTCGACAGATCATCCTCGTTGCACATCGAACCATTCCGTCCGCAAGTGCTAATTACTAATGTTAATTGTTACTGTACTAACACTAGTTACTCTTAACCGGTTCTCGGTTCGTTACCACTGTTTAATGCTGTATGGTGCAACTGTAATCTTCACTATGTTGGGTGAATCAACCTCCCTCTAGCTTTTAGTCACGTCTGTAAGCAATCTTTATTGATTGCCGAACTGGTGTTCTTCCGACTGGGATTTTCTTCCTTCCCAAAACTTTATTGAGCTTCCTTGGATCTGGTAGGGAACCTAGGATAGAAACAACACACCTGGTGATAGTACTAGTTCATGATTCTTTCGGCTGAGTGTAAGCCTATCACCTTGCCTAATGATCGTTAGCTAACTAGACTTAGTCATAGAGCAGATTAGCTACCCACCTAGAATCGAATCAGGTTATGACAAAGAAAAAATCAGCAAACAGAATGTGGAACCCCTCCCACAAGGGACACCTACGGGAAATCCCAATTATCCCTCATTACTCAATTCTCAACTAGTAAAGCTTATCAACACTTCACTAATCTATTCTAGCTAACAGAGTCAAGTATCACTTCCCTACTCTAGCTAGTTTCCACTAACAGTGCTAATCATCACACTATAGTTTAACAAGGCTACTGCCTAAAGTAATTATAACGAATATATTATAATAGGTTATACCTTAAATGGCACCACTGCAGTCCTATCAATCATATCTACATCTGCCATTATAGGCACGTGTAAAATTAAGTCACTAATTAACACACGGTAGATATTATTTCCACTAGGCGCTGCCGTGCCCTGGCACTCTGACTAAAGCATAATTTCAAGTCCTCCCTAGCTGGTCACAACTAGAGTTTATATGGCAAACTACCAAAGTTGTCCACGTGACTTTATCCTCTTCTCCCCCACACAGGTGTTATTTGGACATATCAACCATTTGCAAGGATCTATTTTTCCGGGCTTAAATCCTGTCAAAGTTGTCAGTAATTGTTAAGATTCTCAAAACAAGCCAGCGAATTTTATGACGACTTCCAACAAACAGTTGCAAATAACCCCGTCAAACTCTTCATGTTCCGGAAACCAAGAATTGACATATGTACTGTTTTCTCCCTACTAAGTACTTCCGTTTTACATCTGCCATTGTGATCTCACGGCTTCCATCTGCATTCAAATGTTGACAAACTTGTCAATCTTCTGTTCCGTGGTGACAATATATGTGATTCTAACTGGTAATGAACTGCCAACTCGGTGTATCCCTTCCTTCTCACTCAACACCAAATGTGTAGATGGGCTGACCCCACTGCTTCCATTTACATTCAAATGTAGACAAACTAATCAAGGCGATGCCAGGACCTGTCACCATCAACACCGACCGTTCCAAATCCGTTATAGATGTACACGTGCAGCTACAAATATTGTCCTGAGATTTTGACATCCGCGGTGTTTTTCCAGTTAGTAAAATAATGGTGCTGAAAATACACGCCAAGCAAACGTCGGGAATATTTATCTGTTTAACTCATGGCAATCTCGCGACATAGGCCCCCTCTTAAGAGAGTAGTCCATCTCACTCTCCTCCACCATGAGTTAAATCCAGATAATTCATTCCTCTTCTTCAGGAGCTGGGTGTCTTGACAAGAAATCCGCTCCAACATTTTCCTTCCCAGGAATGTACTCTACTGTGAAATTATACGGTTGAAGTAACAACGACCACCGCATCAAACGTGCGTTGAGCTTCTGAGAAGTAGCCAGGAACATCAGGGGCTGATGATCCGACTGAACCCGAAACTTAACTCCATACAAATATGGCTGAAATTTTTGCACTGCCCATACGAGGGACAAGCATTCTCTCTCGATGGTTGAATAATTCCTCTCCGCCGGTAGAAGTTTCTTACTTGCGTATGCCACAGGTTTCAAAACCGAAGCATCCTCTTTTCCTTCCTGTAACAAAGCGGCTCCAATTCCAATCCCACTCGCATCCGTTCTCAACACAAATGGTTTGGAAAGGTCAGGGAGCTGTAATACAGGTTTGCTGACCAAGGCCTCCTTTAACTGACTATAGGCATTCTCACATTCTGGTGTCCAAATGATTTGATCCGGGAATCCCTTTTTCAAGGTTTCGGTCAACGGAGCTCCCAGTTCAGTGAAATGTGGGATAAATTTGTGGTAGAACCCACACAACGAGAGAAAAGATCGCACATCCTTCTTCGTTTTTGGCCTTGGTGCATTTCTGATTTTCTCCAGGTTCTTCTCTTCTGGAACAATGTGTCCTGGAGTGATGGTGTGACCTAGAAATTCCAGAGTCTGGTAACCAATCATGCACTTGGTTGGACGAGCAGTAAGCCCTGCTTCCTTGAGCCTATTAAACACTCTCTCCAAGGATTGTAAGTGGTCATCCAGGCTGTCACTGGAAATCAGAATATCATCCATGAATGAGATGATGGACGGATCCTGTAACGGATCTAGTAAAGTCCTCATCATGCGTGTAAACACACTAGGTGCATTGCTGAGTCCAAAGGGCATGACCTTGAATTCGTAGTGTCCACTGGGTGTACTGAAAGCTAACAGTGGTCGAATCTCCGGTTTGACTGGTATCTGATAGTACCCCCGACTCAGATCCACCTTTGAAAAGTACCGAGCCTTATGGAGCCTAGCGAATAACTGAGTTGGATTCGGCAAAGGTTCCACCTGAAACTGTGTATGACTGTTCAGGAGTCGGTAATCTATACACAACCGGTGTTCTCCACTTGGTTTGCGTAACAAAACTACCCCCGCATTGTATGGGGATGTGGATGGTGCAATCACGTCATCCTCCAGCAGTTTTTTTATTTCCCCCTCCAGGGCCTTTTCTTTAGAGAATGGCACTGGGTAAACCTTTTGGCGAACAGGCTCCTGTGTGGTCAAAGTCATCTCGAACTCCACCAACCTCGTTCGTCCTGGTTTATCAGTCAGTATCTCCTTATGAGACTTGAGAACCTGGGTTATCCTTTCCCTCTCCTGGGAGGTCAGATCAGGGTTCACTTGTACATCCCTATAGGTTTCCTGGTGTACTAAGGGATATTCCCTGCCCTCGCTGGTTCCCACTTCTGTCTCCACTGCAACTGCCATTGCCATGAGGTGAGCTGCCTTGTCTCCGCGTCTCTCTTCGTATTTCCGCAAGAGATTGATATGGAAAATCTTCGACTTTCCCCGGATCCGGATCTGATAGTTGGTTCTGGATATCACCCTTTCCACGGGAAATGGTCCTTGCCAACCTATCTCCAGTTTGTTGTTTCCCGTTGGGAGTAGCAACAAGACTTTATCTCCCACCTCTAGAGATCTTTCTTTAGACCTACGGTTGTAGTAAGCCGCATGTCTTTTCCTGGCCTTTTTCAAGTTTTGATTTGCCAGAGTCCATCCCTTGTGGAGTTTTTCTTTCAGTTCCTCCACGTATTGATAGGATGAGATCACTTCTTCTGACGTCCCCTCTTCAGTCCAACTCCTCAACATGGCTTCCAACGGTCCTTTGATTGGACGACCAAACAGCAACGTAGCGGGTGGTAGTCCTGTTGAGCCATGAGGAACTTCCCGATAGGCAAAGAGTGCTGCTGGGATATATTCATCCCACCTATCGGGTTTTTCCTGCGCTAATTTCCTGAGCATTGTCATCAACGTGCCGTTGAAACGCTCCACTTGTCCATTGGCTTGAGGGTGGTAAGGGCTGGTATGTATGTGGTTAGAGTGAAACACCCTAAATACCTCCTCCATGAGTTTTCCACAAAACTGAGATCCATTATCCGTCAGAATTTGATCCGGAAAGCCTAATCTGGTAAAGGCCTCCATCAGTGCGTCCGCCACTCTTTTCGAGTCAATCGTGGTCAACGGTATAGCCTCACCCCACATTGTACAGCAATCCACCATTGTGAGTATATACATGTTCCTCTTCCTAGTCCTGGGAAGTGGACCCACGATATCGATGGCTACCCTCTCGAAAGGAGAGTTCATGATGGGCATCTCACCCAACATCACCGGTGCTGTCCAGTGTTTCGGTGCCACCCTCTGACACTCAGGGCATGACTTCACATACCGACGCACATCATCTGTCATTCCCGGCCAATAGTAGTGGCAGGAAATCCGCTGCATGGTGGCGGCAATACCCATGTGTCCACTAAAGGAGATGGTATGCCCCATATGAAGAATCTGGGACCGATGAGCTTTTGGGACGACCAACTGACCGTATAGGTTGTCTCCCCTTCCTGCTCTCCTGTAGAGTATCCTATTCTTCATGTAGTACTGCCCCCGTCCTGGTGGATCAGCACTTTTCTGCAGCTTTTTGTAGCAAGGACGTAAAGTATCATCCTCACTCTGGGCAGTTCGTAGCTCCCCCGGCATTGGGTTAGTCACAATTGCGTCTGCCTCTTCCGTTTTCGCCTGAGAGCGAGTCTGCATTGCTCCCATATGAATAGGCTCCCTGGGCATTCCCAGAAAGACATACCGGCAACCTAGGATGACTGGAAAAATGGGATCGGTCAATACAGCGGCCTTGATGGTGCCGGTGACGTACCTTGACCGAATCTCCACATTAGCAATGGGCAACTTCATGGTTACAGCACTCTTCTGTGCAGGCTGTATATCCAATGTTTCACTTGTGAATTGTTCTGGATGTACTAGATCCGCAGAAATCACGGCCTCCCCGTCCAGTCCTGTGTCGTATGAACACTCCACTTGACGACCGTTAACCTCTACCAATTCCACTACAGGTGGTTTTTCCTGGTCTGGAGTCTCTTCCTCGGTCTCGACCTGTTCGGTGGGCTCCACCTTAGGTTTCCCTGAGCACACGACGAATTGAGTGTCTCCTGACTTTCCCCTGCAGTCAATAGCATTGTGCGTGTTTGACTTGCATTCGTTGCACCATTTCCCTGTCCTAGATTTTCTATTGTCGGACTTGAATGAGCTCTCCTGGTGGCGAGCTTCCTTGTTGACCTTGGCATTTTCCGTGACAACCTCCTTGGAAGTCACTTGACATGCTGCAAAGTGAGGGTTCTTAGCCTTCGATTTGCAGTCCCTCGTATTGTGAGAGGGTGACTTACAAATTGAACACCACTTATCCGACCACGGTCGTTTTGGTGTAGAGCTTGAGGTGCTCTTGCTTCCCTCCTTCTTCTTCTCTGAACTATCCTCTGATTTGTGCACATAAGGTTCCCACTTTTTTGTTCCTGAGTTTTTGGCTTTCTTCTTGTCATGTTTCTCTTGACTTTTGGAGTTGGTGGAAAGGTTTTCCCCTGCCTCCCCATGTACCTCGATGAACCGTTCTGCTAATTTATTCACGAGGTCAATACGTTCCGCTCCTTGTTCTCCCAGGAACGTCCTGAGAGGTTTAGACATTTGCTTCTTCAGCTGGTCGACCACCATGAGCTCTTCCAGACTCTCATAGTCATGTGCGAACCCAGCCAAATCCATCCACTTATGGAGATAAGATTTAAGACGCAAACTGTAGGCGGCAAACAACTCTCCCGGTTCTCGTTTCGCTGCTCGAAATTTTTTCCGGTAGGTATGCGATGTAACCTCGAATCGTTTCAGCAGAGCCGTCTTTAATTCATCATAATTGTTCTCATGTCCTGGTGGCAGGCGAGTATAAACCTCGTATCCTGTCCCGCGTAATCCCTGGGATAGCTTAAGATTCCATTTGTTACGCTCCAGACCCATAGCAACTGACATAGCCTCGAAGCGTTGAAGGTATTGGTCAATCTTCTCTTTGTCCTCCTCGTAGACCGCTAAAGGAAACTTCATAGCATGGTACCCCTGTCCACCTACTGGTGTTGATCCTGGGATGGAGGAACCTCCAACTGCTCCCTCAGTTTCTCCATTAGATTGACTCTTCAACTCGAGTTCCCTCATCCGGTACTCGTGCTCCCTTTTCTGTGCTTCCTGTTCAGCTTCTAATTTCCTAGCTGCTTGCTCAGCTTCAAATTTCCTAGCTGCTTGCTCAGCTTCCAATTTCCTAGCTGCTTGTTCCAACTCCATCCTTCTCAATTCCAGCTCGGCCTTTCGATCTTCCCTTTCCGCTTGACGATACTCTCTCTCAACTTCTTGTATGTAATCCGTTAGAGCAGACCCCGCCAATCCCATTTCTTCCCCCCTTTCCTTTAATTCTAACGTGCTAAGTTTAGGGGTGGCCATTATACAGAGAGGTAAGCTAGCAGGTCTAGTACAATATAACTGCAAATTACTATACCGATATATAAACAAGTACTATAATCTAGATATTACCACACACAGTACATTCACTCAGTGACAAGAGTAGAATCAGGACCACAGACCTATGCAGACGTGTGAAGTGTGAACAGGTAAGATATTAATCCTAACCCCTATCCACATTCACTCTAGCTGGATTCTCCAAAATGATATCTCCCTTTTATAACTAAGGATCCCGTGTCAAAAGACCCCGTTGTCAGAAGATCCCCCTGTCAAACGTTCCTGCTTGCAGGAGATCTCGCTGTCCAAGGATTCCGTTTACGGGAGATCCCGCTGTCCAACGATCTCGTTTACGATAGATCCCACTGTCCAAATATCACGTTTACGAGAGATCCCACTGTCCAAATATCACGTTTACGAGCCCCCAGTAATGTCGTGTCCTCCTTTAAAGTGTCGTCCCTGGAGTGAGGAGATCCGACACCCACATTATAATATTTCTTTTCCCTCTCAATATTCTGGAGAATCCACCAGCTTCCGTCCAACACACTCCATCAGCCTATGGACACCTTTTCCTTTCACTCTCACACTTACGTACTATGCCCCCTTCTCATACTTCCCCAACGCAACATACTCAACAACTCTTACTTCTAGAAATTAATAAAGATTAATTTATTAAAATAAAAGTGTAACGTGTATGAGACGTGTATGCGAAGAAAATGTGTGACGTGTTCTATAAAGTGTAGAGAATCTGACTCTCAGACATCAGATCAGTCCGCTGATCACAGCAAAGATAGACCACAGCACGTTACGTCAGAACAAGTACGTCTCACCCGTTGCCGGAACCATCCTGCCGGATACTGCTTTGCTTCTGTAGACCTCTGGTAATCCCATTTCATGAACATGAGAAATAGACACTGGTGGTATGAACAGTTACTTATGGACCGGATTCACTCTACACAATGTCCGTTCCTAATGTTCTCTAACCAACTGCACAAGTTCTTTTCTAGTGTTTACACAGTTAGTAAAGTTAAGTGTTAGTCGACAGATCATCCTCGTTGCACATCGAACCATTCCGTCCGCAAGTGCTAATTACTAATGTTAATTGTTACTGTACTAACACTAGTTACTCTTAACCGGTTCTCGGTTCGTTACCACTGTTTAATGCTGTATGGTGCAACTGTAATCTTCACTATGTTGGGTGAATCAACCTCCCTCTAGCTTTTAGTCACGTCTGTAAGCAATCTTTATTGATTGCCGAACTGGTGTTCTTCCGACTGGGATTTTCTTCCTTCCCAAAACTTTATTGAGCTTCCTTGGATCTGGTAGGGAACCTAGGATAGAAACAACACACCTGGTGATAGTACTAGTTCATGATTCTTTCGGCTGAGTGTAAGCTGTCGTGAAATGCTGAATGTTAGTGATTCCCAGATCGACGACTGTATGCAGCGAATACCCAGGGAGTAGAAGGGTTAATGAAACAGAAGGATAAAACACAACGGATTGACCAGCGCATGTGTATGTAGGTCAAGGCGGGAGAGTCGACTACAACACAGGTGACCTGTATAGTGGAAAAATTAGTTTGCTACAAAGAGAGACAGCATCATGGATCAGTCTATTGCGTTATGGAGGTAGGGATATACGGAAAAGCCTAGATCAGAAATTTTCCACTGACAAGGGATAATGAAGTCTGAATTTGCTTTGTCCAGCAATGTCAAGGACGATGGGACAAAGATGATCTAAAGAGAGTGGCCACTTCTTTGTGTCAGTTTAGTGTGCGTTCCCCAACTGGACGGAAAGATAGAATTATGTGTCCTGTAATGAAAAGAAATATCCTCCTTTATAATGGGATAAAGTGCTTGGATGCGGATAAATTTCGATTCGTGGATTTACATTAATTCTATAAAGGAACATAGATGCCTAAATAAGGTATATTAGAGTATAGTTTTAGAATAGGAATAGATATTAGTGAAGTGCATTTAACATTGTTTCTATTAGTAGGAATAGTATAGATGTTGGGTGAATCTTCTATCCTATGTCAGAGTGGGTTTTTTCGGAAGCCTTTTCATTTCGGCTGGAGGAAAAGACACTCACATAGGGGAGAAGAGGAAGCAGACACAGATCTCACTAATAAAATGTATCTCAACCAGGTTTCCATACCAGTGCGAGACGTATCAAATAAGAGAATACAGATGGCTGTGGTCCAGATCACTCAGTGTTGATAACCCACAAGAAAGCCCTTTGAAGTAATAAAGCACGACACTTGTGCAGGAAAAAAGAAAGAATAGAAGTCTCACCGGAAGAATTAAGGACGACAGAGAAAGAATAATAAAGATCAGATGAGCTAATGGAAAAGCTCAAATGACTCAATCTCATAGAGTAGCAAAGTGCGTACCAAGAGCATATATCAATTACAAAATATCGAGTGTAGAACTTTTACAGAACACTAATAGAACATTTTAGAATCTCGATGTGTTGTTCCAGAATGGATTAAAGAACGCTATACGAAAACACCGAACATTCCTTTTAAGCGGACAGCAAATAGTGAGCGAGTTAAGTACATTGATACTGTGGTGAACATTTTCATTACAAAGAACGGATTTATCTACAGACGCAAGCAGACGGAGCCGTCAGGGTGAGATCGTTCTGTGGTGTCTATATATCGTCCTGTACTTTAGCCGAGAGAAGAGACGAGAGAAAGACACGAAGACTATCTATCTACATCTTATCTAGCAGCCACACCAGAAGAACAATAGCAATTACACAGACAATACCCATCCATACACAAGACATAGTTTTATAAATAAATCTTTTATTTAATGTAAAAAAGAACTGTTGTCGGAGTATGTGTTGAGGGAAAACTAGAGAGAGAGTGAAAGAAAGGGATATATGGATGATAAGACGGAAGAGAGGAGTGTAGACAAAAAGTCAGTAACTAATCCCAACAGATAATCAGGTTAAAGATGTGCATGTTGATTCCAATCTCCTCTCGAGGAAATAACAGCACATAAAATGGTGGGAGCAGCGGGATACGTACATACATAATACTCATATGACCTAAAGCATAAAGAGGCATATGCATAGAGAGAGGTACCTACATATTGGCACAGGCATAGCGGAGTACCTACATGTTGGGACATACTGATTGGAAGGAATATAAGTATATATTGATGACTTTTAATGGAAGGACGTCCATTGGATATATGGTGCCATTAGATATATGGTAAAAACATTTCATTAATGCTGGTGACTTTGCCGTGAGAAAGTTCCAGACAGAGTGAATGTGGATAGGTGGTAAGACATTACATACTTAGTCACACGGTCACACGTCTACATAAGTCTTTATCCTATATCTCCTCTTGTGGATGAGAGAGTGGTTGTGATGTACGGTGGGGTGTCGTAGGTTTATAATATTAGATAGACATAGATAATGATATAGGTTCTAGGTGGAATATAATTGTATAGTGAGTACTTCTTTTCTGCCTTGAGGGATCTTTACTCAACTTGCTGACTTATCTGCTGTAACTATGGCAACTCCTAAAGTAACTACAGCAGAACTGAGAGCCAACGGGGAGGAAATTGGGTTAGCTGGTACCGAGCTAACTGATTACATACAAGAAAGAGAGAGAGAGATTCGTAAAGGGGAAAGAGAAGACCGGAAAGCCGAGTTGGAAGTGAGAAGAATAGAGGTGGAGACCAAGCGACTAGAAATGGAACAAGAGGCCAAGAAACTAGAACAGGAGACCAAGCGACTAGAAATGGAACAAGAGGCCAAGAAAATGGACCAGGAGACCAAGAAACTGGAAATGGAACATGAATACCGCTTGAAAGAGTTAGAACTCAAGACACAAACTAAGGGTGAAATAGATGCAGCAGAAGGAAGTTCATCTTCACCTGGAGCAACCTACATGAGTGGACAGGGTTACCAGGCCATGAAGTTTCCCTTAGCGGTCTACGATGAAAGTAAAGAAAAGATATTCCAGTTTTTGGATCGGTTCGAGGCTATGGCAATCGCTATGGGACTAGATAGAACCAGATGGGCTCTTAAAGTATCCCAGTCTTTACGTGGTTCGGGCTACGAGGTCTACACACGCCTACCACCAGGACAGGAAAATCAGTACGAGGAATTGAAAGCAGCTTTGATGAAACATTATGAAGTCACCGCACAAACATATCGGAAAAAGTTTAGATCGTCTAGACGAGAGCCGGGAGAACTATTCGCCGCCTACAGTCTGAGGCTGAAATCCTATCTACAGAAATGGATGGACTTGGCAGAATTCCAGAGGGATTATGAGAGTCTCGAAGAGATGATGGTGGTAGACCAAATGCGAAAGCAAATGTCGAAACCTCTCAGAACCTTCTTGGGAGAACAAGGGGCGGAACGGATTGATGTGGTGAACAAGCTGGCGGAACGATTCGTGGAAGTACATGGTGAAGGCGGCAGAACTAAGTACACAAACCAAAGGTCAGGAAAAACGAGACAGAAAGAAATCGACGAACGGAAAAGAAACAAAAGGGGAACCTTATAAAAAGACGTCAACGGAGAGTTCTGAGAAGGTGAAGGTAGGAAACCAGAGCACCTCGAATTCTCAAGCGAAACGACAGTGGTCTGAAAAATGGTGTTCATTTTGTAGGGCGGCCTCCCACAACACGAAGGACTGCAGATTGAAACCTAAAAGTTCTTACTTCGCAGCATGCAAAGTGATTCCTACATCGGTGATCACAGACAAGGCTGAGGTCGGCGAAGGAGAAAGGAACAAAAAGGACACAGGGAAACCTAGGAAGGGAACAGAGTGCACTCACTGCCAGTCGACAACACATAATACTGTGGACTGCAGATGCAAGGGCAAACACGCCAATTGCATAACCAACCTCGAGGAATCAAAAGAGGAAGGCAAGGAAACGGTCAAGGAGATGAAAGACACTCAGGACCAAGAGAGACCACCTGTGGTTGAACTTATTGAAGTCAATGGCCAGCAGGTTGCTTGTCTCTATGATACAGGTTTGGATGGGGAAGCGGTGGTGGACGCCAGCTTGGTAAGCCCAGACCAACTTACAGGGGAGACTATAGAAATACAGCCGGCAATGAGGAGTGCTGTTACCATGACGCTGCCAATCGCCAAGGTGGAGATTAAATCCAGGTACGTCACGGGCATTATTCCAGCTGCTGTATTATCTGACTCCTTATTTCCAATGATCATTGGCACGAAATATGTCTTTTTGGGGATGCCCAAACAGCAAGCCCACAAGGGAACAGTAGTCAGTGGATCTCAAGGGAAGGAAAAAGAGGCAGAGACACTATGCGACAACTCAGGGATAGGAGAATTGCATACTGCCCAGAGGCAGGATACTACGTTGCATCCTTGCTACAGGAAGCTACAAAGAAGTGCTGAGCCACCAGAACGGGGACAGTACTTTCTGAAGAATCAACTACTCTATCGGAGAGCTGGGAGGGGAGATAACCTGCATGAGCAGTGGGTGGTTCCAGAGACCCACCGTCCTCACATTCTTCAGAGTGGACACATCATAGACGAGAATCGACATATGGGTGTCAGAGAGACCTTGCAGCAAATATCCGGCCATTATTGCTGGCCAGGAATGACCGGAGATGTACGCCGGTGGGTGAAGTCTTGTTCGGAGTGCCAGAGAACACCACCCAACAAGCGAATTAAGAGGAAACTAGCTCTTAAAGTGGAAGACAAAGTGGAAGTGTGGAGTCCAGCAGAGACCAATATACTCCAAGTAGGATGGAAAGGACCTTATCCTGTGGAAAAGGTGGTGTCCAAGAACATCTACAAAATACGGATCGGGGAAGAGAAGAAAAATCTCCCTAGACATCTCATTAGGAAATATGAAGAGAGATCCGGGAGCAAAGCTTCGCACTTTATGGTGATGGCAGCCATTAGGACAAAGGTTACCAGTCCAGACGAAGACCAGAGATCGCCAGTACAACATAGGAGGGCCTATAGGACAGTACGTGATAGGTCAGATTTACCCAACGACAGGAGGAGGGAAATCACAAGTCGGGGAAAGGACAAGAGTGAAAGTTTCACCGGTAACCAAGTTCAGAAGGGGTGGGTAACGTCGGGAAAAGCGAGAATTACCCAGGACTCCAACCAGAGATTGGCTGACCAGATACAACATCGCCCAAGATGGTCCTGGAAGCAAAAGCCCAGGAGGTTTGGGAAAGACGACTCGGTCCGACGAGGACGAGGCGGAACATCCCCAGAGGAAAAGCCGGGGAAAACCAAGAGGACATGGAAGCAGTGTTACAATCAGGATGGGACAATCCGTCTGTATTGTGAGCCGTCGCTGACGCAAGTCGAAAGTAGGTCGACTGAACGTACAGGAGCGAGGAGCCAACACTAGTTTCAGTCGTTAGTAGTATAGTAGGGTGTCAATTAGAGCGCCTACTGGATAATGAGATGAGCCATGTGAGGACCCAATCATATCATCAACACGTGGTGTTAATAGCTACTTCGCAGAAGCTCAACGCTCGGTGGATGTGATGGACGTTGTTGCTGCAACTGGACTTCACAGTGGAATACATCCTTGGAAAGGAGAATGTAGGAGCAGATTTTTTATCCAGACATCCAGCTCCGGAGGAAGAAGATTAGGATTGTGGATCATGGGAATCAAACCTACAGTGAGAAAGATTCGACGCGGTCTAATCTCTTAAGAGGGGGCCTATGTCGTGAAATGCTGAATGTTAGTGATTCCCAGATCGACGACTGTATGCAGCGAATACCCAGGGAGTAGAAGGGTTAATGAAACAGAAGGATAAAACACAACGGATTGACCAGCGCATGTGTATGTAGGTCAAGGCGGGAGAGTCGACTACAACACAGGTGACCTGTATAGTGGAAAAATTAGTTTGCTACAAAGAGAGACAGCATCATGGATCAGTCTATTGCGTTATGGAGGTAGGGATATACGGAAAAGCCTAGATCAGAAATTTTCCACTGACAAGGGATAATGAAGTCTGAATTTGCTTTGTCCAGCAATGTCAAGGACGATGGGACAAAGATGATCTAAAGAGAGTGGCCACTTCTTTGTGTCAGTTTAGTGTGCGTTCCCCAACTGGACGGAAAGATAGAATTATGTGTCCTGTAATGAAAAGAAATATCCTCCTTTATAATGGGATAAAGTGCTTGGATGCGGATAAATTTCGATTCGTGGATTTACATTAATTCTATAAAGGAACATAGATGCCTAAATAAGGTATATTAGAGTATAGTTTTAGAATAGGAATAGATATTAGTGAAGTGCATTTAACATTGTTTCTATTAGTAGGAATAGTATAGATGTTGGGTGAATCTTCTATCCTATGTCAGAGTGGGTTTTTTCGGAAGCCTTTTCATTTCGGCTGGAGGAAAAGACACTCACATAGGGGAGAAGAGGAAGCAGACACAGATCTCACTAATAAAATGTATCTCAACCAGGTTTCCATACCAGTGCGAGACGTATCAAATAAGAGAATACAGATGGCTGTGGTCCAGATCACTCAGTGTTGATAACCCACAAGAAAGCCCTTTGAAGTAATAAAGCACGACACTTGTGCAGGAAAAAAGAAAGAATAGAAGTCTCACCGGAAGAATTAAGGACGACAGAGAAAGAATAATAAAGATCAGATGAGCTAATGGAAAAGCTCAAATGACTCAATCTCATAGAGTAGCAAAGTGCGTACCAAGAGCATATATCAATTACAAAATATCGAGTGTAGAACTTTTACAGAACACTAATAGAACATTTTAGAATCTCGATGTGTTGTTCCAGAATGGATTAAAGAACGCTATACGAAAACACCGAACATTCCTTTTAAGCGGACAGCAAATAGTGAGCGAGTTAAGTACATTGATACTGTGGTGAACATTTTCATTACAAAGAACGGATTTATCTACAGACGCAAGCAGACGGAGCCGTCAGGGTGAGATCGTTCTGTGGTGTCTATATATCGTCCTGTACTTTAGCCGAGAGAAGAGACGAGAGAAAGACACGAAGACTATCTATCTACATCTTATCTAGCAGCCACACCAGAAGAACAATAGCAATTACACAGACAATACCCATCCATACACAAGACATAGTTTTATAAATAAATCTTTTATTTAATGTAAAAAAGAACTGTTGTCGGAGTATGTGTTGAGGGAAAACTAGAGAGAGAGTGAAAGAAAGGGATATATGGATGATAAGACGGAAGAGAGGAGTGTAGACAAAAAGTCAGTAACTAATCCCAACAGATAATCAGGTTAAAGATGTGCATGTTGATTCCAATCTCCTCTCGAGGAAATAACAGCACATAAGCCTATCACCTTGCCTAATGATCGTTAGCTAACTAGACTTAGTCATAGAGCAGATTAGCTACCCACCTAGAATCGAATCAGGTTATGACAAAGAAAAAATCAGCAAACAGAATGTGGAACCCCTCCCACAAGGGACACCTACGGGAAATCCCAATTATCCCTCATTACTCAATTCTCAACTAGTAAAGCTTATCAACACTTCACTAATCTATTCTAGCTAACAGAGTCAAGTATCACTTCCCTACTCTAGCTAGTTTCCACTAACAGTGCTAATCATCACACTATAGTTTAACAAGGCTACTGCCTAAAGTAATTATAACGAATATATTATAATAGGTTATACCTTAAATGGCACCACTGCAGTCCTATCAATCATATCTACATCTGCCATTATAGGCACATGTAAAATTAAGTCACTAATTAACACACGGTAGATATTATTTCCACTAGGCGCTGCCGTGCCCTGGCACTCTGACTAAAGCATAATTTCAAGTCCTCCCTAGCTGGTCACAACTAGAGTTTATATGGCAAACTACCAAAGTTGTCCACGTGACTTTATCCTCTTCTCCCCCACACAGGTGTTATTTGGACATATCAACCATTTGCAAGGATCTATTTTTCCGGGCTTAAATCCTGTCAAAGTTGTCAGTAATTGTTAAGATTCTCAAAACAAGCCAGCGAATTTTATGACGACTTCCAACAAACAGTTGCAAATAACCCCGTCAAACTCTTCATGTTCCGGAAACCAAGAATTGACATATGTACTGTTTTCTCCCTACTAAGTACTTCCGTTTTACATCTGCCATTGTGATCTCACGGCTTCCATCTGCATTCAAATGTTGACAAACTTGTCAATCTTCTGTTCCGTGGTGACAATATATGTGATTCTAACTGGTAATGAACTGCCAACTCGGTGTATCCCTTCCTTCTCACTCAACACCAAATGTGTAGATGGGCTGACCCCACTGCTTCCATTTACATTCAAATGTAGACAAACTAATCAAGGCGATGCCAGGACCTGTCACCATCAACACCGACCGTTCCAAATCCGTTATAGATGTACACGTGCAGCTACAAATATTGTCCTGAGATTTTGACATCCGCGGTGTTTTTCCAGTTAGTAAAATAATGGTGCTGAAAATACACGCCAAGCAAACGTCGGGAATATTTATCTGTTTAACTCATGGCAATCTCGCGACAGTATATATGGCAGAAAAGTAGCGAAAGCTAGGAGACGAATACCAAGGGAGAGAGAAAAAGATACTTTCAAAAAGAAAGATGTTTGTTTAGTAGAAAGTAGAACACAAAAACAGCAGAAGGCTGAAGCATCGCTGGACAAAGCCAGAAGTCTCATGAAATCGATAAGACCATGGTTATATTTAAATAAGAATTAACTGATACGTGAAGATTTAAGTATTTTGTTGGTTGGAGTCATTCAAGTTTGATGAGGGTTACACCAGCTCAAATGTTGTGTTTGCTGCGGGGAGGATGAGAGTGGAAAGAGGTGGAGAATCACTGCAAGTGATGTGTGATATTGAGAACTGATGTGGTGTTGTCTTGTGTTGTATAAGTTGTTTTGGGGTATAGAAGATTGAACGTAAAGATACACGGAGCAGTCATAGAATAGTGACCGATTGGGTAGTGCGGCTGTTATAGCCTGAGAATAGAGCGAAGAAGTAGATCATTGTATAGGAGTAGGATGAGGTGATGAGGAGATTGATGAGAAGTGAGTGAGTATTTGTGTATCGGAGTAGTTATGTTGTAGATACGCAGGGAGTGTCTTGGCGTGCGTAAAGGTGTGGACAAACCCGTGTTCGTCGCACTGATTAGAGAATGAAGTGAAGAGTGGAGTTTTGAAACGTAGTCTGTTTGGAATATTGGTAATAGCACATGGATATACAGGGTGGTTGGATTGTGAAAGTCCTGTGGCAGATATTGAATTGGCGTTTTAGTGGTTGCTTCATGAGGCAGATTCGGTGTCGTTTGGCGGAGTTATGTTGAAGTGAGATTGCATGATGCAGAGAAATGAGAGAATATAGCGAAGATGTGATTGGTATGTCTCGCTGGAGTCAGATTGTTGTGAAGGGCTGTTGATAAATTTGATAATGACGACTAGTGTGTCTGTAAAGGAAATAGACAATACTGTGTTAGCTTGTCTATGAGGAACTGGTCGTTGGCCGTATACGCTTGCTGTTTCTGGATGGCGAGGGATACAGATAATAGAAAAAGTTAACCCCACAATGTAGTGGCTAGACACTCCCCTGCAGACCTGGATGGCGAGGGATACAGGTATTAGAGAAAGCTACCCCACAAGTAACCTTGAGTAGTGATGGGAGATGAGAGATGAGTGTTGTAAGCAGAGGAAGAAGAGAACGTGACTAACCAGTTGAGCGGCAGAGTATTGTAAGTAGAGCACTGTAGAACGTGTTTCGATAAATGTGAGTGGCGTAACGGCCAGCGCAGTGTGTGTAAATGAAGTTAGGAGGGAGTTGGGTGTAACCTTGAGTTGTTGTGGTGAGATGATGGAGATTAGTGATGCGGGAGAATACAACATTTGTTGCGTTGGGTGGATGAGAGACTTGAACTGAGGGAATATCCTTATGAAGTGAAAGTAGAATTAGTTGTTGGTACGACTTATATGAAGAAGAGTATATATTATTGTAATTAACGTTGGGGGATATTAATGAGGTCTATAGTAAATAGACATCTTCTGGTGGTTTTCACATTACGGGGATACTGTGGTTAACGGAATGCATATTGTTTAGCTGCCATTTAATTTTAGGATATGACTTGTTGTGTTTTCCTACTTTTATGTGTTAATTATCGGTCCGTATAAGCGACTGGTAATGTTAGATGACTCTAAGTAATTTTGTCTTGGTTTAAATCGATGCTTGTTTTATTATGTATATTATTTTGAAAAATGTCAGGGGATAAATGATGTTTTGTAAACCATGGGGGGGGGGGGGGGGGGGGGGGGTTGATGTATTGTTTTAATTTGTGCTGTGTCTCCATTTGCTCATGTTTACAATTTCAGTTAAATTGCCTCAGTTGGTGTTGGCATATTATTTCGATATGTTATTTTGACTTATAATTGCATTATTTTGCTCTGAGTTTTAGTAGTGTTCAGTTATGTGAATTGAGGGTATAGTCAGGTACGTCCATAAAGAGAGACATATTAGTTAGTAGTGGTATGTTTCGATAAACATGGAGTGAGGGCCATATTTGCAACGTGAAGGGTTAGCTTAACTGAGGGTGGCCAGAGATGGAGCTGTGGTTATCAGCACATAACATAATGGTCCAGGAATAAATTAAGAGAGAGGTTATAATAGGGACACATGGATTGAATGCCATGTTTGAATGTGGGGGTTGTAATAGGTGCTGCGCTAGTCAGCGTTAATAGAAACACATGGATTGAATGCCATGCTTGAATGTGGGGGTTGTAATAGGTGCTGCGCTAGTCAGCGTTAATAGAAACACATGGATTGAAGGTCATGTTTGGATTGTGGGGGAGATTGCTTTAATTCAAAAAGGGGGCTGTGGTTATCAGCATTAAACGTATGGGGGAGTAAGTATGTTCATAGTAAATGAACATTATCAATATTAATTAGAGACGCTGTGGTTATAGCATGAAATAAGTAGAAGTAGAAATTATGTTCATAATACATGAACAGTAAAAAATTATTTTGAACATGGATCGAAAGCCATGGAGGTTTGGGAAGGTGTGGTATCCATCCATCATGTGCCACGCCGATAAGCGTGGGCGGTCATGTTCTGCCATCTCACTCGATCACCAGAGTCGTGGATCAGCTCCGTGTTTCTGTCTCGACCATGCCACAAGGCCAAGCCATCCAGGTACTTGCTTCTAGGTCTTCCCCTTGGTCTGTTCCCCTCGATCTTACCAGTTGTCACCAAATTCTCCAATCCATTTCTTCTCATAACATGCCCAAAAAATTTTGACTGTCTACGTCTAATTTCTCTAATCAATTTACGATCTTCATTTGTTTCTTGAAGGACTTGTTCATTGGTCTTTCTAGCTGTCCATGGTATTCTTTGCATTTTCCTCACAAACCACATCTCTACAGCCATCAGATGTTTTTCAGCCTGACTGCTCATTGTCCACGCTTCACATCCATCTAAAAGTACAGGTTCAATATAGCATCTCAACACTCTTTTTCTCGTTTCAATTGACATCTTTTTATTGGTCAATATGTTTTTCATCTTGCTAAAGGCTACTTTTGCCATGGCGATTCTTGTTCTAATCTCTTCAAGGCATCTCCCATCAGATGTTATTACTGTTCCGAGGTGTGGTATACTAATATAGTATAGACAAGGAGGAAGGTACAATCATAGAGTCATATTTTACTGGCTATTGTTCACAGCATAAACGATATAGGTCAGAGAGTAGAATAATTTTTAATCTTGAGAATATAAAGGTGGAGTTTTAGATCGACGTAACTTTTAACAAGAGTAGAGTATTTTGGTATGAACAAAATTGAAGAACATATCATTTTCATGGATTATATGATTCGTTTTTTTTTTTTGGAAAACTTTATTTTATAAAGTTTTTTGAGTGCAAGGGGGGATAAATGTGACTACTTCTTACTATCTACTTGGTGCGAACCAACCATTTCTCTGTCTGTCCTGTGTTGTTTAGTTGATGTTCGCGAGAGTATGATATGTTGCATAACACATGGTAATCTTAAATTTTTGTTTATACACTAAGAATTTCGATGAACATATGTGATTATGAAATATGTAAGCGGATTGCTTGTATTATAAAGTGAAAAGTTGGAATGTAGAAAGTTACGATGATACAATGAGGAAATATAGAAGGAATAATTAAGGTATAATGTTGGTGGTGAAGGAAGAAGAAGTATAGGTTTTCGCGATAAGAGAAGTGTAAGGTTGGTTAGAAGTCATAGCGGGTGGCTATAAGACATAAGTAGTAGAGTAGTGGAGTTGTAGGACTCTGGAGTAATTAATAAAAGTCAGTATATGATTTTCGTGGTTAGGAGTTGAGCAATGTTAAAGTTGTTTAAGACATGTAGCGGGTTGCTTGTGATTTTACAGAAACGAAGAAGTAATTGTGTGGTTGGGAGAATAGTGCTTGGTATAGGATTATTTGGAGATTAGCGGATAGTGGTCTTGAAGCATAAGTCGTGGGTAGATTTAGGTTAAGTGAGATTTGAGTTAAGACTTTTCGGGGAAAAGTCTCGTTGAGGGTAGAGAGGAAATATAACAGAGTAGCTCTGTTAGGGAGTTTAGATGGCATGGCGTGCAAAGGGAAAAGGGTCTAGTGGCTGATGCACGCGTGAGCACCCAGTAGTTAAGTAACTAGGAACGCTCACGCGCTGACGTGGGGGCAGAGAACGCATTAGTTACCACCAAGATCTCAGGCCAACGGGACGTGTGTCTACATCGATGCCATATGTTACGTTTTTGATATGAAGATGTTTCCTGTAATAAACTAGACAGTATATACTGATTGCGTTCCTTCAGTTGCATTCGTGTTCTGTCGCTCTGTGACATATACAAGCAAGATTGAAAACCTAAAAGCACCAGGGGTTGGAAGGATACTAACATTTGCAGATGATATTCTTGCATATAGGTAGGGGATAGATAGGGAGAAATCATCCCAGGGGCTACAGGCGACAGTAGACAAAGTGATTGACTGGTGCACCGAATGAGTGCTGTCATCCACCTGGAAAAGGCGACTGTTTTGTGGTGCTCTCTGGACAACGGAATTGTGAGAGCTGATGTTCTAAGCCTCGCGATAGATGGTAGAAGCGTCAACAGAGAGAACAAACTGAAGTATCTGGGAATCACATTTGACAGGAGCCTGTCCTTCAGGGACCATGTAGAGACGCTTGTGACAAGGTCTCAAACGGGACTCAATGCACTTAAAACTATGGCTGCAATGGACACAGAGCAGAGAATGCTTTTCACACTATACCAGCACTTGATCCTTTCAGTGACTGATTATGGACTAGGACTGCTCAGTCTCAAAGAGTCAACTGGTGAAATTAGAGCGCATACAGAACAAAGCTATGCGAGTCATTCTGGGATGCACCAGAGACACCCCAGTAGTGTGTGTGCATTACATCCTTGGTCTGCCGAGTGTTGCTGGTAGGCTCAAGGTGATGCAGGCGAAGGTAAACCTCAGAGTAGCTGCAGACACAGATCACCCGTTGCATGAGGCGCTGGAAGCAGTTATGAATCAGCGACTGATTAGAGGGAAATCATGGATGGCTCCAGCGGAGGATACGATCAGACAGGTGTGCCCCTTGGAGAACATTAGGCGAGGAGAGGAGTGGATCAGAGTGCCAGCGGAGCAGTCAGACTTGTGCAGAGTTATAATCACATTGAGCTGGGAGTGCAGGCAGTGGCCAACAGGGGCCGCGGAAGTTGAAATGCAGCAACTAATTCAGGACAATGCTCGCTCGGGTGATGTGATTATCTACACAGATTGGTCGGAGTTGAGAGGTAGGAGAAGTGATTGGGGGTTCTTAGCAAAAGCTAATGGTCTACGTTTGGTGCAGGAGAGCCTGGCATATGATACCACAATATCCAGATTAAGAATGGAGGTGGAGGCTTTCCGCTGGATGGAGAATACGATACACACACACATCGTGATTGTAACTGACTCAGAAAGCATGCTGAGGAAGGTGAGGACAGGCAAGCTTCGGGCAGAGTGGCTTGCTTCGCTTCGGAGGTTACGGGTGGCAAGCATAGCCTGGATCTTTTCTCCGGGGCATGCCGGTGTGCTGGGGAATGAACAGGCGAACAGACTGGCTGGCTCTGCAAAACTTAGTGGAGTATTGATGCATGACAAGGCAGATGTGGTTGCGGCCTTGTGGGAGCACGTGTACACCTCGGAGGAGCAAATGGATCACCATAGTCTGTCAAGAATGTGACAGCGAGGAATGACGAGGGGATCTAGCCGATGCTCGACGCTCAGAGGAAAAGCGAGACGGACACATAATCAGATTGCTACTGGTACAATTGGTGTTGGAACTCTTCGCTGGCTGCTGAGGATGGGGACGGAGCGCTTATGGGAATGCCCCGAATGCTGTGATGTCGGTTCCTCAATCAATCAATCAATCAATCATGCGATTCATACGCACACAGTAGTGTGGGCACTAGTACCACTAGTTTGATTTCTGTGTACAGTGATTCCTTATACAGAATGATTTTCATCTGGCTGAAAGTTACCCTTGCTTGGCTTATTCGTCCTGATAGCTAGATTTCGTTTTCCATTGTTATTATCATTATTCCAAAATAGGCGAATCTTTCTACGAGAGTAAGATAATAAGTAGGCCACAAATGGCTGTAGAAAAATAACTAACTATAATAGCAACTTTAAACCAGTTTATTTTTATAATACATTGTCCCTTTATTTCTAAACATAATTTCCACCAACATTGATGCACTTATCCCATCGTTTTATCAGCTCTGCCAAACCGGCTGCATAGAATTGCGTGCCTTGTTTTCATTTACCTGATATCCCACAGAACTGTGTGACTTACTTATTGACTCGCCCTCGTAACTTATTCTACTCAATGAAAACGAAATAAATGATAAAGTAAGAGGAGACATGGTTTCCTTATACTTGGGTGCTATAGGGAGAGAGAAAGAAATGCAACGTTGACTGCGTAAGGGCCACAGTTAAGAAGGGAGAATGAAAAAAGAAAAGAGTTTAAGCACCTCATACATCCCTCTCGCTGATCAAGAAAGAGATAGGATAAGAAGAAGATTGTTACCAGGTTCGGGCTGACAGAGAATCAAAATATGTCATTTTTTTTTATCCCAGGCAATGAATTACCACACAGGCAGTTCCAACCACAGCAATTATTCAACCCAGATAACAAAACAAGTAACATACTGATATCAATTTTAT
Organism: Cepaea nemoralis; assembly: GCA_014155875.1. Lineage (NCBI taxonomy): Eukaryota > Metazoa > Mollusca > Gastropoda > Stylommatophora > Helicidae > Cepaea > Cepaea nemoralis. The sequence continues at coordinate 39,362 of JACEFZ010005737.1, forward strand.
TGCCGAAAAAATGAACCCTTTCAAACCAAGATAATTTCAAACAAATCAAAAACCCATAATTCTATCCATAATTAGGAACCCAGATAGATTCATGATACAAACCATGCTAGCTCAAAGCAGTCACAGCGATTACATTTATAACATTGGTGATCTTATCACTCAAAGTGGCATTTGCGCCATTTCTTAAGGGCTTTGGCTAATTTCTTGTTTCGGGCTTAGGCACCCGCTAACTTCAGAACTTGGTTTGAAGAGGACCTTTTTCATCGCGCTCTTTCTCTTAAATACCTCCCCGCCCCCCCACTATATTCCCGGCCCAGGATTCATTGCGCCCTAATGGCACGACCCCTGGCGGTCCCCCATCATCACCCTGTGCTATGCAGAGGTATGTCCTCTGGAGTGTTCCATCGTTCTTTCACAGGCGGCTACATTAACTATGCACAACCTTACGGGAAATCGCTAGGGGCTAAGTCCACCGAAAACACACCTTCGCGGAAGACATTTCGCGAATGACGCCGATGTTGAATGTGAAGTGAAAACGTGGTTTAGAAAACACGGCACGCAGTTCTATGCAGCCGGTTTGGGAGGACTGATAAAACGATGGGATAAGTGCATCAATGTTGGTGGAAATTATATTGAGAAATAAAGGGATAATGTATGTATAAAAATTAACTGGTTTCAAGTTGTTATCATAGTTAGTTATTTTTCTACAGCCATGTGTGACTTACTTGTTAAATTACTCTCGTACTTGTTGCAGTGCGATCCTGTTTGCTGTCACTATATAGTACTATATACTCTACATGTCTCTGTTATCTTGGTCGTTACCATAACTTTGTGTGTGTATGCATGTTCCTTCACAATTTGTGTCCTTGTTAAGTTCGACCAACAATCATCTTCCGCATCATTATTTGTCAAATCACCCAACATTCTCTCTCTATCTTTAGCACATTCGATCTTCTCTTTCGTCCAGCCGTCTTCACACCCTCTCGTATGACCAAAGATGACAATGGCGTTGTCCTGATGTGAGTAATCAACTCTCTTTGTGATTTGACCTTCTGCAGTACTTACCTATTTGTCTTCTTAGCGGTTATTGAGATTCTTGGAATTCTAAGTAGAACCTACATCTTTGTGTCCTCCAGTTTGTCTGCTTTGTTCAGTGTCCACAATACACTGACATTCATTATATATTTGAGTTGAGTCTTCCATCTGTTGTAATCACCGGCTCCCTATATCAATGCACCCATCTGCTGGTTTCAATGTTATTCCATTTACTGTCACTGTAGACTGGTTGCATTTATTTTTGGCGGCGGTCACTTTGTGTGTTTAGTTACAGTCCTTTGCTTTCACTTTCTGTTACTGTCTATCATGTTTTGTTGTTGCATATCCTATTTACAGGACATCGCTGTCACCACCAGCATGTTACTGCTGTTGTTGTCTTGGCAAGTTTATGTTAAGTAGTTTGCCATTGCTTTCTGAACGACCAACTCCCATACCAACACGTTAAAACCCAGCACGGCACGGTCTGCTGCCAAATCGGTCGCAGTCGTGTTTCGAACGCCGGTAAGCGGCCTCACGAATCATGTCCGCAAGACCCTAGTCACGGAGACCGGCACTGTCTATCTATTCTTGCAATTAATTTTCATTTCTTGCCATAAGCACTTTCATAGCCTAGCATGGATTAGTTATATTTGGTCCCCCTGGCGAAGGGCTAAAGGACGCTGTTCGTACTCCCGTATACCCACGTATGAAACACGGCTGCGCGAGATTCTGCAGCGGATCGCATCGCGTTGTGGAAAGGTATGTGAGCCGGTTGTTCAGAAAGCAATGGCGAACTACTGAACGTAAAACATGCCTAGACATCAACAGCAGCTGAAAAATGTTGGTGTTGACTGCAATGTCCTGTAAATAGGATATGCTAAACAGGGTCAGGGGGAATTCAGCCCTATGTAGTCCACCGAGACCCACTTGCAAACGGTTCAGTTTTCTGTTTTTGATTGGTGTAGAACTACAAAAATTAGATGTTTAAGAGTATGCATCTTTCCCATTGCAACATAAGCCTGTGAGACCTGGACAATTATTAAACAAGCTGAACAGCGCATAAATGCCTCTGAATATAAATATTATAGACGAGTTCTAAGAATATTTTGGGTAAAAACAAAAGAACAAATGCATCCATACTTCAAGAGCTGAATATTGAAGAGGGTTGGCTATTAAAGAAGATAAAACAAAGACAATTGATATATTTTGGTCACTTGAAACGCCATGAAAGTTTGGAGAGAACAATAATGGTAGAAATGCTTCCAGATCTACAAATTGATGGGAAAGATATTAGACTGATAAAAAACATATATTGGAAACAACAAGCTGCCATAAGGATTGATAATCAAGTGGGACAATATCAGCCTATTAAGAGAGGTGTGAGACAGGGATGTGTAATGTCACCAGATCTTTTTTCCCTATATAGTGAAAATATTTTCAGAAATGTAGAAGATATAAATGGAATCATCAATGGAGGACGAAACATCAATAACAGTAAATATGCAGATGATACAGTATTGATTGCAGACAATGCGCAGGATCTGCAACAATTAGTAGATGCGGTTGTTGCACACAATTAACAGGTGGGGTAAGAATTAAATTGTAAAAAGACACAGATTATGGTCGTCACTAAGAAGAAAGAAATACCACACTGTAATATACAAGTAAATGGGAATATTCTTCAACAAGTGAATCGGTACAATTATCTCGGAATAGTCATAACATCTGATGGGAGATGCATTGAAGAGATTAGAACAAGAATCGCTATGGCGAAAGTAGTCTTTAGCAAATGAAAAACATACTGACCAATAAAAAGATGTCAATTGAAACGAGAAAAAGAGTGTTGAGGGAATACATAGAGCCTGCACTTTTAAATGGATGTGAAGCGTGGACAATGAGCAGACAAGCTGAAAAACATTCGATGACTGTGGAAATGTGGTTTCCGAGGAGAATGCAAAGAATACCATGGACAGACAGAAAAACTAATGACCAAATACTATAGGAAAGTAATGAAAATAGTAAATTGATTAGAGAAATTAGACGTTGACAGTCAACATTTTCTGGCCATGTTATGAGAAGAAATAAATTGGAGAACGTGGTGACAACTGGCAAGATCGAAAGGAACAGACCATGGGGAAGAGCGAGAAGTAAATACCTGGATGGCGTGGCCACATGGCATGGTCAAGTTAGGAACACGGAGCTGTTCCACGACTCTGGTGATCGAGTGAAATGGCGAGTCATGACCGCTCACGCTTTCCGGCATGGCACATGATGGATGGATATGCCTGGGAAGAGAGGTAGAGGAAGGCCAAAGAGAAGATGGGTGCAGGATGTGGCGGATGATCTCCAGATGGGGCATCATCGAGAAATTTTCCAGGAAGGTTATTATGGGAGCTGGGTTCTGCAAAGGACATGCTACTGAATGAATGAATGATTAAAGTTCTGGGTTCTCATGGCCAGACCGCAGCACATTACTTCGCTTTATCTTAGCCAACAGGCTTATCGATATCATTATTCTCTTTTATGTTTAATAAAAACATTAAAGTAATTTATAGTGTCTGCACTTTCAGTTATTTATGTCCATAAAAAATTAAGCATTGTTTATATAATAACAATACATAAGGATATGTGTATAATGAGGGAAACTTTCGCTTAGTCCGGTAGCCATGTCCGTGCCCCGGGGTGTGCGACCTGTAGATCACGGGTGCAAGACGGACAGTTTAAAGCAGACGGTGTAAAGGGCAAGGTCAACACCGTTCGAAAGTCTGGACCAGTCCTATTGGTGGATATTTTCTGGATAGCGTTCATTGCCATGTGCGTCATTTAAATAGTGGGCGTCAGTATTTGAAGTAAGCATTCATTTTAAGAAAACGTGTTAGAATTAGTTTCAGCTTTCAGAACGCAATCTTAGAAGTGTTTAGTATTTGAAATATTTAAAGAGATTGTTTTATTATTAAAGAATTTGTGTTGATAAGACTTGTCAGGGAAGCTTGAACCCCTTGTTTCTGGAGATTCATGAGTTTTTCGTGCGCAGATTCAAACGACAATGTCTACGTCACGATCCGGCCAAATCGGACTGTCATTGTTCTCTTGTTCACTTGTAAATAATGTTGTAAATTATTGTTCTTATTGAATTAGAGTTCAGCGTTTAATTTTGTTTCATTTTTGTTGTAGATAATCAACAACCAGCAACAAACGCATCAAAATGTATGAAACCTGTGCAAAAATGGTGGGTATATTTTCTATATTTTTAAAGATATTTTGAATATAATTATAAACTAGTAAGTTACTTAACGGCCGTTAATTCATACATTTCATAAATCGCCACATACGGTTAGAGTAAACAGATAAAGCCGAGGAACACTGCTCATCATTAGAAGCAAGCCACCCAGCTCTCGTAAACTATGCAAAAATGCACAAAACAGTTCACGTGGAAACATGTAAACAAATAATCTTGTTTGTTTAAAATTGACATGCCAGTCCTCCCAGATTGAACCTCGGGAACACAACTTTGTGTTTGCGCCAAATTTCTCTCTAGTTTTAAAAGGTCTGATCTGCCATTGTAGGCCACATTTTGGAATTCGGCCACATATATTTATACATAAACAATCCATTATTGCTGTGAATATGTAAGCTTTTTGAAAAATATCAACTTAAAAAACAAACATGATTTAAGCATGCGTGCTCACACAAATTATGCCAGAAATCATAGTCCAAGGAAAGATAGCACCCAGTGACCATAATTTCAGAAGAAATACATACATTGTAAGAATGTTTTGGAACATTTCTGTTCATATTAAAATATTTTTTGTCTGCTGTAGATAGAATATATGCAGGAGACCACCCCAAGCCATATAATACTTACTACAATCTTTTGCTGTCTCCATTCCTCCCAATGTTCATTCTCTGTAATTCTCATGTGTTTAGGACTTCAGCTAATTCCAGGTGAAAATATAATCAGCACCCCTGAATCATTGCTGTGTTCTCTGTAGTGCGTTACTTATCCTATAGAAGAGCTTCCTATTCTCTTGGTTGGCTGAGGGATTTTAATTGTGACTTATTCAGACCGCAGTGGCAAACTACTGAACATAAACTTGCCAATAAATCATGAACAGCCAAAAAATGCTGGGGTTTGTTGCTACATCCTGTAAAGGACTCGGCTGGCAAAGATTACTTTTCATCTTCATGCCAGGGCATGCGGGAGTACAAGGGAATGAGCAGGCTTGCAGGTAAAGATACCGTGAAAGGTGGACGAGCCATGGACCAGGCAGACACTCTGAGAATGCTCTACGAGAAGTAAGTCGTTTACGAGAACCAAGCGATGACAGTGAGAACAGCAAGTTAAAAGAGGGGTGGCCAAACAAGAACACTACGCAGGAAGCCAAAGAAGATTGATAAATCAACACAGAACTGGCGTTGTGAGCCGCTATACGTTGTGGGATTTACTGAGGAGGGGATCTGAGCACTTATGGACTGAATGGTTCGATGTGCAATGAGGATGATCTGTCGAGGAACTAATTTAAAAAAAATTTTTGTTCATTAGCTGCAATTTGTGGCTGAATATTTCTATGTGATTGGGTAGCCTACCCTAAGTACAACCCTTCCTTGGTCACCTTATGACATGCTTGTTGCAATGTTACTATTCTTTGCTCCCCTTATTGGCCCCGATCACATGCGGGTCATTATTGTTAAAATCAAATGTGAATAATCACCATCTGAATCACCTTCCAAATAATTGAGCACAAGTTCTTGTTCTGCTGTCGGCCTCAGGACCATTTCTTTGTTGTCAGCAAGACTTTTCATCATGAAACCAATTTCACAATACAGTGCAAACTGCTTCAGGCGATCTAGGATGTGGTGAATTTCTGTTGTGAAGAACAATTTGTTTATCCCCGGCCATTTGTCTTCGTCTCTGAAGTGGAATTTCTGATAACTATTGCTTGGTTCCCAGGTGTCTCAGGTGAGTTTGCCTTATCAGGTCTGCACTGTTTTCTCATCGCCATTTGCCTTTATCTTTCCACAAGCGATGTCTACTTCCTTATCAAACTTTCCAATTTTTGTTTTGTCTCGGTCAATTTGAAGAAGTGGTCTGATACCCAAAAACTTACTTCCGGACATGGGATTTCTCCATATGTCAAAACTCATTTACTGCCAATATAGTTAGTACCTTGCGGTGTAGGGCAGAGGGGTCTTTGAGCCTGAGGAATTAAGGCTGCCTGGGTAATGGAGTCGCCGTGAACTGCGCAGGTTAGGATTTTCTTTTTGCCCCTGACAGAAACAATCCACACCTTACTGAGGATTCAAACCCGGGTCTCCAGAAGGAGAATCCAGTGTTCCAGCAACTGCAGCCAGTCAGTCCTCGAAAACTTGAAATGTTGAACACATGCTGACATTTCTGCACATACAACCAATAAATAGGTGCCTCACGGTGCAAGGGTTACAGCCATTAGTCTTGTGCATCTGCTAGAATAGCTACATTGTAAATTGGTGCTGAATTAGCAGCAGAGTTGATCAAACTTGACAAACAGAAAACATTGTTGTATAAAGTTATGTTGTGAGCAAGTGTTGAATATTTGAAGTCTTGATTTCACACCTGGAACTAGTCTTGTAGGTCACATAACCTTTGTCTATAGCTGTTGTGGCTTTCAATAACAACACAGTCTGGTTGATGCCCCACTCTAACAAGTACAGACCTTCTGTCAGGGGTCAACTAAACTAAATAATTCAGCTGCTGGGATCCTTTCTGGTAACATGCAGACTGTTTGTTTGTGTGTGTGTGTGTCTGTAAATACGGGCTACACAAACTGAATCACAGGTAAAGAAGAATGTTTTAGAATGGGACATTTCAGACACCAGGTAAAAAATGAGGTATCTCTATCTCTTGTGCTGGAATGGTAGTGCCATCCATGCATCCATGGATGTCTTGTTTCCCTCGCCACTGTTACATCAATTATTGTGTTTGAAGCCGTGTTCTTGACTGCTTTATATTTAAAGTTGTTTAGCAAACCTATTGTTATAGTTTTTTTTTTTTTAATTTCTTTTTGTAAGCATTTGATTTAATTGTTCCGAAGTAACTGAGAATATAATAGTACGAGGGGGTGTACTCAGATAGTAGTGCACCACGTGGTCTTCTCAGGTCATAATGACTGAAGCATGACATTGTGCACACTTCAAATATGGCATGTGCTGATTGTGAACCAAACTGCAACCCAACCAGCCAAATATGGCTGCCCTAAACCATTGAAATAGAGCGTGTTAGCAACTTGCGTTATAAGCAACAAATTGTGATAGAATTTCTCGCTGCAGAGAAGGGAACTTGTGAACATTCACAAGCGTCTATCTATATCAGTGGTTCTCAACCGGTGGGGAATTCCCCCCCAGGGGGCAATTTTGGGGTTTCCAGGGGGGGAATTAAGATTATTTCTTGATTGTGTTGATACAAGAACCGATTACTTGACATTATTTTTCTCTTCATACTTTACGGTTCTGTATGTATCATCCTTCTCAAATTCATTTTATAAAGTAAGTAGATCCGCAAATCACGTTTTATGTAGATGTCTAGACTTGTTTTAGTATGTGCTATTAAATTTAGCTTCAATTATTAAATATACTGTGTAGGGGCAGGGGGGAATTTTTAGGGAGGAAATAAGAAAGGGGGGGGGGAATGACGCTCTAAAAATATTGTGAGGGGGGGGGGGAATGATGTCCTAAAAATATGGTAAAGGGGGGAACGAGCCAAAAAAGGTTGAGAACCACTGATCTATATGGTGTATATGGAAGTTTTGCAGCCGACAGGAGTGTGCAGTCAGTCGCTGAGTTCAGAGAGGTGGAGGTACGGAGCTGCTTGATGGGCGGGCTGTGGGCTTCCTGTCACAGCCACCAAGGAATAGATGACATGGGCTGAGGGGCTGATTGGGGAATCACAACCCAACAATTGGCCTTGCAGTTACACAAAGTTGGGTTGTCTAAGGTTGTCACAAGATGGCTTCCTCAAAGTCTGACATGTTACGGATTGCAAAGGAAAGCAATTTCTTCTGAATTGTTGCGTTTAAATGTTGGAGATATTTTGGCTAAGATCATTACAGGTGATGAAACCTGGCCACATCATTTTAAACCTGGGACAGAAAGACAGTCAATGGAGTGGCATCATCTATAAACACAAATGAAGAAATTCAAAACTCCCTCAGCTGGAAAGGGACATTGGAGGAGTGATTCTTGTAACAAGCGGAGTTTCTGCAGCAGTTTGGCCACACAAGAATCCAGCAGACCCGCTTCTCCTTCGTGACAATGTGGGTCTGGCAACCCAGGAAGCAATCACCAAATTGGGTTGCACTACTACCCCATCATCCTATAGTCCTATTTTGGCACCCTCTTCTTCTTTCGTTTGCTTGAAATGTCTATAACTGCAATGATATTTCTTATATGAACTCCAGTCTTCTTTAGTTGCCTCAGTGGTCCATATAGTTTATATCTTCCACTGTTATATGTGAACCCTCCGATTGTCAGCTCATTGGTCCACTTAAAGATGCACTCTGCGGGACAAGGTTGAAGATGCAGTGGTTCATGCAGCGAGGAAATAGCTACATGGTCAAAATTTGGTACGGGCAAGGAATATATGCACTTGCTTTTGTGCTGGAATAAAGCCGTACAAGTTTATGGGGATTATGTTGAATAATACCGATGTTCACATATATCCATGTATATTGCGTATACATTTCATGCGTTTTGAACAGCTGAGAAAATCAATGTGGTGCATTACTTTCTGAACGCCCTTCGTACATAGGTTTCTGCATATATGCTGCACTTTCTGAACTATTTCTGGGACAACCACTTTAAGGCGATGCTAACCATAAAAAATTTAATTCCATAATACTTAATTTCTATGTTCTTTTATGGTATAGAGTTTGATATTGAATACTGCTGATCGATAAAATATTGTCAAATTGACTTCGCACTAACGGTTGCTATGGAAACTAAGATAAACAGCGGCCATATTGAATTTCTTAATGTACCTCTAAAACATTTATTTTTTAATGTACAGGCTAAATTCTTTGCTTTATGTGTAAATAAATAGACCCTTTACAAGTTTAGTAGAAAATTTTAATATCTCTTTGCAGTTTTGTTTTTCATAATTTGAAAATTTTAATGACATTTTTAATGACATTTCTTTTTTTTTTTTTTTTAGTGCAGCACAAAAACTAAAACTTAATTTTCAAGATTGATCTACTCACAATGTAAGTGATATAATAAAGAATATCTCTGCAAAGTTTGATTAAAATCTAACGAATAGTTTAAAAAAAAATTGTACCTATGTATACAAAATGAGAAAACGGGGAAAAACTAATTATTTTTTGTTTTTGGTTTATTACTAATACACTCTTTTACAGAGAAAAACAGTGTAAAACTGTACCTGACTGTTAGAATAGTCCTGCTGAATATGCAGGACCTACCTCCAGGGCATGCAGCTCACCTTGTCTCTTCAGTTTGGCCTCTCGTACAGTGTCACGTCTTTTAGTTTGTTTGTCCTTCTTGTACTACAGACTATTTCTTACTTGCTTCTGCATCCTAAATGTTCCTAGTCTCTGCATATGCAGGCCTGTAGAGAGTCCATAAAACTGGGCAGTGTCTTGGGCAGCAGCAGCTCGCTCCAAAGTTGAACTCTCTTGCTGTAGTTACAACTGCAAACTGAACGCACTTGCGAGAGGCAAAGTTGTCTTTAGTGCATCGAGCCCATATCAAGCTGTGTAAACACTCATTTTAATTCCGAGTTTGTCCTGACACATCTACTAAGTCGTTTAGTGTCAGACAGCCTTTCATAAATTGGACAAGATATTTCTCAAGCTTGTCACGGTTGAGCCATGTGTGTAACATCTTGTCATGAGGACCTGGGACCTGATGCTTAGCCAGGGCGGATTGAAAAAAACACCAAGATTGCTCTCCACTTGGGCACATTTCATGACGTGGACTTTTGTCTGTTGAAAAACAGTGATGCAGTGAAGCCATAACACTTTTCCTCATGGACTCTACACGTGTGTTGTTTTCGTATGGCTCTATTGTAATAAATTGTCAGCCTACAGATGGCATTTTGTGTAAGCTGACCTTTACCACATCCTTCTAGGGTCATACCTTGCTTTCGGCAGTCAGCAACAACATTGCGGAGTGCTGTTCCAAGGCGTTTACTGACATGGTTGATACACTCCTCTTTGTCTATCTGAATGTCATCCCCATATGGTTTGATCTTGGTAAGTTCCGCAAATGTTTTGGTGTCACCATCAGAAAGTATTGACGTGTAGCGAAGTTTGACAGGCCACAGACCGTCGCCACAGCACCCTTGCAGCCTCCACCTCCATCATTCCAGCAGATCCTGTGAAATTATCACAGTTCAGATGATGTTCTGCCTTCCATGCTGCAAATTCATCTGGTTTGTCCCTGGAAAGTGTCTTACCAGTGGTTTCACACACCTGGCAATATGTGGACATAACATGGGCATCTATGCAAAGTCCTGTAAGAACATCCACTGCACAGCCAACTCCAATGTGGGATGTGTGGCCTCTAGTCAGCCAAGTGCCATCAAAGCTGACACTAATATCTAGCACATCATTGTCATGTAGAGTTATGCCTGACTGTTGTGCATGAGCCTGTCGAACATACTTTACGGTTTGAGAGAAAACAGTGGCCTCCAGATCTTCTATCTTTGAATATAGTTTATTCGCTTTGCTGTGAAATGTTTTGTGATGAACACCTTGCAGGTTCATGTTTTCACAAAAATTGTTGAATGTTGTTGCACCCATCCCACAAACTAATACTGAATATACTGACTGGCTGTTGACAGCAAAAGATCTATCCCCATCATTACTTCTTGCAGATAGGTATCTTCCACACACCACTTCTTCACAACAAGAGCAGTAAACCTCTGCATACACAGCTAATCCCTTGGCTTTCTTGCTGTCAGTTTTCAAAATAAGACTAGCATTTTTACAAACTGGACAACATAACATTTTGATTATTGCCTCAATTTCTGAACAAACTATTTATTGCTCTTTGTTCCCGTTTTTGATATCCATTGTCGTCACCAGAAGCATACTTTCTGCTAGTGGATGTCGTGTATTTATACGTATCTCTTTTAAATTGGCTTCGGGTAATAAAAGAATCACTTCCACAAAATTGAGAACACGATAGCACTGATTCATTCAGATTCACTGTCAAAACACTTGGATTTGGAAGAAGTGGCATGTGCACTTTAGCTGGGTCGCTTTCAGTAGTTTCAGAATTGTCTGTATCGTTTACGACGTTCTGATAGGCTTTTCGCTGCTTACGAGCATTTGCGAGGTGTAGTCTGAGATTTCTTACGTTCAGTAGATGACTGGATGTTAAATTTCTTAGAACGAGGCATATTTCAATGCGTGTCAGTCTGTCATCAACAATGAACGTTCAGCACGTCGCGAGGTGTAAACAACACAAAGCCTCCATTTTGGAAACCCACGTGATCAATTTCAGCGATCGGCGAACGCGGATTGCTTACGGTATTCCATACATGGAAGATTCCAGAAGATGATAGATACAAATAAACCCGATGTACACAGAAAAGTTTCTGATTAGACGAACTCGGAGTTTCACGAACAGTTATGGAAGATCATGACCTTTTCAGTGATACCCGACACGTGCGTGTAGTGTGTTCCCGATATATCGTTGCTATGGTTTGAAAACCGTCAATTTCGCAACAATTTTCAATAAGTAGACAATTTGACACCTTATTGCTCTTTGTTCAGTAAAAAGTTCAGTAAAATATGAATATTGCATTAAAATAACAGTTTTTAAACAATAACAAGTACCGAATCTGATAGAAGACATAATGTCTAAAAATGAACTATTCCAAAAGTAGCAAAATTGACCAAAAATCAATGTTTTTACTGCTGCACATCGCCTTAAAATACATGATGTTTAGAGATCAGTTTACTATCTGGGACAGTTTGTTAGTAACAATTAATTACTAGGACGGTGGATTATAGTAACTAGGAATGTTTAAAAAGAATTAATCTGTTACTGATGATTATTTGTCTGTGAAGTCGTCAGGTGATGTTTCACCTGTTACAACACCTAGCTCTGCATCGTTGAGTGGCCATCCACCCAAGTTTGGAACAATCATACCAAGCAGAATTTTTGTTGGTGGAATTGCAGCTAATGTGAGTGAATTTATTGATACATTTGATTGTGCTGTTAATTGTCCTTACTTGCATCCTAGTTGCTGTATACCTTGCCTTTGATTTATACCTGCAGAGAACATCATGAATGTTGAGCAAACATGGTTTTACCATTTGTATGTCTGATTATAGACTGGTCAATGAAGACAGTTACTACCTTGACAAAGCTACTTGACGATTTGAACGACAGACAACTGCATCGCCCTTCTATGAGACTTACAATTGATTGGAGGTCAAACAGTTAAGTCCAGTAATTTATAAATACCGGTCTCCATGACTAAGGTCTTGCGGGTGTGATTTGTGATGCCGCTTACCTGCGTTTGAAACACAACTGCGACCGGTTTGGCAGCAGACCGTGTTGCGCTAGGTTTTAACGTGATGGTATGGGAGTCGGTTGTTAGAAAGCAATGGTGAACTACTGAAAGTAAATGCCAAACATCAACAGCAGCAGTGCTGGTGTTGACAACAATGTCCTATAAATAGGATATGCAAAAAATTTTTTTTATAAGGGAAAGACAAAAGATGAGATTAAACCAAATAACACAATCTTCTTTGGTGAAGCCTGACTTCAAGAGGTGGGATCTAACGATTTACGTAGCAGTGTCAGATGGAACAGATATTGAAATGATATAAAAGGCATGGGGAGCTTTCATGGCACTTGGGCATTTGTAGAAGTCAGAAGAAATGAAACTTGGCACCAGACATAGAATATTTCACTGCAATCTTGTATCAGGACTACTACATGGGTGGGTCAGACACATGAACGACTAAAAGACGTGCCCGTTTATTACTTGGTGCCTGGGCAGAATAGTGGGGCACTAAAATTGTGGAGCTCATGGAAAGAACTCAGCAAATCCCAGTGAATCAAGAGAGGAACTGGCACTTGGTAGGACACACACTGAGAAAACCTGGAGATGGGTTAACTAGACATTTCCTTGCCTGGAACCCACAGGGCAAACACAATAGATCTGAAAATGTGTTAAGAGAATTGGGTGAATAATTTGGGGTGAACGCAGATGATGGCACCGCTTGATATGAGCTGGTTGAGGGCCTGTCTCAATGGGGGATGAAGGGGAAAAAAGAATCAAATTACAATTATACAATTTTACGAGTGCTTAGTCTACCTCAGTAAATGTTCAGGTGTATGTACTTCTTCAGTTTGTGCGTGTGTGTGGCATTTGGGGAAACCACTGCAAACATCACCGTAACACATAGTTAAGGTAGTAGCATGTTAGGTGAACCACTGCAAACATCACTGTAACACATAAAGGTAGTAGCATGTTAGGTGAACCACTGCAAACATCACTGTAACACATAGTTAAGGTAGTAGCATGTTAGGTGAACCACTGCAAACATCACTGTAACACATAAAGGTAGTAGCATGTTAGGTGAACCACTGCAAACATCACTGTAACATATAGTTAAGGTAGTAGCATGTTAGCTGAACCACTGCAAACATCACCGTAACACATAAAGGTAGTAGCATGTTAGGTGAACCACTGCAAACATCACTGTAACACATAGTTAAGGTAGTAGCATGTTAGCTGAACCACTGCAAACATCACTGTAACACATAGTTAAGGTAGTAGCATGTTAGGTGAACCACTGCAAACATCACTGTAACACATAGTTAAGGTAGTAGCATGTTAGGTGAACCACTGCAAACATCACTGTAACACATAGTTAAGGTAGTAGCATGTTAGGTGAACAATTGTCCAGCTGATGAATATGCATAAGCTGGTGGTGACTGCCATAAGGTGATAAGTCATCACTAAGCATTACATTATAGCATATGGTTCTTGTTAGGAAGAAAACTTATAAAAACACGCACTCACATACGTGAACCTGAGATGAAAATACGAACTAGGTGAATGTTGCGTTGCAGAGGTGTTCACAAGTGTTGGGGTTTGTACTTAAACATTCATCTTGTCACTCATGCTGACATTCTCTTCACCTCAACATAAGGCGTGCTGGGAATACACTAGTCTAGCTAACAAAGGCAGGATCATCAGCTTATTTATGATGCTACCAATGCCCACACACTTAGTGCTCTAGAGACAACAGGCCCAGGAATGCCCCACAATCATGGCAGACAATAATAGACTGGAGATCTGTGGGCACGCTTGAGTACCTACCTCCCTGTCCATAATTCTTAAATCATACAAAAGTGAACTCAAACCAATGGCTTTGACTAACATCATGTTGTGGTAAAGAAAATATACTAAAAAATGCATATTATTTTAACATATTTGACTGGGATCTTCTCATGTTGATATGATTGTTACATCAATGTTAATATATTAGCTGTATAACCATTTATCTTCTTCTATTTTATCATCTCACTATTGTCATATTGATGAACCCTTGCTCTGTCATATTATGTTCTCCTATCAACATGTTATTGATATGTGTATCTTGTGTACTGTCCACTTATCTTGTATAGTTGACTTCTCTTTCTGACATTTGTCATGCAGTTTGAATGCTGTACAGTCAAGTACTACTATAAATCTCTTGGTACAATACATTTTTGTTTTTGTAAAAGATCTTTCATTACACGTGGATCTCTGTAAATGCCTGAATTCCATTTCCATAAATCATGTGCAGATAATCTCGAGCATGAACTCGGTAGCACTGATTCTGAAGATAGTGTGTATTCCACAAGCACATGATCTGTAAATGTTTTATGGATGTTTTCAAATGTTGAAACTTAACATGGGCAGCAGTCTATAACATGTGTTGTCTTCCTTTCAGACTCCTGAAGTGTTTTAATATGCTTTTTTTTTTTTTTTTGCTCGTCTGAGGAGGCTATTTGTCCAATTGCACTACCCCAGGATTGGGAAGGGTTGTGTACACAATTCTACTGTACAAATCGGTACTGTTAATTGAATCTGGGTGTCATATGTCTAAACCACTCATAGGTAGTCTCTTTCCATAAGTTTTCTTGCTGTGTATCTGTTGTCAGAGTACTCTATAGTAAATAGTAAATATCTAGGCATGGTAGTGAGTGATGGAACATTGACAGATTAGAAAGCACTTGGAGGCAACAGTGATGTGGTTTCTGAGAGAATAGTTGCCTGTCCTTTACTGGATATTAAACCAACCCTAGCATTTATCATCTGTTTGTGATTTACAAGGCAATGTTAATTATTCACTAGCTTGCCATTGCTTTCTGAACAGCAAATGCCTCACCGAAATAAATGCAAAGTGTCTCCTTCTGAATTGCCCGCAACTGATTTTGAACTCTTGACCTGATATGATGGGGGAACTGAAACTGCGTCTCATTATTTCTTAAACAAAAGTGCTGCTGAATAACTTGGAGTAACCAACAGTGGTTAGCCTAGAAACGGCTGAGGAAGGTAGAACTTTATAAATATAAGAAGGAAACCATGTTCTTTGGTCATATCATGAGAAGCGGGACATTGGAAAACACGACAGAAAAGGTTAATGGGAGATGAGACAGAAACAGACTTAAAAATGATGGTGGCTGGGTGGAATATCAGTAGATTTGATCCAGAACACCAGAGACCACGATCAGTGGAGTTGCATGAACACCTGTGCCAATTGACCCATGATGATGGTGTATCTAGTCCTATACTACTGTTCATTGTTGGTAATCGTGTATCTCTTTTTGGATTTGTCTGTGGCAAGTCTTTGGTTGGAAATGAAACCATGACACTGCTTGGTGCACCAAGACAATCTGTTTGCCAGGAGGGGAAGCAAGAGTTGGTCTCAGCCTATTTATTTATTTATTATGGAACAATGCCCATTGGGGAAAGTATATATTTGTATTACTAAAAGTTTCATTTTTGTTGTTACACAAGATCAATCCTGACTTTGAAGTTGTAAATGTGGGTATTCTTGACTTTGGCTTGTCTACAACTGTCATTGCCTTATCCTTTGTGATGGTATTGTGTAAATTATATTAATTTACATTTGCTAGTGTCGCTTATTTCTGTACTTTCTGTAGACAACTGATGCTGAGCTAAAGCAGTACTTCTCTGCTTTTGGAGCTGTTAAAGATACCAAAATTATAACTGATCGAGCAGGTGTATCCAAGGGGTAAGCTTTCAAGTTCTGTTTTATAATAATGCTATGTTTTTTATTTTAAACATTTGTGGCAAAATTTATGTGACAGGCCTGGCCTGATTTGAAGGGTTTATTTATAGTTTAGTGTTCTGCTATTATTTTATAACAGTTACAGTTGACATTGCAAATGTTTTGTTCATTTCGTATTTTATTATTACAGATACGGATTTGTTACATTTGAGAATCAAGATGATGCCGACATGATTATAAAAAAAGAGGTAATATTCCATTTACAGTTTGTAGCTCTTGGCAACCAGTTTAGTAATGTTAAATTGTACAGGTCGACCACTTGTAATGTAGATTAATACTGTTGGCCAGATATCGGTGTGCATTAAACTAAAAAAAAAAGTTGCATATCCTTTACAGGACGCTGAGGTCAACACCAGCTTTTTACTGTCATTGTTGTCTTGGACAAGTTTTATGGTCAGTAGTTTGCTTTTGCTTTCTGAACGAACCAGCTCCCATACCAACACGTTAAAACCAGCGCAATATGGTCTTCTCCCAAATTGGTCACCGCTGTTTGCATTAATTCATCATTTATGCATGATATTTGATAACTGTGCTCCAGTGTATATCAGTGTGGCTCCCAAGTCTCCGATCATGCATGGGATAGATACTCCTTAAAAATATGGCATACTTTTGTGTGCTTGTTAAAATGTTTCAACCAGAAAATCAAACAGTGAGGAGTTCCTGGCTCACAAATCTGGGACACGTTTCTAAGGCTCATGGTATTTGTTGGTGAAATAAAATTCCTTCAGTGGCCATTTCTTGGGCATGTATGTGGCTTTATTCTTATGTCTGGAAAGCCATAGCAAACAGTAGTGGCAAAAATGCAATAATGTTGTAGAGAAAGATGCGTTCAAAGTTGTTGGAACATTTAGTTATTGGCATTCTTCATTGATTGAAAATATATTAACATTTGTTAGCTATTTCAGCCCTAAGGGTTTTCCCGTTTTCTGCAGGTATTTTCTTTCACTTGTAGTTTTCATGTACTGTTATCATTTGTCATTTCTTTTCATCTTCTTTGCACATATACTGACCTGTGGGAAATGTAAATTGAGAGAATTTGATGTGTATGTAGATGTATTTATTTAGACTTGTATCACCTACATACAGTTAACTAGCTCACACCAACATATATCCATCTCCTGCAGCTCTCCTCCCCCTCCCATTATCTTCCCATATTAATTTGTCCCTAATATTCTTCTGTGTTTTTGTCTGTCTATTTTGCTTTGTAGGTTCCAGGACTTTTTTTACATTATTAACCAAGTTTTCGTAATGTATCCAAGCAATTTGTTTAAAACCATTTTATTTTGGTACCCTGCTGGTGTTTAGCTGTCTCCATCATGATTCTGCCATATCAGTTTTGTCCAAGTTTTCTTCTCAAACACTAATGAATGTTTGTTTCACACAGCAGTAGAAATTTGATGTTAAAAGTTACTCTATTTGGTGCTAGATGATTCTGACTGCCACAAATTTCCTAGCTGCTATGAAAGCTGCTTTTTCTCTAAATTGTTACTTATGGATGTAATTCCACCGAAGTGGTGTCATTAAGGGAGGTCGGGTTGTTTATTGGCTTGGTTTATTCTCATCTTTTCCTTGTATATTTCTAGACCTAGTTGTTGTGACCCATCAGTTGATTGTCTGATTGTGTCTGACATTAAGCTGTTTCGTCAGTCTCAATTGAACTTCTTGTGGGAGCAATTTTCATAAACTAGGCTTATAGTTATTAAGAACAAGAAAGTAGACCAAAGGCGTCCTTGTACTCCTCTTATTTCAAATATATCCATTAGTTTTTTCCTCGCGAAGAACTCTGCATTTCATGTCCTCATATGTTGCATCGATTAAGTTAATGATCTTTTGAGTTGCCCCATAAGCCTCAACAGCTTTTAAAGATTCCTTAGCAATGCCATTTTCATAGTCTACAAATCAAATGTAAAATTAATGTATTTGCTCAATCTCTTTGGTCTGAAACCTTTGTTGTCTAATTAATTAGTGATTGCTCAATCTGTTTGGTTGGAAACCTTTGTATTCTCTTGTCAGTGATATCTTGTAATCTGTCCAGAATAATCCTGGTAAATATTTTCTCATAATTGACATTATTCCTCTCCAAACTCCCTCAGGTCTCCTGTCTTTGACAGCTTCACCAGATATCCTTCTCTCCTGTCTGCTGGTATTTCTCCAGTCTGATGGTATTTCTTGTCTTCCACATTCTGCTATATCATTTATGCAGTAATATAGGGGACATTTTTATATTAGCTATTAAATCTTCTGCCATGATGAAAAAATTAGCATTTGTTGTAAGACCACTTGTGCTGGCTTTTACAGAGAGCTACAGACAAAACTTTACCATACATTCCTATAGTGTACTGTGGATATATGATCCCTCATTGGGCCTGAACTAAACTTGCAGACAATCTTGAAGCAAGTGTAGCCCCAAAGATGTATACATAATCCTTCTGTGATTGGTATTTGCTTTGACACCCATCAATTCACTCTTGATGTTACATGACTCGAGGTTAGAGGAATCTTTGCTGAGAGACTTGAGTAGCTGCTAGGAAAGCAGTCAAGAGCATTCGATATTTAGAGGGCCGGTGGGGTGGTGCCATGCATAAGGATTCCACCGGAACATCTTATCTGGTATGGTGACTACCAGGTTGACATTTTAAAAATCCATTTTACAATCATTCAATTAAAACTTCATACTTAGTGTTCACGCCCTATCAATACCCTCAGCTGATATAAGTAGGTGTCGCAGAATAAGAGGAAGAAAGGAAAGAAGAGCTGGCATGTGAAGAAGAAACATCAAGAATAGTGCTAAAATGGTGTGTGCTGTTGTAACTACTAAATTGCAAAGCAACACATGCTAGACATTGATGACTTTAACATGCTCACAATTCAGGAGAATAATGTAAAGGATGGGACAACCATGAAATATCCATTGTGTAATTTCTATACCAATCCTTGTAGACAAAATAAGCTGGAGTTGGGCAGTGTATATAAAACTAGCTCCCTCATCGATGGATACAAGCAAAAATGATACTCTAAAATGAGTATTGCACTGTCAGAAGTGGGAGTGCGCCGCCGCCAAGTTATGTACTTAATCACTGGCGGGCAACCCCAGATAGTCAGAAATTGACTAGGGACAAAATCTATATGGCTGAACTACAGATTAAGCCCATGAGTATCAGGAGTAAGCTTACAAGTGGCTCTTTAACAAAAATGAAATTAGCTGTTCTTAATATTCGCCAAGGAGTGGGAAGGAGAAGGTTAGTTGAGCTAGATTTATGTCTACGAATTGACTTCTAGCCCCATAGTTTTTCTCCTCTGACTGTTCCCCTCCCTGGTGTCTTAAGTAATCCCTCACCAATGTACACACACAAACATGCATTCAGGATTGGAAAGTAACATATAACTATGAGTTTAAAACAAATTACAATAATTTATTATCTATCATTAATCAACACAAATGATGGTTGTCAATATGATAGTGACCTATAATCACATAAAGATAGTGATGAAAATCTTAAACATAACTTTAAGATTACTTGTATCCCGTCTGGGTTACAAGTTGGATCCGTGAACAGCCGGACGGTATTCGGAATAGTAGTGTTCCATCTTGTCACCACCTGGTTCCTCCGTTGTCACAGCACAGGAAAACCTGGGCTCCTGTTGAGGGCTGCTACAAAACTAGGCACATCTGAGACAAAGCCCCGTCTGCTTATACCCGGCTGTTAATTACTCTTATCTAACTTCGATAATTTAATCTACATCGCCAGCAGTATCCAGAATACTACACCCGCCGTTCTTAGCACAAGGTGTTATCAATCCAGGGTGTTTCTAGACTGGCGTAAATTCCAATTCACACCTTCTACAGTGCAGACTAAATTATCTCTCAGCATGTCCGTCATACGTTCTTTCTGAACGACTGACTGGCTATCAGACCTTGCGTGGGTGAGAGGTCCCAGTCAGTCTGACACTGTTTATCCCGGGGAGTCTTATCAAGCAGTGAGTTCACACCTTGTGCCTCTAGTCTGTTTCACAAGGCAGTCAGCCTTCGTGATCGACTGGGGATGTCTGTGTCTTGACACTTCTACCTGCATTAGTTTCACGCCTGTGTGGTTTTAACTGCCAGCCTTGGGTCAGTTTCACATTCCATTAGGTTGGAATTCCACACCTTGGGTTTATGAGCAATCGTACATCATGGCTAGACAGTCTTGTACAATGCTTGTAGAGAATGCAGTTCATTCTTCTGTAATTCAACCCGTTTTTATGAAACGAGAGGCAGTCTGGTGCACATCATGGCATTATGTGATATGCACATATGGGTCAACTTTCTGATGCTTTGCAAGTGGGAATTTCTATAATTTTACCATACTCTTTACAGGCTGACAATCTAATTTTCAAGGACAGAAAACTTAATATTGGACCAGCTGTGAGGAAACAGGTAATATGTATATAGTGAACCATCTTGGGTTAACAAGTTAATGTTGTTGATTTTTCTGTGGTTGTAAAACTTAATTATGCTTAAAGAATCAAGTGATTGATGCATGTCTTTCTTTCAGTCCCAAGCAACATGTAATATGCGGTGTCATAGCAGGCTTTAAAAACTGGAATATTGTGGGAATAGCAAACTGAAAATGCAATGAGAATCAAATGTACAAACTTGAGTGTTCAGCTGATTTCGCTGACATCATTCATTGAGATGTGCTGGTCGTTTCTGTTAAACTGCGAGCACATATTTGTATGTGGTCAATTGTTCGTGTCAGGGGTGTGTGCACCATGAAGATGATTTAGTACCACTGTATCATACTAAGTAGCTAATTATGTGCCAGTATAACAATTTATGGTTTCTTGGAAACGGTGATAACTCTGCAGGCTGTGTAATGAAGAGCAATAGAAATGTTAAGCACAGGAAAGAGTGCTTTACGATTGCACATTGAAAAACCAACAAATTGCTTCAGTGCAGAGAATGTCTTATTTTAATAGAAATCTACTATGGCCTCCATTTTCTTTCTACTCTTTATTCATTTCTCCATTATTCAGAGACATAGAGTAGTATGGGCAGTATTTAACATCCTAAATGTACTGGCTTTCATGGACAAGGATAAATGTCACAGAATATGGAACAAAATAAAAATGTAGATTAACATACACTGCATACATGAGTATTAGGCATGCATGCATCTACCAGTGCTTTTATCTATATGAAATGCTATATTTTCAGAATGAAATACAATCATTTGCTGCTTCAACTTCAATTTTACCAACAACATATGAGGTAACATCAGCACCAGAACCTCTAGTAGTAGTAATACTAAACACTGCAAACATAATGACATTGGTATGCAAGAAAATCTGAAAACTGAGATTGTTTGGTACTTTTCGTTCAGCAATCATTTTGCTTTGGACACAAAAATGTCTTGAGATAATGTCATCGCCAAACAATTAGCTTGTGTGAAAGAAAATAATTCAGCTTGGCTTCTTTTGAGCTAGCTCCATACTTCATGTCAAAATAAAGTTGATTTGATTGATTTGATGTCAGTACTTAGGAGCAGCCTGCACAAGACAAACTTTATCGTTTTATGAAGGCATGAACAATTTCAGTTAAGCAGATTAATTTTCATGCCTTGTTTTTCAGAAGTAGACCGTTAAAACTCATTACTTGGCGCAAAAGTTTCTTGGGCATGCTACTGCTGTGGATACTGCAGATTGAATTTGAGGATCCATTATCTGAATTAAATGAATATCTTATGAATTTACAGTGAATGATCCAAATGTAAAATTCACAATTCACAAGGCTGATGTAAAGCGTTTTAAAAAAAAAATAAAAGTTACTGAATGTTGGTATCTTTAGACTACAAAATATCCTTGATGCCTTTAACTCTACCATGAGTCCATCTAATGGTGTTCAGGCTCATGAAGAAAATTTTATTCATCTGATTGTAATTTTGTGATTTCAGAACGATACACATTTGAGTAGTTGCTTCAAAACAACATATATATATACTGTGGAATCACATTGGCTTGACACTATATTGGGCACTTGTGAGGCCAAGTGTCACAGCATTTGGAATGATACAAATGTTAATTTTGTCTCATGGACAGGCAAATGTTCGGAAGGATTTTCTATTTAAAAAGAAATTGAATACTGCAGCATGGTGACACTGATTCTGTAGATACTAATATGAGCAGATTGGAAACTTTGAAATTACACTAAAATTTTAACTGGTGTCAGTAGTGCCTGTAGTAGGTATATAATATATCATAGCGGCCAGAAAGAAGGCTGAGCAAGGAAAATGTAATATAAGAACTCTTGTGATAATTAAAGAGTTGCATGCAGGAAAATAACTCTGCCTAATTGTCCAATACTTTAAGAAAAATAGAATAAAGAAGGAAATTAAATATTGATGAAAGACAATTGAAGAAGAGTCGAAAGACATGGAGACGGAGTTATAGCAAAAATAAAAATTGTGTAAATAATACACCGGTGTGTTTCAAGTGGGAACCCATTTGATGTGTATAATTTTAACTTAAAATACTTGTTTGTATATATGAGGTAATAATTCACTTTGGGGAGAAAATATATTAATACATATTTGATCTGAGTCTGCAGAATGTGAATTTTGAACATTACTTTTATTTTTGTGTAAAAAATGAATTATTTTGGACTGTCTCCGTGTACATCAAATGTGCGTGTGCATGCACCAAATGTGAAATATGCCAGGCACAACATTTGAAAAGATACCTTGAAAAGGGTTGGTAAATTTGGCTACATTCCCCTGTATATGTATTTTAAAAAAAGACTAGATCCTTTTACATGTTAAGGTGCATTGGATATATGGTGCTAGACCCATATTTGTTGATAGAATTATTGGCACATGGTGGTTATCATGTCAGTCGCCTTATTATACCTCAAGTGAAGTAGCCAAGGGGTGCTGTAGCAGGCATATTTACCTGCCAGTTCAGTATTCATATGCTAAAATCCTTATCAAGGCGGGTATAAAATACTTCCCAGCCAGGTCAGGTCAACCCAGTTCAAAATGAATACAGAAATTGTTCTGGGAAGCAAAGGTGGCCTGCATGATATTGACTTATCCCCAGTCGTGTGCCACGTGATCTATAAAAATATAAGCACCATTTACTCCATACATTTCAAGGTATGGAAAAGGAAATGTACTCAGATATTAGGCTAGGTAAATAAGATTACGATGCCTAGGAACATATCTAGGATATCAGAATAAAAGGAAGACAACCGCTTTGGTAGGTTCCCTACACATGAGTGGAAGGAATTGATTGTCCTCCTATCCTTGCGACCTGCTTCCAAAGTCTCTCGAACAGAAGCCATTCATACAAATTGCTCAACCATTCATGCTGTGTTAAACAATCCTCAAAAGGCTTTGCTACTTCCAGCCCTCTACTGTAATTAAACCCAGGTGCTTTATATGAACTTGCTGAGTTCTGAAATGAATCACTGCTACCATGTCATCACAACCATCAAATTATTACATTTCAGCATACTTTTAACTTCAGCTTTGATTATCAGAAATATACAGATATAATACCTTAAAACCCACTTGGCACAATTTGCTGGTAGTTTAAAACATGGTGTCTCAACTTGACAGTCGATGATCAGGAACAACTTGCAATATATCAAATACATGTTCTCTAGTTGTTACTTTGATGAATATTTTACATGAACTTTTCCACTGTCAAATTAGTACGCACATGTCAATTAGTGATATAAAATATTTTGTTTATTTCAGGGTTTGCCACGACCTTATGGTAAGTTATCACTACCTTAATGTTAAAATACTGTTATCTAATTAGGACAATGCAAAATACAGCTTCTATCATGGTCAGATGGCTTGTTTTCCTTTTCTTGTTTAATTTTAAAGCAAACTTACTTTTCATTACTTCTTTTTTTGCTTAAAACCTTTAGTGTTTATAATGAATAAATAACATGAAATATATTAGCATGCAAATTTAGTATTTTAATTCATTATCAGGCAAGCCGTGTGTGTAATTATCAAAGCCATGTAGAAATAGGTTACAGAACCTCACTAAGGGACTCCTTTTGTAATATGGTTGAGATTAATATAATTGCATGAAATTACCTGGCATATCTTTAACATATGGACATTTCAAAATATATTTTTATGCATTATTTGTATTTTCAAAAATGACAATTTATTATAAACTTACAATATATATTATTAGGAAGCACTTTTTCAGATGCTAGCATTCCACCAGGATCTGTACTTTTCTCTAATGGTGTGCCATATACATACCAAAATGGCATGGCCATCTTTCAGACTCCAGATGGGAATTATCCATTGGCACAGCCGCAGGTAGTATTCTGTGCCTGTAATGTTTACATTAAAATATTGGATGTGCTTAGTATTGTTGGCAGTAGTTTTGGTATCAAACTTTCAGATACAGCAGAAGTTTTCTTTCTTTCAGCCTCTCCCACACACACAGGGATATTTTCCTCCATTCCTTTATATCCGACTGTTTTTCCAATTTTCTTAAGACTTCGAATCCATTAAATACTCTGCTCAGAAGTTAACGATGCTTCAGAAGTTAACGATCAGTGTAGGGGAAACCTAAGCTTCACATAGTGCTTTAGAATACAAGTATCCCCTCTGCCGTATCTCCACCTTACCAATGTAGAGGGGTTTAAGTGTTCCAATTTTCCCAAGAGCTGTGCCGACGGTAGTACATCTACAGGTAGGGTCACCCAGTTTGGACAGGTCAAGGGATAGAAACGAAACAAAGACACGCCTGCTGCCTTGTAGTTAAAAGCTAGGGAGAGTATACCCCAAAAAAAATGCTTTTCGAAGTCAGATGTACTGATAACCAGAGATGAAGTCAGACTGGGAAATACTCTAATCCTTAACAGACTGGATGACACACTGAGCTTCTACTCTAGATGATGGTTTAGCACTCCAGACCTTCTGCCTTCTGCACTAGAGACATCCTCCAGAAAATTGATTGCCATGTGCTTGACCAATTAGGAGGCGGTGACCACAGACCAATCTTGTAATGAATATGGAGTATGTTCTTTCTCCTTTACCTAGCTGGAATTGGAGATACTGGTTGGCATAGATTCTCTGTACTGACAAATACTGTGATAACATAAAAAAAAGGCAACATGAAACAAATGGTGGAATGTTTAAACAAAGCAATAATACAAGTGGACACTTAAAAATTACAAACTACTGAACTACAAATTTTGGAGGACTAAGTTGAAGATGCCAGGTAGACAGCAGAGAGAACACAAACAACTGAAGCAAACATCTCTCTCAAAGCCTTCTCAGCAAAATGTAAAAGATTAAATCAAACAAAATATTGTTGAAGGGAAAAAAAACCCAGAAAAACAACTTTGACAGAGGTGGAAACTAATGAAAGCCAGAAACTGACAATTAAACAAGGAAATGCTATGCCCTTTACAGGAAAAAGGCAGCTGCAAATGCACTGATGGAACACTAGGCTAGTGCAAACTACTTTGATATTTAAACAACAGAAAAAAGCAATCAAAGATAAAGAATCATAATAATACAGAGACAGCAGCAGAGTATATGATGGTAAATCATAACTGGAGGCCTGAAGACAGCGCCTATTAACTAACTAAAAAAGATCACTTGTTTACAACCAATGCAGGACAGAAGAAATAGTAGAGACCAGCAACAAGCAGAGACATTTAGATTGACAGATGACCCCATGTATTAAAGGTTTAATGTTTTTGGAAAGGGAAGACTGAAGCATAGCAACTTTGTCGAAACTGCAAAAAGAAAGATTAGGACACATCCTATACTTAACATACCAACAGTCAAACCCATTTAGAATGCACCAGCTTGGAGACAGTGGCACCTGCCTGAGATGATAGAAAACATTACTGGTATTGAGAAAAAGATTAGAAAACATTCCTGGTATTGAAGAAAAAGATAGAAAACATTCCTGGTTTTGAGAAAAACTCTGAATGAAACGGGAAGAAGATTGATTGATTTAGGAATTGACATCACAGCACTCGGGGCATTCCCATAAGCGCTCCGTCCCCATCCTCAGCGGCCAGCGAAGAGTTCCAACACTAATAGTACCAGTAGCAATCTGTTTATATGTCCGTCTCGCCTTTCCTATGGGCGTTGAGCGTCAGCCAGATCCCCTCGTCACTCCTCGCTGTCTCATTCTTGCCAGATCATGGTAATCTATTTGCTCCTCAGAGGTGTGCACGTGCTCCCACAAGGCCGCAACTACGTCTGCCTTGTCATGTATCAATACTCCATTAAGTTCTGCAGAGCCAGCCAATCTGTCCGCATGTTCATTTCCCAGCACACCGGCATGCCCCGGAGAAAAGATCCAGGCGATGCTTGTCACCCGTGACCTCCGAAGCGAAGCAAGCCACTCCGCACGAAGCCTGCCCGTCCTCACCCTCGTCAGCATGCTTTCTGAGTCCTGTTACAATCACGATGGTGTGCGTGTGTCATATTCTCCATCCAGTGGAGAGCCACAGTGACCGCCTTCACCTCCATTCATAAGCTGGATGATGTATCATATGCCAGGTTCTCCTGCCCCAAACGTCGACCGATTGGCTTTGGCTATGAACCCCAGCCACTTTTCTCACCTCTTGATACCGAACCATCTGTGTAGATAATCACATCACCCGAGCGAGCATTGTCCTGAATTAGTTGCTGGATTTCCACTTCCGTGGCCCCTGCTGGCCACTCCCTGCACTCCCGGCTTAATGTGATTATAACTGCACAATTCTGACTGCTCCGCTGACACTCTGACCCACTCTTCTCCTCTCCTAATGTTCTCCAAGGGGCACACCTGTCTGATCATATCCTCTGCCTGAGCCATCCATGATTTCCCTATCAGTCGCTGACCCTTAACTGCGTCCAGCGCCTCATGCAGTGGGTGGTCTGTGTCTGCAGCTACTCTGAGGTATGCCTTCGCCTGCATCACCTTGAGCCTACCAGCAACAGTCGGCAGACCAAGGATGTAACATACACACAACTGGGGTGTCTCTGGTGCATCCCAGAATGACCCGCATAGCTTTGTTCTGTATGCGCTCTTAACTTCACCAGCTGACTCTCTGAGACAGTGAGCAGACCTAATCCATAATCAATTACTGAGAGGATCAAGTGCTGGTATAGTGTGAAAAGCATTCTCTGCTGTGTCCATTGCAGCCATAGTTTTAAGTGCACTGAGTCCCTTTTGAGATCTTGTCACAACCGTCTCCGCATGATCATTGAAGGATAGGCTCCTGTCAAATGTGATCCCCAGATACTTTAGTTTACGGGAAGAAGAAAAATAGCCCTAAACTACATAAAAGAACATTACCCAAGTAGCGCTTAGACCCATGCATATACAGATTGATCAGCCAAAAATTCAATAGAAAATGGAGGAATTCTCCTAAATCTTTTTTTTTTAAAATGGTGTGAAAAAAGTCAGTGGTAACTGGAAAATTATCAAGTAACTTCAAAGCAGACAGAGGTTTTGAAAACTGCGGCAGAAATGCTCTCGGTGAAGCACATAGCTAGCTATCTTCACAGATGCAAAGTCAGCTGTCTCAATACTGAAGAGCAAAAACAGCACAGAACTAGCAGACCTAAGAGTACTCCATGGACTGTCAGAAATCCAAACAAGTAATACAGTGATCCCTTCACATTGCAGTATACCTGGAAATAAAAGAGGCTGACAGACAAGCAGAAGAGGGCGGACGTCTACCTCAGCCTGACATAGACATAACCTATAATGAGGCAGAGGTTTATAAAAAGCATTTATAGAACCATGTGGAATCAGACATCCAGGCCACCAGAAGGATGATGCATATTACCAACTAAAGAAAGTGAACAAGTAGCACAGCACTTTTCAGACTGCGTACAAGGCATAACAAGGCATTTGCTGCAGGAGTGTCCAGTGTTTGCAGAACGGTTATTTTGGCCTACACTTCGAGGACAAGCTCTATGGAGATGTCAACAAGCTCAAGTTGACTGCTGCTTTCCTTAACTATATCGTGGACATCTAAAGGTGCATGAAGGTTCTTGGCCTGCCACACTTCTTGCCACAGGGATTTTGGAGGAAAAGATCCCAGTGGCACGAAATGGAATATTACTTGGCTAGGAAATCCATTACATGGAAAGTCCAAATCGAAAGCTCACTGTGTGAATGTCATCTGCAGACCGCATTCTTATGGTTTCCAAATGATTAGCCTGCGGGGAAGGGAGAAAATTATTCAAAGTGCGCTTCCCTAGGTACTTCATTTTGTGATGATAATCTGATTAAATTCGGTGAATAATGGTAAACGCATTTTTCTTAACAAATATCACAAGAACTTTTTGAAGCACATTTTCACACAATTGAAAAAGTTGCGAAAACCCTGCACAGATTTGTACTTGATAGAATACGATCCATTATATACACTATATTTACCATTTATTTATATTTATTTAATTATTGCTTACAGTACTGCTTAACCTATTTATAAAGCAAACTTAGTACAAGTGTTTCCATTAGAGCAAACATCATTCAACATGTCATCATATAACTCACTGTCAGGTTTTCCCTATCACCTTTGTAATAACTAACTGCATTACCACACATGCTATCAGAATCTTTAGCAAAATCCTGTAAATCAGAATCATCTCTAAAATTGTTTCTAACAAGTCTTGCTTGTTTTCATGTGAATCAATGTTGAGAACTAGTTGACGTTGCCATTTCAGGAATCAGAAGATAACCGCACAGAATTTATGCAAACATTTTGAATCAACAAGACCAAGTTTCTGATACATGGAAATAGTCTTCAGTGTAAATTTCCATTTACTGTTACAAAGATTATGATAAATAAGCTATTAGCAGATAATAGATATCGCAAATGGCTGGTAGATCAGCTGTCGGCAATTAAACAGATAATTGCTGTGATTTTACAGTGTCATTTGTATCTGATGGCATATTCTTGCTTCTAATATACATTTCTGATTTTCTTGAGCTATTTCCTGTCATTACTGAGTTCCTGCAAAATGTCAAAGGTTTTGTTTCACATGTCTTATCGTTTGCTTGGCAGCCGCCTGTTTCTAATTTTGTTACTTACTTTGATACTTAGTCCTGGTCGTAGAATACTTTGAGGTCTTTTTGGCACAGCGAAAATTACTTGGTCATGTGACTAACTTAATTTATTATTCAATGTGAGTCACTATTCTCTGTTCCAATTTGAAGTGTTAGGATGAAAAGTTATATGCAGATGTTTAACCCTTTACAAGGCAGAACGGCCATTTACGTCCGATACCTTAAACGGGCGGATCGCCTGAAAACGTCCGATACTATTATGCATTGTAAAAATGCGATCTCGGTTTTCCAACGGCTACTTTTGCTTTCGCCGACAGCTTGACAACGTGGCCGCCATTTGTAAGCACTTGAATTTGAAGGACTTTTACAGACTTTTTTGATAGTTTTCGGGGTTTTTACGCTGTTTTTCAAAACGGATTTCGGCGATTCTTCAGGTGATAGCCGAGATTTCGCTAGGTTAAATTTAAGTGACATTAAAGGGCATGAAGTCGACTATTAATCGGAGCTAGATATCAGTGCAAAGCGTTACTTTGCATTAGCAGTCCGAGTCGGACTTCAAAGAAAGTGATTATGATTCTGAAAATGTTTGTAAATTGCCATATAGATGACGGAAAATCACAAACGACATGCTGTATTTAGTAAATATATGGATTACCGACAACAATCACATGAGTAACATATTCTGCATGCTTTTCCCTTCATTGTGTTGTTTATTTAACTAAAAATGGTTGACTAACACCTTATTTGTGATGTTTTTACTAACGCGACCCAAAATTTTACCGAACCTGAAAAAATCTTGCCGTTCAGGGCTAAAAAACGGATAAGCGTCTGCCCTGTAAAGGGTTAAATTTGGTATATTAGCGTTAGATTAAATTAATGAATAATGAAGACGCACTATATATTGCGCAATTAGTCTGGTATATTTCAGTATCTTGTTACTACAGAAAAAAGGTTCAACATGAAAGTGTAATAAATCCTTTCAACTGAAATAAATAAAACAATTCAGTGTATTTTTACTATCTACATAATTCAATTTTGTGCTTGAGAATATACACCAGTTTTGTTTGCAGGTATTCCTGTCTTATTTTCTTTGAAAGATTCTTTGTTTTCGCAGTGCTCAATTAATTTCTGTTAAGCTTAATTACATTTCTTGATTTCACTATTTAATTTTGTGTCTGTGTGATCTGTGTTGACCCATTTTTCCTTTTTTCGGTATAGGCTTTTGCCTTAATGCGTTTTATCGAATTCTTGCCATCTTCTGTTAAACTTAGGCATTCTAGTTTTTCAAATTAGTTTGCATTAAAATGTCCATATTAATGTTATCTTAGTTTCTGCAGCAGTCGCTATCATAAGCTGCCTATAATATACCACTTGGAGGATTTTGTGTGCATTGGGACTACACATTACAAATGTGAATTAGACTAGACAACCAACATTTTACATATTGAAATATTTAAAAATTCAACTCTTAAATAAGCTTTAAAGTACTGTGCAGTATTAATAAAATCATGGTGTCCGCCTCGAGTGCTGGAGGTCCCGGGTTCAAGCCCGGGTGAGGACTGGGATTTATTTCACGTGGACTTCTAGTAATAAAATGTCCCCTGGTCTCTGGGTAGTGAGATCGGATGCCCGTGTGTTTTGTTGCACACGTAAAAAATCTCTTGGCAGCTTGGAAATAAAAAAAAGAGTAGCCTAACGGCGCTGCCCAGGCAAAATTTTGAGTTAAAAATCTACCCAAAGTATTTCAGGATCCTCACTGGTGCTACGGAGTTCGTGCACTGAGCTGAGTTTCTCCAGACTCAGGTTTGAGTTTGGAGGACAATGGAGCACTTATGGGTTGCACCCATGTGTCGTGATGTTGATCCATCAACTAAACTAAACTAATAAATCATAAATTGAGCATTACAGTTAAACAGGAGGGCTAACAAGTCTACTTTTATATGGTACTAGCTGACCCGGCCCGGCTTCGCCCAGGCCCTGGAGGGGATCTATCTAACAGTCTGTCTGCTTGTTTGTCTGTCTGTCTGGCTGACCCGGCCCGGCTTCACCCAGTCCCTGGTGGGGAGCATCTCATTTAATTCATATAAGTAGTCATATAAGCTCTCCCGTTCCCGACTATCTGTTTGTCTGTCTGTCTGTCCCGGCCCGGCTTCACCCTGTCCCTGGTGGGGAGCATCTCATTTAATTCATATACGTAGTCATATAAGCTCTCCCCTTCCCGACTGTCTGTCTGTCTGACCCGGCCCGGCTTCACCCAGTCCCTGGTGGGGAGCATGTCATTTAATTCATATAAGTAGTCAAATAAGCTTCCGTTCCCGACTGTCTGTCTATCTGACCCGGCGTGGTTTCGCCCAGCTCCTGGCGCACAGTAACTTAAAAGAATGTCCTTCCACACATTTTTAATGAAAACCTTTTTAATCACTGACATGACAGTTAAGTTCTTTAAGCAGAAAAAGATGGGTTACAATGTTATGCATTATTTTTATGAAAACTTTGAAAATGCCTTAAAGATTATATCATTATTTGTTATATAACTTATATGCCTGAAAATAACTATAAACAAAGAGTTTAACAATAGTGCAAGTCCAACAATATGACTATAAAGTATATAGAAATGTTATTAAAAGTTATGCCCCTTGAAATAACTTTTCTAGAGAAGTCCCCCTGCTATATAGAAATTATATAATGAAAAAGTAAATGTTATTAAATAAGTAGAAGATTTTACACTAAGAAACTATTAGTCGGTTGCACAGGAATGAAAGGAAGACGTGTAGAAAATTTCATCTCAATCAGATGTACCGTTATCGAACGCATCCAATACATAGCTGACCACAAACAAAGCCACATACACTGTTTTATATATATAGATTAGTTAAACTGTAAGTAAATTAAAGTGTTTGGTTCCATAAACAAATGTTATCTGTAACATGTAGCTGCCAATCTTGGACAGACACTTGTAGAGATATAATGGCTTATTTTACGTTTCAAAGCAAATGTGTTTCTTTCATATTTCAGCAGTCTTATGTAACAACTGCAGTGATGATACCTCAGAGTCAGGTCTACATGACTCCTCAATACCCATACCAGCAGGTAAAAACTTGAGATATAGAATATCTTATTCCAATTTATTTATATTTAGTATGTTATGTGATGGACGAAGAGGGCTATATCCTTCATGATAATAAAGATTGAGCTGAGCTATCACTGGAAATGTTAAAATCAGTTTTAGTATTGTTTCTATCGTGTATTCTTTTTGCTCATTTCTAGAATTTAATTTTTGAGATTGTCTGTTACTCAACTCTGAACAGTATTCTTTCCATGTTATTTTTCTTCACAGCCTTGCATAATGATTTATTTATATATTTTAAATGAGTACTTTGTTTTACATCTTTCTGGCTGCACACAAGTTTCTGATTATCTCAATGTTTACTTTGTTCAAATTGTGGCACATGATCTGCTACCATCACATGTATGCTCTTTTATTTACTGGTATAAAATAAACTAGGTATGTTAGGATCCTGCGGAGAAATCGGTACATACTCATGTACAAGGCTCACCAGCTCAAGTGAGTTAGACTACGTAAATAATATCTCACATAATGGGTTTGAAGGCAGCAGCAGGCAGTTTGGGAGTAGATTACTTTGTATTGATTTCCACACTAGTATGAGTTTTGCCGGTTTGATTGCCAACATTAATTACCTAGAAAAATTACAAATGGCCAATAGATCCCGTAGTTGATTGAGATGTCCTGTAAAAGGACATGCAACACAATTTTAATTTATGAATGAAAAGGACATTTATTTAGTAAATATAATAAATGGGAAAGAAATTATAAATACGCTAAATCACAACATATTTAACCGTTTGGTTGTAGGTATCAAGAACAGGAACTTTATTTTTAAAAGTATAAAACAAATTATGTGCACAGTAATATAATGTATTAGAGTAAGAATGCCAAATTGGAAAAGGAACTGGACACAAATGAGATGCTGTGACGAGAGAAAGGAGGATGGCCAAAGGTTCAGCAATTGAAACATGGAAAAAGTTCCACTGAGGTCCACAATACTGTTGGTTACTGCTGAAAATTTGTTCCTGAGATATTGTAACTATACTATCCAATTGACTGTAAACTGTCTTATGTTATAACATTTAACTTGAACATTATAATGTGTTCTAGATTCTAATTTTTGTAATTTTCATTTCTTCCCTGAATGCTGCCAAGCTGTCTTTGCAGAGTGCTCTTCAGCCTGTCCAGACTGCTAGTCCAGGCTATATTTGGGCAACTATGCCTTCGGCTGCAGATGTCATTTATCAAACACCCCAGGCGTATCAGGGTGCAGAGCTTGCCGATGCTGCTTTTGTTGATGGAACAACTGTGGAGGTACATTTTTGCACAATTGCTTTATTTTTGGTTGCCTTGTATACGTTTTTTAAATATTAAAAATGGCATTTGGGTTGACTTTTCCCAATTGTAAGTATGTCAGCCAGATGTTACATCTGTAGTGTTTATATCTGTATGACAGATTACATCAGTTTTGTTTTAAACATTTCTCATCTTTGCTACAGTTGAACTGTTTTCTATTTAATGGCTAGCTAACTGCGTTAAATTTTACATTTTTACTACATATTTTGGAGATATTTTTGGCAAAGAGTTATCATGTTGCAGGTCCTTAATAGAACTGTTTTTCATCATAATTATCAATCCCCTGTCTGGTGCATCCTCATGCCAAAGATGTCTGCAATACCCTGTGTGTGTCTTCATGCTGATGTGTCCCTGCCTGGTCTACCAGGAACCATACCTTCTATCACTGCTTTCCAGACCACTGAGTTTAATACCGCCAAAGTATTCATTTCTAAGATAGGGTGCTCTTTATGAGCCAGTTTTCTTTCATGTTTACATCTGCTAGACTTCCTGTATTTTTCTTGGTTGCATCCATGTGCCATGCCGGAAAGCATGGGCTGTCATGACTCCCCATTTAACTGGATCACCAGAGTCGTGGATAAGCTCAGTGTTCCTGTCTCGTCCATGCCATGTGGCCAAACCATCCAGGTATTTACTTCTGTCGTCCCCTTCATCTGTTCCCTTCGATCTTGGCAGTTGTCACTAAGTTCTCCAATTCATTTCTTCTCATAACATGTCCAAACTTTTTTGACTTTCTACGTATAATTTCTCTAATACATTGATGATTTTCATTTGTTTCCTGTAGTTCTTGGTCATTGGTTTTTCTGTCCGTCCATGGTATTCTTTGCATTCTCCTCAGAAACCACATTTCTACAGCCATCAAATGTTTTTCAGCTTGACTGCTCATTGTCAAAGTTTCACATCCATACAAAAGTACAGGCTCTATGTATCCTCTCTCCTCTTTTTCTCGTTCTTGGTTCACAGTATTCTAAAAACGCTTCATTAGCATTTGAGCTAACAAACTAAAAAAAACAAAACAGGTTTGTTCTATAGTGATTGCAATCTTGTCTATGACTGGCATCCATATGTTGCCACAGGAAAAATGCATGTCCTCAGAAATTTCAACTTGCTTGCCGGTGTTGTGCCATAGGTTCCTAATACTGTTTAACCACTGCAGTGCTATGGCCAGTATGTCCTCAAGAGGTTCAGACTTTGTTCTAGTTCATGGACAGGATAAGCACTCTTGATCCTTTAGGACTATTTGAGAGAACTGTCTTCTATCTTAGTTTTGAGATTTGATTTTCACTGTTCACAAATGGATCAAGATTTTCTGTTATCATCTGTGACATTTCTCATATTTTCTGCATATATGTTGAATAGGTATAGTGAGAGAATGCAGCCGTGTCTAACTTTGTTGTGCACATTGACAGTTTTTCTCACTGGCAACTTTTGACAGCTGCTTGGTAATAATGACAGAATTAGGTGGATTAGATGTGCTGGAAGCCTGATATTACTCATGGATTTCCATAATTTCTGATGTTGAACACATCCTGCATTTTTCTGAGATGGTTCTAATGATGAAGATAGGCTCCTTAGGTCCCTCTACCCTGTCTGCAACCTGCCACTACTACTTGTAACTTGTATTTCTATCCTCTTCATGATGATTTGTAGAATATTAGTTGTGACTTAATAGCGTGATAACTTCTGCAGTATAAATGTTTCTTTGGGAGAGGGTTGTAGATGTTCCCTTTGGTGCTTTGGACCAAGATTTTACACACCCACACCCATGATGCATGATAGGTATAGATAGGGTATAGATGCTGGCTTTTCAGACTATTGATTAGTCCTTTTGGTAAATCGTCGCAGCTTGATGACTTCTCTTTCTTCAGATTTTGAATTGCTGATTGTACTTGATTTAACCTGTCTTCAATTTCAGTTCTATTAGGGTGATTTTTTTTATCATTTCATCTCTCCACAGTATTCCTGTGTCTATCTACTTCTGTTAAGTATTAGCATTTCTATAATTTATTACCTGTAATTATGGCATGAATTCCTTCAAATACCTCCATTTGCTTGTAATTGGAGACGCTCTATTTTTGTATTAAGTGTCCATTATGAGGTCTTTATCTATCCTGATTACACTACTGATTTATTTTAAATTTAGTGTTAAGAATATTGCAATCTACTCCTTTTTGTCTTCTTCTTAGCTGGAATGTTTCCCCAGGTAGATTATCCCGGTTAACAAATACCTTAAGAGGTCTGCTGAAAGGTGCAAATATCACAGCTCTGCTGTAAACAGGCACAAAGCAATTATGTCCTAAACATTCCGGACAAATGCAGGTTTCCAGTACACATTTTTAGGGAACCATATTGTGTGCTGAGATGGAATGTTTCCTGCTTATGTGGCTAGTTCATTGTGTTGATTCTTTAAACCGTCAACGCCTGATATTTTACTATTATGCTATGCTCCGGTGGTATACCACTTTACAAGATAACATGTGCTATGTAAAAAAGATAGCCTCTAATGTGATTTCATCAGACCCAGCTGTTTTTCCTTTCTCATATTTGACTATATATTGAACTATATATAACCTGTGGTTCATAATAATCCCTATCAAAGTGTGTCCAAAGGTAGTAATTAACACCGCTATCTAACTTCAATCTGTTTAGATTCGTAAGGATTTTGGAAGATATCGACTTTTGTGTCCACCTTGGGGTATGTCACCTTTGACGGCATTTCATGTTTGCATGTATACTGTAATTATTTTAGTGCCATTTTGTCTGATTGTTTTTTTTTTTTTTTTTTTTGGCATAATGTTCCTTTGTTTGGATTTTGTAGTTTGTAACGCTAATCTTCACTTCATATTTTTCAGTATTAAGTTTTTAAGTTTTACATTTATACAGCTTTACCTCAGTAAAATCCATTTTAGTTGCGTTCCTAACAATAATGTAAGACAATTGTAATACATTGTGAATATAGTTACATAACGACTAGTGGAAGACAGCTTGGCCAAATGGATAACGGCACTCTCTATAACCGATTTTGACTTGGGGACATAAATTACAAGTGTATATGTTCGCATGATGGCGAGTGACACTGGTAATAGAGAAAGCTAATCACACACAAAATTCAGTCAGTGCATTAGCAGTAGGAGTACCAAGTATATGATGGACC
This sequence comes from Cepaea nemoralis, assembly GCA_014155875.1. Lineage (NCBI taxonomy): Eukaryota > Metazoa > Mollusca > Gastropoda > Stylommatophora > Helicidae > Cepaea > Cepaea nemoralis. Next base: position 76,329 of record JACEFZ010005737.1, read on the forward strand.
ATGCTTGAGTTTAAAGCGAGCTAACGAAGAAAGAAAAAAAAAAGACTCCTGTAAATGACCTGTGGTTGTCACAAGATTATGCAGTTTAAAATACTTTTTTTAGCTGTTTATGTGAAGAAAAAAGGCACCACAATTTCTACTCTTAACACAATTCTCGATGATTAAAGTAATGTAGATTCCTTACAGCCTCTTTGGGAAACAAGTACTTTATATTTCTAGAAATGTTTACTTTTATTTTCTTGCACACTTTGTATGTTTTGTTTTTGTCTTTTTTAAATATTTGTGCTGGTTTTGACGTCAATTTTATTTTCATGGATCTATCTGTCAGGGCAATATGATTCCTGTGGAGCAGACATTAGCAAACCGCATCCATTCACCTGTGACTGAAGTAAACTGTTCAAGTGACCAGACATCTGTGGCTACGGTACCAATGATTCCAGTACAGGCTGCCACCAAAAATGCCGTTGCCAGTTACAAGAAACATTATGCTCTCACAAGAAGGTCCTTCAGTAGCCCTACTATTTTTGTGAAGCATGGCCACAAAGTTCAGAGACTTATGGTTTCAGGCACCTCACCACCAACCATGTACAATGGTCAGATTTTGAATACGTGCAGCCCATCTGATACTGGTGATGGTAGCGATACTTACATAAGGTACACTCACCTTCCAGGACATCCTGCCACCACAAAGTAGACAATTTCAAAGCAGATTTTTGTATACGTACAAAATATGGCGTTGAAATGTTCTTGACACCTGCACCTCATTTTTTTGCTGTAATTGTTTTTCTTTGGGACATGTAATGCTGTAGTTACATTCAAAATTTGTGTGAAGAAAGGGGGGGGGGGAACCACAGTGCTGTAGATGTGGTAAACATCAAAATAAGATGCAGGTTGTCATAACCAACACCAAAATGCATGCTGCATGATATTCCTGTGCAAGTACTTTTGAGATGGATTGTAAAATTTTTTTCTAATAAATGTTTGAATTTTATTTTGCTGGTGTTTATTATTTCATGTTATTTAAATTTTGCAGTTCAGTTTGATCAACCAATTCAGAATGATTTAACAATAAAAAACATTGACGAGTATAATGAGAAAGGTGAAGACTGGGCATACATTGGACATTCAACAATAATTTAAAAAGAAATTATATGATGGGTTTCTTCCCTTGGCATGCTGGTGTGGGTGGTAAACTAGCTGGTGAACAGATTTGCTGGGTCTGCACTCCTTGGTGGATTATTAAGGCATATGTGGTTGGGGCCCATTGGAATAGTATGTAGTGTAGTAGTATAAGATTGTCACTGCTAGGAGAGAATGGTACTGCAAGCTGACACTCAAATTTGAGAAATGGACATATAGCCAGGGTGCTACTGGTACCATTAGTATTGGGACTTGACACTGGCTATTGCAGATGACGGAGCAAGTATGGAAATGTGAGGGCTGTGATGTGTAGGTTCTTTTAATCAAGTCACAATGAAATAGGTGGAGCTGCATTAAAAAAATAATGCAATGTTGAGCATTACAAGTGAAAATAGGACATTGTTGCTAGATAAATTAAAACAAAAAAACAAATGTATTACTATTCAAACCTGAATAATTGGTACACTTTAATTTCCGAAGTGGAAGATATAAATTTTGAATATATATATATATATATATATATATATATATATATATAAGATTGGGACAACTCATTAGTAAGGTATCATATACCAAATTAACAGAAAATGTTTGAACACTAAGATCTGCTGATATGGAATATTTTTAGTGTTTCAGAAATATGCGCGTTTCTTTGTCACCCATTTTGGCTTGGATCCTCAACCAACAGCCATCATCTCTGATGCGTTGCTGTTCATGTTCTCCACAAATTAGTCTACATTTCTCCGTTTTTTTTTTTTTTTGTTTTTAGGTTTCTATATTTCTGTTAAGATTTTAAAGATCCATTATAGTTATAGTGATCCTGGGTGTTCTCAATGTGTCCTATCCAGTGCCAGCTTCTTTAGTTCGCTTGAAATATGTCTATAGCTGCAATATTGTCTCTTGTATAAATTTTTTTTTTTTTTTAGTTCATTACTGTAGTCTCTTTAGGCCAGAAGGTTTGCCTGGATATGTTGTGTTTTAGGGCAGTCTTGGGGTATCTGTGATGCCAATCCCCATGTACACATGGCTGATTCATTATTCTTGAATTTTGTAAACATGTGGTTGTGTAATCTATTGTCCTGTTCTGAGGCGCAGAATAATGACTTGTTCTGGTCTGTCCACAACGTGGTAGTCATTTTGAGCAGGTTTTGGTGGCTTTCTGACTTGATTTGATTCTTTTCTTTTGGTGGTACGTAAGGGGCACATCAGGCTGTTCTTCCTTTGCTGCTTAGCCAATTGATCAGCTCTGTCATTTCCGGGTATTCCACAATGGGATAGTATCCACTGTATGGTGACCTTATGCTGACTGCTAAGTTCAGAAAGTAGTGTCCTTAGTACTGGCAATTTCCCAGACAGGAGTGGAGCACCCTGAGTACTAATTTTGCATCTGTCAATAGCACCACAGGTTGTCTACCATGGCTGGTATTTTGTAATTTCTCTGTTGCTATCTTGATTGCCTCAATTTCAGCATCGTAGTTATGGCAGTACTTTCATGCTGGTACTCTGGCCGTGTCCCTAGTATTATTTGGTTATTCTATGTACATTCCCGCTCCTCCATTTCAAACAGCATTTTGTGCTGACCCATCTGTGTAGACTCGGATCAAGAGGTCCTGTGGGTATTTTTCATCAAGTAAGCTGAGAGTGGCTGTTTTGCACTGTACACAGATCTGTTCTACCTTGTCAAATATTCCTCTCACTTTTGTCTGGATTTGTAGTGATAGTTCATCTTTCCATGGAGTTCGCTCTGGAATAGTTGTCAGTGGGATACCAACTGGAAAGATCAGTGGTTTCTCTGCACAGTCGTTTGGCCTGGTGGATAAAACTACTACTTTTCAACCCCCCCATAGCTAAGTTTTCAAATCGGTTCTTCATAGGGTAGCCTGGCAAGCTGAGGAACTTGTCTGCTTGTATTAGTGTTTTTGTATCTCTGCGTTCTCTGTGCTTGTGTCCTCCCCATTTTCTCCATTGCTACTATAGGAGTTGATCTCATCCCTCCTGTGATAACTCTTAAGTGCCTTGTCAAGCTCTTGTAGTGTGGTTTTTTTATGCTGACCCGTTTTCCATGTGTGGTCGTATGCTCTGTTGATACATTTTACTAAGTATTTTCCCACTGGCTCCCCATGTGGTTCCACTTAGCTTTCTCAGGATGGCTATTTTCATTCTAACTTTTGCTACAGCTTTTTTGTTTTCTCCATGTCAGCCTGTCATCGAATGTTACACCAAGGTATGTTGGTTCTTTATCTTCTCTTAGGGGCGTTCCATTTATCTGTATGATTCCTATCTTTTTTTTCAGAGTGTTTTTTGTTGCTGACTCCCTCCACATTCCAGTGCATTATTTTTAGTCTTTCTTTGGTTTGGCCAGACGCTCTATTGTCAGGTTCCGCTGGCTCCACAGGACATCTGAGGAGGACATCCAGTAGCTGTGGTTGGACCCCTTCGAGGCATAGAGCCCGGCACTGCACCTGCCTGGGGGTCCAAAGCAGGGCGAGCACCATAACTTTTAGCAGTAGTCGACATATTCCATTTTGCGTAATTGCGTGGCATCCTGATTTCTGTGGTGCGCCTCCTGGTGGCTGGTTTCCTTGGTCTTCAGCACCTTTCCTTTGTTAGAGCTGACTGGTCTTACTGAGCTTAGGTGTCTAGGTATGCATGCATGTATGTATGTGCATACACATCTAGAGCTTTCTGGTTATTTCTCAGTGGGAGTGACTCGCCACCGCCCCTTCTCCTGTTAAAACAGTTCTGCGACCAGAAGGCCAGAAGTTTGACTTTTGCTGCAGAGGTGATGAATGCATGAGCCATTTGTATTTATGCAAGGTTGGGCGCTCACCACCACCACCACACACCACCCACTCTTCCCCCTCGCTACATAACGACAACATTTGGAACCTCCAATGCCAGTGTCTTATGTTTACTTCATGATTCACTGGAAATTTTAGTTCTCTCCATGAGCTCCACATTGGCTATTGTCAGTGGCTTTAGTACAGTTAATGAATAATTGTAGTTGGCAATAATATTCTTTCTGATCCATAACAGAATACTGATGAAATGTTCATCATTATCAACTGCCCTGCCAGTTGTTCATGTCTCCACATATCCTGGTTATTTGGTGGTCTATATCAGTTCTGCTATTTCTCCATGCCACCATCTCAAACCATCAGGCATAATGTCACTTGGTCTGCTCTGCCTCTCTTTCCCTGGATCTTTCCTGTCATCAGGATGTTCTCCAATGCATCTCTTCTCACTGCATGACCAGAAAGTTGTTTGTCTCTTTCTATGGTTGAATATAACGTTCTAGTTAAAATAGCCTCTTTCAGGCAGTATTCATTAGTTACTCTGCCAGTCCAAGGAATTCGCACCAATCATCTCAGTAACCTCATCTCTGTTTCCTCCAAGTTCTTCCTAATGTATTCATTTACAATCCAAGATTCACTGCCATACAACAGGCTCTATATAGCACTTAGCACTCTTTTTAATATTCAATGATAATGACTTAACTGAATAAGATACTTCTCATTTTCAGAAATGCAGCTTTTGCTTGTCCTATTCTGCTCTTAATCTCTGTTGTACATCTTCTGTCTGATATTAATTTTAGTGGACGGATCATCACGACACACGGGTGTAACCCATAAGTGCTGCTTTTACTTCTAACTCAAGCCAGAGTCAGGAGAATCTCTGCTCAATGCACAAACTCCGTAGCACTGGTGAGGATGCTGAAATGCTTTGGGTAGATTTTAAACTCAATTTTGTCCAAGCAGCTCCTTTAGGCTTGGCTACTCTTTTTCAATTTCCAACTGCTAAGCGATGTTTTTTTTTTTTTTTTTTAATATAAATGTGCACAATGCACACAGATGTCCGATCTCACTCCCCAGAGACCAGGGGAAATTTTGGTACTAGAAGTCCATGTGAAAAAATCCCAGGGCTTGAACACGGGACCATGAGACCACTCAGCCCCTTCACTTTTGATGCTATAAATGCCCCTAGGTATTTAAAATTATCCACTTGGTTAAGAATTTTCCCTTCTATTTCCATTTCAAATTTTGGAGACATGGTTTTCTTGGTATTCAAGAGGAGTCGTTTCTCTGCATTCTGTTACTACAGTGTCCAATTGTTGTAGATCTTTTGCCTTCTCCACATCTCTGTCGCCTCCAGGATCCAGGATGGGAAAACCATGTGAGAAAACCCGGGTCAATGAGGTCTTTCTGGTGACTGCCAAGTCCATCAACGATGAACTATTCGTGGATGAATTTTGTGTTGATGGCGGCATTATGCACAGTGTACCTGTGAGGGCTGTTGGATTGCCGGGACTCCAGTCTATTCCACTTTTCACGTTGGACAGTGAGGAGTATTTTGTGTGATATTCACTGATATGGGAATAGGGGTCGACCTGTTGCAGTGAAGTTGGAACCCTGATTAACTGACGGACAAATCTATGAAGCAGAAATGTCTTTCTGTCTCTCTTTATATTTCTATTAGTGTTTGTAATATATTTATTGCATTATTTGTACCCTTTCCTTCCACAAGTTCTTCACCAATTTTTATTTTCTTGTTCTTGTAATCCTGAGTAGAAGCTTAGTGACATGGTTTATGAGCTTAATTGTATGAAAATCTTCACATTCACTTGCTTACGGTCCTGTTTGGATAGCTATAAATAGATTTCAGCGTATCACTTGGTAAATATCCACATTTTGATTAATATATCTACTCCAAATTCTTCTATTGTGATTCCAGCTGGTTTCCTTTCTTCAAACATTTGCCAACGTCCATGTCTCCTTTTAGAATAGGTGGACCATCCAAGTTACTATTTTCTTTTAATTCTTCCCCTTCTCCATCATATTATTCTCTTAGATTCATTCCACCTCTTCATTATAGCAACTTCCTCCAGGTATATCTTTCCTGCTTTTGTTTTCAAACACCCTTATTATATACTCTTATTTTTCTTTTCATGAGCTCACTGATTTGTCTGTGCATATGTTTCTTTTAAATCTGCAATAGAATTTAATTTAATTTTCTCGCACTGCTCATTTAACCTTCTTTTGCCTTGACACATTTCTCTTATTTCTTTATCTAATCATACTCTTGTCATTTTTACTGTTTTCTTTTGTCCATCAACTTGAAGATTTCTTCAGTCATCCATTTTTTTCTTATCTTTTTGCCTTCTCTCGGGTAATATTTCTTTGCTTTTTTGATGAATGGAGTCACTTAACATTTCTCATTGTTCATTTATACTCTGTATTTTAGTTATTGCATTGTAGCTTTTGTGACAATTAGTCTGTATTGTTCTTGAATTTCTTTATCTCCTTTCAGAACATTTTTATTAAGTCTCATGTTATTAACCACTTGTTTTCCTCTCTTCATTCTTGTATTTGTCCACATAGTGGTACATAATCACTATTAGTCAGCACCAGGCATTGTCTTAACATTAGGACATTTTTCTAAATCTTGTATTATGTTCTCAGTTTATTTAAGTGTCTGATTATTAGGGCTTTTGTGTGTAAAGTTGTCTTTTATGGTGTTTTGTTTTCCAATTATGTCATTGATATTTGCCCATTCTGTTTTTTTATTGTTTGAACCTAAACCATTATTTCCTACTACGTTCTCCATTTTCCCACGTTTGCATTATTCTCTTAGTATTTATAATTCTTGTGGTTTAAATTGAGACATCACCATTTCTACTTCATAGTAAAAGTCTTGTATTTCTTCATCACTACTGCTTGTTGTTGTGCATATACTTGTATATTTATATCTTTTTGACCATAACTTGTATCTGCAGCAAAGAACTTAAATAACTCGGAATGCTGAAGAAGAAGAAGGTTATATGTAATGCTCTATGTATTTCTGCTTGTGTGTTCTGTGTTCACTGTTACATTTCCTGTATATATGGTGTTATGTTTTATGTCTGCTAGCTGCTTGTTCTGCTATTTTCTGTACAAACACTGCATCTGTTGTAGTATGTTCTATGTACGCTAAACCCTAACCCTAATGGGTACATGACATTACAGACAGGACTGACAATAGGCGGAGAGTCATCACCAGGTATCATTAGAGAGAGAGCGAGAGGACGGGGCTTATTGCCAGCGTACACCACTGGGAGGTGCGCGTGAAAGAGCCGGCTACAGGACATGATCTGCTACTGGGACAGTCCTCTGAGGTCCTCGCTATCACTTAGTAGCCTGGTGGGGATATGGCAGTGACTCGGGCCCCCGCTGACTTAGAGAGAAGGATCCTTCCGTCATGAACCAGTAGTCCGTAGTGTCAGCGACGATTCCCTCTTGAAGTCCTGTACCATAGCCTGAACGTTCTTGAGTCTGTTCTTGATATATCCGGGCCAAGGGCCGACGGATATGTGTTTTCTCCTGAACAAGGGAGCTATGTGTTTTCTCCTGAACAAGGGGGCCATGTGGTGTCTCCTGAACAAGGGAGACCATGTGGCTTCTCCTGGACAAGGGGGCTATGTGTTTTCTCCTGAACGTTCTTGAGTCTGTTCTTGTTCTATCCGGGCCCTTAAGGGCCGACGGATATACTTTCTCCTGAACGTTCTTGAGTGTTCTTATTAAATCCGGGCCAGGGGCCGACGGATATGTGTTTTCTCCTGAACAAGGGAGCTATGTGTTTTCTCCTGAACAAGGGAGCCATGTGTTTTCTCCTGAACAAGGGGACCATGTGGTTTCTCCTGAACAAGGGGACCATGTGTTTTCTCCTGAACAAGATGGCTGTGGTTCATTTCTTCAGATCGAAGCCGCCGTGACAAGCACTCTTCTTCATGAACTGGGACTCCGCCTCTCTCTCAGCCAGTGTCACTTGGGGGTGGACACTATTGACCACCTCTTGGCATCAGTTGAACAATTTTCCTGAATGCACAAGAGTTCGCTATCTGTCTTGTGTGCGTGAGACTGAGCACTTGCGGGTTTCTCCGGTGGGCTACGGTTCTTAGAAACCCAGCGACTTACTTAAAACACATTTCAAAGGGTTGAGAATTAAAACATAAGGCGGCCGGCTACACGTGGTGTTGTGGCGGGTTTCACAGGGAGACTGAGCACCGGTAGATTTGTCCGTTTTGCTAGGGAACGGGCGGGCGCAGCAGACACCAAAAGACCACAAAATATATTGGCGTGCTCGGTGTAGGCGACAACGCCGCGGATAACGTTCTCTAGGAATATCTTGAAAACACCTCGGGTTTCCTCATAGATGAGCCCGGAGATGCGCTTGACACCTCCTCACCGGGCCAGTCGGCGGATGGCGGATTTTGCGGTGACACTCAGCGCCTCCTTTGCCGAGTCCCTTGCCCCCTTTGCCTCTTCCAGACATGTTTTAGCAGTGCTAAATGCACTGTTATGAATGGGACAAAAATCCAATCCAATGTTTGGTACGAGTAGCCTCTTTCAGCCTTCGAGTTTTCCACTTGGCTATGTTGGGCTGTTTATGGTACAGCTTGTAGTTTATTTTCTTACTTTGGGCTGCTTGTTGTCAGCTTCCCAGCTTCTGATGGGTTGATTGCGTTCATTACTTTCTTGATGATAGTTTTCATGTCTGGACAGTCTCTCACACTTGTTGAGGATTGGTACCAACCCCGTCATATGGTGCTGTTTCTTTCAGGGAGTTTTACCCATGTTGTGCAGGCATCCAAGATGCCTCTTGTCACTGGGTATGTGGTGCTAGACCATGTTACAAGGACATCCAGTGGGTGTTGTCATGTCACTGGGTATGTGGTGCTAGACCATGTTACAAGGACATCCAGTGGGAGTTGTCATGTCACTGGGTATGTGGTGCTAGACCATGTTACAAGGACATCCAGTGGGAGTTGTCATGTCACTGGGTATATGGTACAGGACATCCAGTGGGTGTTGTCATGTCACTGGGTATGTGGTGCTAGACCATGTTACAAGGACATCCAGTGGGTGTTGTCATGTCACTGGGTATGTGGTGCTAGACCATGTTACAAGGACATCCAGTGGGTGTTGTCATGTCACTGGGTATGTGGTGCTAGACCATGTTACAAGGACATCCAGTGGGTGTTGTCATGTCACTGGGTATGTGGTGCTAGACCATGTTACAAGGACATCCAGTGGGTGTTGTCATGTCACTGGGTATGTGGTGCTAGACCATGTTACAAGGACATCCAGTGGGAGTTGTCATGTCACTGGGTATATGGTACAGGACATCCAGTGGGTGTTGTCATGTCACTGGGTATGTGGTTCTAGACCATGTTACAAGGACATCCAGTGGGTGTTGTCATGTCACTGGGTATGTGGTGCTAGACCATGTTACAAGGACATCCAGTGGGAGTTGTCATGTCACTGGGTATGTGGTGCTAGACCATGTTACAAGGACATCCAGTGGGAGTTGTCATGTCACTGGGTATGTGGTGCTAGACCATGTTACAAGGACATCCAGTGGGAGTTGTCATGTCACTGGGTATGTGGTGCTAGACCATGTTACAAGGACATCCAGTGGGAGTTGTCATGTCACTGGGTATGTGGTGCTAGACCATGTTACAAGGACATCCAGTGGGAGTTGTCATGTCACTGGGTATGTGGTGATAGACCATGTTACAAGGACATCCAGTGGGAGTTGTCATGTCACTGGGTATGTGGTGCTAGACCATGTTACAAGGACATCCAGTGGGTGTTGTCATGTCACTGGGTATGTGGTGCTAGACCATGTTACAAGGACATCCAGTGGGAGTTGTCATGTCACTGGGTATGTGGTGCTAGACCATGTTACAAGGACATCCAGTGGGAGTTGTCATGTCACTGGGTATGTGGTGCTAGACCATGTTACAAGGACATCCAGTGGGTGTTGTCATGTCACTGGGTATGTGGTACTAGACCATGTTTCATCTCAACCTACCTCCCTGCATATATATACAATCACCACTGGTTTCATCTCAACCTGCCTCAATGCATATGTACAATTACCAGTGGTTTCATCTCAACCATCTCCCTGCATATATACAACTCCAGGACACATCAAGCACACCTCACTGGTTTATGAGCTACGAGAGGGAAAAGAGAGCTTTCCAATACAATCCCATCATATTTCTATTAGATGTTTCTCACCTCGTTTCACATGCATATAATAGCATAGGTTATATATAGCACTTCAACACTTCTTTTCTCACTGCAATTAACAGCGTTTTATTTATGACTATGTTTTCCATCATGCAAAAGCCTACCTTTTCTATACTGATTCTTGCTCCAATCTGTACAAGGCACCTTCCATCAGATGTTATAACTGTTCCAGGATAGTTTTACTGATTCACTTGTTTCTTCTTTTGTTTGCTTGAAATTTGTATGAATGAACTGTCTTTTTGAGTAAACTGTTCCGACTACTGCATGCAGGAATGCGAATCGAGTATGTAACCCTTTCGCTGCAGCACTAATATTCACTTGTTTAAGAATGTTCCATTTACTGGGATGTTGCAGAGTCATTTACAGAGCCACTAGACATCAGGCAAAACTTAGTTCTGACTGAAGGTGTAGAAAGGTACAGGAGACAAGAGAAAGACCATTCAAAAAGAGCAATGATTGATACTTGGAAACAAACACAAAGCTTGAAACAGTTATCTTTCTCAGATTATACTAAAGAAGAAACAAACATTACTTCCCCCATGAGAGAAATGGAGTCACAATTATATGGACAACCTCCCTGAGAGAACTAGACTTCCAAATAAGAAAACAAAGCTACTTGACAAAATGATCAACAAGGAATGACTTGCCAGTCCTGATGAAATGCCTTAAACACCATGAAAAGCTACCCAGCAATAACAATCCAGGCTTAGACAGATGGTTCAGGATGTAAGGCCACCTCATTTGCAGGATACAGTGTTTACATTAAGTACCCAAATAGAATCACCTTTAAGGTCTTTCATTCCTGTAGTGAAAACTGTTTCCCCTATGAAGAAAAGACTGGTGCAATAACAACTTCCACTGAGTTGCTACACCAGCAGTTCAATATTTTGGAACAAAAGCTATAAATGTGGTGATCTTTGTTTGTCCTGATCTGTATGTCACATAGAAATATACTTCACATAAATGCAAAAACAACTCGCTAGTAAGAAGAGCAACTCGACAGCACTCCATCAGTATAATGTCACTGTGGATTCTGTCACAGCAACCTCAAAGAAAATGGCAATGCTGATAGATTTGCTAAAGGAGCTGCAAAACAGCAAAGGAACAGATGAGCTAGGCTTGTTTTAATGAAATGTCGCAACTAAAAGCCAATGACAATGCCAAGCTTCTTCTTTTATTCTACCGCTTTGGTAGTGAAGCGTCTAGGAGCAGAGGCAAATTAATTTTTTTTGTTTTTCACTTTTGTTCAATTGTGCTAATGTAATATTTGATTTCTTCATGTCTCTCTCCATCTAGCCATCTCTTGCCAGGTCATCCTCTTGCCTTGTACTTTGATGTCCTCACACCAACTATATTTGCTGGTTGATCTTGTTCAATTATGCCCAAACCATTTAATTATTTGTTCTATAAAGTCTTGTTCTTAGCTTCTCATGTTTCTCCATCTCTTCTTGTTTTTCCAGCTGTTTCCTATACATCTCATCTCATCTAATTTTACACCTGTTTGTTTTAGCACTGCATGTCGTGCATTGACAATCCAGAGTTGGGACAAATGATGCATCTATCAATCAGCTTGTTTTTTGTTTTGTTTTTTGGGTATGCATTTGACATCTGAATATTTGAATTAAGAAAGTCGCTTCTTGAAAGTTGATGTTTGCTTTTGGCATATTCATTTCCATTTCAACATCAATGGCCTTGGCAAAAGAACCAAGAGCCTAATTCTTTGCATTTTTGAACATAGCAAGTTAGAATCAATAGATTTCAAAACTGGATGAATACCCAAAATTCTATCCTGTACAGACATTATGTTATCGCCCTAATTAAACCATCAAATAATGGAAGTCAACAGGGCAAAAGAAATAGAGGAAGACCTTAAAAACACATGGAACAGAAGAATAGAAATATAAATAAAATAATATGGGGAGGACATGGGTGGAGCTGCATGGAATGGCTAAGGACAGGAGGAGTTGGAGTGAGTTGGTTGAGGGTTTATACTCCAATGGGGGGATAGTGGGTGAATGAAGAAGACACTGCAGCTTTAAATGGGAGGTAAATGCTGCCACAACCATCTCCAACAATTACTCACTATAATGGTCCATGGACAGCGGCAGTGGACACCTTCATAAATATGTTACTAGACTGCCAAGAGTATCTTAGAATCACTGGGCTTAACAAAAACAATCTTAAAAATCCCCTGTCAGTCAGAAATTTAAAAAAAGAGCAGGCAGAATAGATCCCTGCCGAGGCTAAATTAAAAATAAAACTACGAGAAAATCAACACACATAGAGTATTTTTGCATACGAGATACTAGTATAAATGCATCTGTATCTTTGATAAGAAGATTGTGCACTGCACCGAGATTCTCCTTGTCTAATCTACAGAAGGAGACCAGAGCTCTTAACTAAGTGATTTAAAAATGATCCCTCACAAACCAAACCAAATCTCATAAATCAAGCCGCACCATAATATATTCACCGATTCTTGTTAAAAACCCTGTAGTCAAAAACATGCTTCAGTTAGTAACTAACACTGCCACAGAGATCATTACAGGATCTTATAATCTCTACAGTAGCACAGTGGCATGCATGCCTGGGCCAGTCCAGAGGTCGTGTGTTCCAATTACCATCGAGGTGGGCTTAAAACAAAACTGACCTGGGATCCCAGGTTGACCACGCTAAATTTAAGCATCAGGAAATAATCTTGAAGGTAAAGGTGGCCAAATTGATAGCAACCACATGACCCACTGAGTGCTAATTGGTCTATAAGTAATATGGGGCCAGTACCACTGACATAATATACTTCAAGTTGTGAAAAGTGTTCTATACTTTACTTATAATCAATACATATTCAATATGCACTATGGCAAATTTTTCTGCTTTTCTGCATGGAACCTTCTAGAAAGTCAATACCAGGCTCTTTCTAGAGGCAAAATAAAGACCATCTATACATATTATGAATACAAACTAAATCAAGCAGAAATGGACCACAGATTAAAACAGTTTTAAAACAAAGCCTTGTAGAAAGTTTGAATCTCAGAATATTTACTTAAGTAGTTATCAAAATAAAAGTTTGAATCTCTAAATGTTTACATAAATAGTTATCACAATGCAAGTTTGAATCTCTGAATGTTTACTTAAGTAATTAGCACAATGAAAGTTTGGATCTCAGAATGTTTGCTTAAGTAATCATAAAACTAAAACTTTGAATCTCAGAATGTTTACATAAGTAGTTATCACAATGGAAGTTTGGATCTCTGAATGTTTCCTTAAGTAGTTCTCACAATGAAAGTAAGCATGCAGTAATGTTTTCGTGTTATTAAGGCATTGGATCACCCACGTGTTGTCAGGTCTATAAGGGAAGCAAAGAACTGTAACACTGCAATATAAATAGATATCATAAGAGGTGATTCCGAATCGCTAGCATTGGTTGCATCATCCCATGGATAACTTGAGCTGCAAAACAAAACCAATCATGACCAAGTCTACAAAAAGCATGGCCTGAGTTGGCTGAGTGCTATGCTCCATTGGGAAATGAAAAACAGCAGAAGAAGAATGTCACTGGATGAGGGCAATGTGTGCCAATATCTGGAATCATACTGGCCAAGATCTCTCTTCACTTCTACATGAGGCATCCTGAGAAAACACTAATTTGGCAAACCAAGGGAGGATCAACCATAGTTTCTGCTATGATGAGGTCAGTCGAGGACTCAACCATTACCTGTAATGATGTTAGATAATCAACACTCAAGTCTTGCGCTCACTACTTGGAGAGCTCAAGATTATGCTCACAGTAAGTGTATTTCTTGTCTACCCAGATGGAAGCAAGTCATCATCAATTCCCAGTTCTTTAAGTTGTACAAGAAGAAACAACTCAAATTTACAATGAGATAACATTGTCTTAAACAAACAAACATGACAGTATATTATAGATATGGTGTTAATTTATATTTTCTTAGACTGAACTCCATTCAAGGAATAATTTGGTCAGCACTAGAATGGTCACCTTTAATTTCCTCAGACAGCATTTTGAAAACCAATATGAGGATGTGACAACTTTGGGCTGTTCTGGGAGGAAGAAATCTCTTCACTAATTGGATTGATTCCTAGTCAACTATGTTTTCTGCTGAGTGCACTAATCACTATGCTAGCATCAGCTGTTTTATTACCAAAATATAGTTTATTATTGTCAAGGAAGCAAATGGTGCTTTTGCCATGGCAAGAAGAAGCCTTATGACAGAAACAATGGCTCTAACCAATGTCCTGAATTGGCATGCACACACAAGTATTCATGTGCATGCATTCTAAGCAATTCAATGAACTTTCTCAAGAAGGTCCAGACTGACCTTATATGACATGAGTAGTTCGACACACTAAGCACACCAAGATTAGTCAAACAAACTTTCATCTATGTACCCAGGCACTCAGGTGTAAAAGGCAACGAGCGAACTGATCAGTTGGTGGACATGGCAGTGATCGAGGTGGGAAGAGCAAAGTCAGGGCCATAAGTGATGCTGGATGAACAGATAACTTTAAGGACACTTGGGAATCTGCTTTCTTGTCCAGAGTGAGGGAAATAGGAGTGAAGCGGAGAGCCACCAACCATAAATGTTTTGTCAAGAGCACAAGACATTTGATTAGCCAACACAGAATTTGTGTGATAAGTGGATATAGGCTGGCAGTGATGCTAAGGAACAGATCAAAGTACCTATGAACTTGTCCACAGTCTGATGATGAGAATCTTTACCAATCACACAATGTGTTAATATCTATTCACCAAATAATATTTGAGAGAAAACCTCAATATTTCTGGATAAAACAAAACACTATTAAAATACACAATAGATTTAATGGTTATATTACTACTTCAAATATATTTTAACTGCTAAACAATTTAGCAAAATAGACAGATGATAATGCATCATATAGGCAACAGGTTCCCATGAAAATGGCAGCAGGGTATATATCTTAGAAAAGATGCTGTAATAAAGCAAATTCTAAGATAAACTAAATTTAAACCAACAGCTAAGTTAAACATCAGATGGGAAAATGAGCTGACAAAATGTTACATTGCTTAACAACATTATTAATTGTACTTGAACAAGTGGAAATATTCCGCCTGAACTTGAGGAGTTGTTTTGTCATGCACCTCTTCTTGTTCCTGCTCTTTCTTGTGTTTCCTGTGGCAAAGAATCATCACTGGTGTGGCTAATATTCTGACTTTCTTGGGAATCACCAAGAACAGAAGCAGATGCATCTAGCATGGTTCCATCCCCATCACTGAAGTCTAGGTCCCCACATTTTGCTTGTTCACACTCTGGTACATAAAATTCATCATGTCTAGACAACGGAGCCACAAAATGGATTGTATTTCCATCATAGATTTCAATGAAGGGACGTGCACACAAGTTATGTTCCTGCAATGGAAATTATTGACATGAATGTGTTATGCACAAATTGACTTTCTGACATTAATTTTCCTTCTATGCACTCAAAACCATGTTTCACATAATTATTTTGTATTGTTAGTTTAGGAGCAGCAGGAGAAAACTGTTGGTTTTTTACTGATCATATTTCATGATCTTCGTTTGTTTTTTCATTCGCCATTGTGTCATTTTGACACTGGTTGTAATGTACTCATTTAAAGTAAAGCTGCAATATTTAACACTTCCGGCCCAAACATACAACTCCAGCCAAGCATCTTTTATGATTGGGTTTATCATTCCTCTTCTATACATATTCTCATAGCCAGACTACTGTGATGCAACCTGTTTCCAAGATAACATTTGGAAGTCAAGTAAGTCTTAGTAAACTATAGATTCTTCTTCTTCATACACTTTCAATTGTCAACCTGAGCATATTCAAAAAACAGTAGCAGTCATCTTGAACTTGTGGACATCTCTGTAGCGTTTGTCCTCAAATACTGTAGGTGTAGGCCAAAATAATGTTATCTGTTCTGCATATGTTGGACACCCTTGCAGTAGATCTTTAGCTATCAGTTTACCATTCACGGTTACATTCATCAATATTTGTGGAATTAGTAAACTAATGGCTAAACATTAAACTATAGCTTGCTAACCTTTATTACCAGCAGTCAAGATGTGAGTTGCCGGCTACATTAATATCTTTTGCTGCATCTTTGTCCCATTAGTTGATATTTAAGATTATAAATCAACAAATGAATGTAAATCCACCTGCAGGTAAGCAGAATCATTCTGGCTTCCTAGGGATTCACCACCAGCAGAAGCAGTGTATCTAGTACAGTTCTATCTCCACAACCTGAGTCCTGATCACCAGTTTTTGGTTATTACTACTTAGGTACATAAAACATATGAAGCTCATAAAGAGAACCAGACAAATGCCAGTGAAACAAGAGGTGAAGAACAGATGGTGACGCTGGATTGAACATACAATTAAGAATAAACTGAGAACTGAGAACATAACTAGAAAGGCCAATGGAATCCACAGGGAAAAATAAATAGAGGAAGACCTAAAAACACTTGCAGAAGAGAAGTAGAAACAGAAAGTAATAATATGGGGAGGACATGGACGGAGCAGCATGGGATAGCTAAGGATAGGAGGGCTGGGTAGAGTTGAGGGTCTTGAATCATTCATAGACACTGACAATGTATTATTAAAGGCAAAAGTAATCCCACAGAAGACACTCATTTAGAGGTATAAGATACTATTAAATTAACATGCTAGGTCACAGCTGTATAGATGAGGTAACAATCTTTGTTCCTCACTGCATCTTTCTCCCCCAACCCACAGCAAAATTCACTTAACTGCCTGGTGTGGCAAAGTGCACGCTTTGGTTTCAAACCAGTAAAGAAATAATGGAAGACAACTGCTTTCAGTTGAGCTAACTGAATGTGTCAGATTAACACACATAGATTTAACATTTAACAACGACAAAAGTTGAGAGAAATGGCTTGAGGCATACAATGTGTGGTACTTTAGTCATGTTTCTTGCCAGCCGGCGCAGGTGTTCATGTCTTTCCACAGATCTTGGTCCTTAGTGCTCTGGATCAGCTCTGCTGCTGATATTTCTCCCGCATAATTTCTCTTGGTCTGTCTCTGCTTATTTTCTCACTGATCTTTTCAGTTGTCACAATTCTTCTCATCACATGACCAAAGAATGTTATTTGTCTCTTGTTGTTTCACCTATTCTGCTCAACATGCCTGTCATGCATCTTCCATGTGATTGTACAACTTTCGTAGAATGATTCAATGCTGGACTTTAGTTGGTCTTAAAAAATAAACAAAAGATAATATCCTGACAGAAATAAAGGAACATAAAGCAATACAGAAGAGAAGGCTGTCATAGCCTGGCCATAACTGACAGTATTAAGATTCATGAAAGAGAAACCTTGGTTTTGAGGTACATCAACCCAGGAACATCATAGTCCAGTGGTGACATGCAACACTGATGCAATCGGCAGAATACAGACATCCCTGATGAAGTATGATTAGAAAACTACATCACCAGCACAACTTGATTATGTTGACATCAAAATAATAGTAAATGATTTGTTTACTTGTCATGAAGGTATCTTGCATGAGTATATTGAATTAAGCCCACAATGCCCAACACAATATGGCACAGAAAGGACAATATGCTTAGAATTACATGGTTAGCTATCTCCTGAAATACATTTTGGCAGCTATTTTTATGTCTGGGTCAACTTAAGACAAAGTTACCTGCAAATTACTGGACATATGTCAATGGTTTGGTAGCTGCTCAATCAATCATGTGCCATGCCGGAAAACGTGGGCGGTCATGACTCGCTATTTCACTCGATCACCAGAGTCGTGGATCAGCTCAGTGTTCCTGTCTCGACCATGTCATGTGGCCAAGCTATCCAGGTATTTACTTCTTGGTCTGGTCTGTTCTCTTCGATCTTGCCAGTAGTCACCAAGTTCTCCAATCCATTTCTTCTCATAACATATCCACAAAATTTTGACTACATCTAATTTCTCTAATCAATTTACGATGGTCATTTGTCTCCTGTAGTACTTGGTCATTGGTTTTTCTGTCTGTCCATGGCATTCTTTGCATTTTCCTCACAAACCACATTTCTGCAGCCATATTTTGGTGGCTGCTAACATGACTGCAATATGTGAACGAGTGTGTTGTTAAAACAAAATCAACAGTATAAATTGTTAAACTTACTTCAATGTAATTCTTCAGTCTTGGGTAGGCTTTGTGGACAGCTATCAGGATTGACAGTGTTGTAGTATGTGGGAATTTGGTTTGGTCTGCATAACTTACCTGGACATTAATAAAGATCTGTTAATAGTCTCATAATAATTAATCATCATACATGCAAAATCAATATGTCAACAGTTTTTTTTTTTTTTAACTTCACATATCCTGTGCAGGACATCGCTGTCAACAGCATCTTTCAGCTGTCTGTTGATTTCTTGGCAAGATTACGCTCAGTAGTTTGCCATTGCTTTCTGATCAGCCGGCTCAGTTATCACGCAAGTCACCAGCGGGGGACGAACCGCTCCCAGTTCGCGCCCGCTACAAGACTCTGCGTGATAAACGGGATTACGGAGAAAGTGTTGTAACCCCTCGGCCAGAGAGACCGGCCAACAGTTGTTACCTGGACAATAATACATATCGGTTATTACTCTCATAATAATTAAACATTATATATAATTAGAATCAATACATCAACAGGTCATTTCTGTGGAGGATGACAAATCCCACTCTGATACCCGGGGAGTGGATTGGATGTTTAGCCTTTTCTGACAAGGGTGAAAAGAACAGGAGATTGACAAATCCCACTCTGATCACCCGGGGAGTGGATTGGATGTTTAGCCTTTTCTGACAAGGGTGAAAAGAACAGGAGATTGACAAATCCCACTCTGATCACCCGGGGAGTGGATTGGATGTTTAGCCTTTTCTGACAAGGGTGAAAAGAACAGGAGATTGACAAATGCCACTCTGATCACCCGGGGAGTGGATTGGATGTTTAGCCTTTTCTGACAAGGGTGAAAAGAACAGGAGATTGACAAATCCCACTCTGATCACCCGGGGAGTGGATTGGATGTTTAGCCTTTTCTGACAAGGGTGAAAAGAACAGGAGATTGACAAATCCCACTCTGATCACCCGGGGAGTGGATTGGATGTGTAGCCTTTTCTGACAAGGGTGAAAAGAACAGGAGATTGACAAATCCCACTCTGATCACCCGGGGAGTGGATTGGATGTGTAGCCTTTTCTGACAAGGGTGAAAAGAACAGGAGATTGACAAATCCCACTCTGATCACCCGGGGAGTGGATTGGATGTGTAGCCTTTTCTGACAAGGGTGAAAAGAACAGGAGATTGACAAATCCCACTCTGATCACCCGGGGAGTGGATTGGATGTTTAGCCTTTTCTGACAAGGGTGAAAAGAACAGGAGATTGACAAATGCCACTCTGATCACCCGGGGAGTGGATTGGATGTTTAGCCTTTTCTGACAAGGGTGAAAAGAACAGGAGATTGACAAATGCCATTCTGATCACCCGGGGAGTGGATTGGATGTTTAGCCTTTTCTGACAAGGGTGAAAAGAACAGGAGATTGACAAATGCCACTCTGATCACCCGGGGAGTGGATTGGATGTTTAGCCTTTTCTGACAAGGGTGAAAAGAACAGGAGATTGACAAATGCCACTCTGATCACCCGGGAAGTGGATTGGATGTTTAGCCTTTTCTGACAAGGGTGAAAAGAACAGGAGATTGACAAATCCCACTCTGATCACCCGGGGAGTGGATTGGATGTTTAGCCTTTTCTGACAAGGGTGAAAAGAACAGGAGATTGACAAATCCCACTCTGATCACCCGGGGAGTGGATTGGATGTGTAGCCTTTTCTGACAAGGGTGAAAAGAACAGGAGATTGACAAATCCCACTCTGATCACCCGGGGAGTGGATTGGATGTGTAGCCTTTTCTGACAAGGGTGAAAAGAACAGGAGATTGACAAATCCCACTCTGATCACCCGGGGAGTGGATTGGATGTGTAGCCTTTTCTGACAAGGGTGAAAAGAACAGGAGATTGACAAATCCCACTCTGATCACCCGGGGAGTGGATTGGATGTTTAGCCTTTTCTGACAAGGGTGAAAAGAACAGGAGATTGACAAATGCCACTCTGATCACCCGGGGAGTGGATTGGATGTTTAGCCTTTTCTGACAAGGGTGAAAAGAACAGGAGATTGACAAATGCCATTCTGATCACCCGGGGAGTGGATTGGATGTTTAGCCTTTTCTGACAAGGGTGAAAAGAACAGGAGATTGACAAATGCCACTCTGATCACCCGGGGAGTGGATTGGATGTTTAGCCTTTTCTGACAAGGGTGAAAAAGAACAGGAGATTGACAAATGCCACTCTGATCACCCGGGAAGTGGATTGGATGTTTAGCCTTTTCTGACAAGGGTGAAAAGAACAGGAGATTGACAAATCCCACTCTGATCACCCGGGGAGTGGATTGGATGTTTAGCCTTTTCTGACAAGGGTGAAAAGAACAGGAGATTGACAAATGCCACTCTGATCACCCGGGGAGTGGATTGGATGTTTAGCCTTTCTGACAAGGGTGAAAAGAACAGGAGATTGACAAATCCCACTCTGATCACCCGGGGAGTGGATTGGATGTTTAGCCTTTTCTGACAAGGGTGAAAAGAACAGGAGATTGACAAATGCCACTCTGATCACCCGGGGAGTGGATTGGATGTGTAGCCTTTTCTGACAAGGGTGAAAGAACAGGAGATTGACAAATCCCACTCTGATCACCCGGGGAGTGGATTGGATGTGTAGCCTTTTCTGACAAGGGTGAAAAGAACAGGAGATTGACAAATCCCACTCTGATCACCCGGGGAGTGGATTGGATGTGTAGCCTTTTCTGACAAGGGTGAAAAGAACAGGAGATTGACAAATCCCACTCTGATCACCCGGGGAGTGGATTGGATGTGTAGCCTTTTCTGACAAGGGTGAAAAGAACAGGAGATTGACAAATCCCACTCTGATCACCCGGGGAGTGGATTGGATGTTTAGCCTTTTCTGACAAGGGTGAAAAGAACAGGAGATTGACAAATCCCACTCTGATCACCCGGGGAGTGGATTGGATGTTTAGCCTTTTCTGACAAGGGTGAAAAGAACAGGAGATTGACAAATGCCACTCTGATCACCCGGGGAGTGGATTGGATGTTTAGCCTTTTCTGACAAGGGTGAAAAGAACAGGAGATTGACAAATGCCACTCTGATCACCCGGGGAGTGGATTGGATGTGTAGCCTTTTCTGACAAGGGTGAAAAGAACAGGAGATTGACAAATCCCACTCTGATCACCCGGGGAGTGGATTGGATGTTTAGCCTTTTCTGACAAGGGTGAAAAGAACAGGAGATTGACAAATCCCACTCTGATCACCCGGGGAGTGGATTGGATGTTTAGCCTTTTCTGACAAGGGTGAAAAGAACAGGAGATTGACAAATCCCACTCTGATCACCCGGGGAGTGGATTGGATGTGTAGCCTTTTCTGACAAGGGTGAAAAGAACAGGAGATTGACAAATCCCACTCTGATCACCCGGGGAGTGGATTGGATGTGTAGCCTTTTCTGACAAGGGCGAAAAGAACAGGAGATTGACAAATCCCACTCTGATCACCCGGGGAGTGGATTGGATGTGTAGCCTTTTCTGACAAGGGCGAAAGAACAGGAGATTGACAAATCCCACTCTGATCACCCGGGGAGTGGATTGGATGTGTAGCCTTTTCTGACAAGGGTGAAAAGAACAGGAGATTGACAAATCCCACTCTGATCACCCGGGGAGTGGATTGGATGTGTAGCCTTTTCTGCCAAGGGTGAAAAGAACAGGAGATTGACAAATCCCACTCTGATCACCCGGGGAGTGGATTGGATGTGTAGCCTTTTCTGCCAAGGGTGAAAAGAACAGGAGATTGACAAATCCCACTCTGATCACCCGGGGAGTGGATTGGATGTGTAGCCTTTTCTGACAAGGGTGAAAAGAACAGGAGATTGACAAATCCCACTCTGATCACCCGGGGAGTGGATTGGATGTGTAGCCTTTTCTGACAAGGGTGAAAAGAACAGGAGATTGACAAATCCCACTCTGATCACCCGGGGAGTGGATTGGATGTTTAGCCTTTTCTGACAAGGGTGAAAAGAACAGGAGATTGACAAATCCCACTCTGATCACCCGGGGAGTGGATTGGATGTGTAGCCTTTTCTGACAAGGGTGAAAAGAACAGGAGATTGACAAATCCCACTCTGATCACCCGGGGAGTGGATTGGATGTGTAGCCTTTTCTGACAAGGGTGAAAAGAACAGGAGATTGACAAATCCCACTCTGATCACCCGGGGAGTGGATTGGATGTGTAGCCTTTTCTGACAAGGGTGAAAAGAACAGGAGATTGATAAATCCCACTCTGATCACACGGGGAGTGGATTGGATGTGTAGCCTTTTCTGACAAGGGTGAAAAGAACAGGAGATTGACAAATCCCACTCTGATCACCCAGGGAGTGGATTGGATGTTTAGCCTTTTCTGACAAGGGTGAAAAGAACAGGAGATTGACAAATCCCACTCTGATCACCCGGGGAGTGGATTGGATGTGTAGCCTTTTCTGACAAGGGTGAAAAGAACAGGAGATTGACAAATCCCACTCTGATCACCCAGGGAGTGGATTGGATGTTTAGCCTTTTCTGACAAGGGTGAAAAGAACAGGAGGATCCAGCTGCTTGTGGCATGTGTTGAAAATCTCTTGTTAGAGTAAAACAAAAAAGAATATAAAAAAAACTCTGAAAATCTATCAACTAAAAGAATATTCACTTCAGGGGTCTAGTATTAGTTAGATGGATGGTTGAATATCCACTTGAAAACTGGGTTTGAACTTAAGTCCCATGCACTGGTGTTCAGATCATCGGAGTCCTGAAAAATGCATGCACCTAACAGAAGGAGGTTGGTATAGACATATCTCTCTATGGAATGCTGTACTAAAGGGCTTTCCGTTCCCTCTCCAAGCTCAGAAATCAGCAGTGTGTGCAGTCAGTACTGGAACTTCACGTCTATGGAGAGGCATATCCGGATGACACCAGGTCATCATTCAGCACAGCATGTATAGACTGGCTGGGATTAGGCCGTGGTTGGTCATGTTTCCTTGACAGGTTTAAGTATTTTACTGTCATAATATTCCAACAAAATGCCCAAAAATAAAAAAGGTCTGTTTGACATTTCTTCAGCATTTTAACAGTAATCTGCGTTATAATATTCACAGTTGCCATAAATTGAGACTCTAGACTGAATGTTACGCCTTTATACCATCACATATGTTTTTCATGAGAATCTTATATTCTTTCACTTTAATCTTAACTTATGAGCTCAACAAAGAGTGGTTTTGTGTTTCAGATAAATATGGAAATTATTGCTCATTTATAGCATAACAACAACAACAACAACAACAACAACAACAACAACAACCTCCACACCTCAATTAAAAATAAAAATAATAATTCAGAGGACTTACCTCAGGAAGATGAAGTATTTTAAAATCTTTATCTGTGAATTTTTTCAACAAATCTTCATTGACAGCTGTGGGGCCTTCAGACAGTACTGACCCCACCAAATAACGTGTTTCATTTGAATCCACCTGTAATAAAACATACACAATTAAAAGAAGATATGAACAAATGCATCTCCTAAAGTTATTCCTAACAATAAATGTAAGTGGGAGCTATGGCTGCGTAGTGGCTAAATGAGCAAGGGACAGATCTGGGCTCCCAAGCCAACCCAGTCTAAAATGGGTGCCTGGAAATGTCTGGGGAAGTAGATATACTGTGATACTGACCAAATGATTATTTGGAATATAAAGAGTTAAAACTACTCAACAATTCAGCACCTATTGAGGTCACTATTTATGGATATGTATTGAACACTATCAGTTGTAAATGACATATTTGAATGAGGACACGACAGACTAGACTGGCACCTTGCCGTCTTGACAGACGATAGTTTGTAAAATGGGGTTATCTCTCCACAACAGAAAGCCTGGGTTGAATTTAGAGACCATGTGTTGCCCATGCAGCATGATCCCTCTCTCGGCCTGTCTAGTTTACTCCAGAGGAAAGGTGATACCAATACGTCTGGAACAAGACAAGCTGCAGAAGCTGCCGGATCAGTAAAGCAATGCTCTAACTGTCCGCCTGTCGGAGCTTCGATCCTAGACCAGTTACCAACCAAGGCTTAGGGCCTGGTCTGCCCTGCCATGACATTTAGTCTTTAGGTTGCATTTCCGCACACCGGGATAAGGCTTGTGCCCTCCCAATTGCGCTCTTCTGCCCAAAGCTGTTGGCAGAATGTGGGATGTCGGGTTCAGTAAGCGCTGTCCAACATTCGGCGCAACTAGAAGCAGGTAGTACCGTCTACATGACAAGTGATGTGGTAACCAGCCAAAGATAGCTTGGATTGATTTGGAAAACATGTCAATAGACAACTGAATGTAACAAATAGGGACTGTGTGTAGAAAACCAGTCTACAAGTATGAACAATTAGCATAAATAACTTTCGCAAATAGGGACTGTGTGTACAAAGCCAGTCTATAAAAATGAACAATTAGCATAAATATCTTTCAATTATTGATATATATTGGGGGTGACAGAGAATTTATGGATTTGTTTGGAGTGTAATGATGTTGTTGGTTATGTGAATTCAACATATGTACTAGGTTAATGCATGTTTTATTACATACTGAAATGGACCAATTCTGGGCACTCCAATTCTGGGCACTCTTCCGACAGACGGGTCTAAATAGATCTGCAGTGAATAATTTTATATAACTAACACTAACCCTAACCCTAAACCCTAACTTATTCACTGCAGAACTATTTAGACCCGTCTGTCGGAAGAGTGCCCAATTCTGATATTTGTGAAGTTCCATTTAAACCACAACAAACTATTATTATTTATTCTACTAAAATGCATCCAATTCTGATATTTGTGAAGTTCCATTTAAACCACAACAAACTGATAATATTGATATCAGATGTTAAAAAAATGTTATCCTTTGTTTTCTACATCTTCCTGCTGCCTTATTACTTTCTTTCGGATTTCTGTCGCCCGAAAGGATAACAATAACTTACTAAGCATGCTTAAATGACAGCTGACATACATGATTGACTATCAGTACCAGCATGACAAATGATGACTTGAGCTTGGTGCGATGAAGTCGAACCTGTCGAATTTTAAGCGACTTTTTAAAAAATAGATATACTCACGATGTCACATAATTCATGGTGGAGGCTAAGAGTAAGGCAATTTTTGAATTTTGCAGCTTTTTATTTCTTTTTCAGTCCACGCGCTGGGAGACGAACTGGCGCCTGTGGTACCAGGATGGGTACAGGGATTAGCACCACACAGACAGGCTGAGCAGGTTGGGCAGGTTGGGAAGGTTGATCAGTTTGTTCTCCGAACAGGATGGCAGCTAGAAGGATGAAAATTGCCAACAACAGGATTGTGTCGATGTAATCATCCATGTTGCTGGCCAGGGCATCACAACTAAATGATGACTCAATAAATAGCAACCTTTGCCTAGCACAAAAACTAAAATATACAACTGCGAGAATCGAAATACGAAACAATCATTTTCATCAATCATGGGGCGTCTCCACAATGAAGTTTGGCTGCAATGGATCTCCAACTCTGTCTCTCGCCTTGACTGTACATTCTGTCAGGCTGATGTTCGTCCATCTCTTGATGTTATCTTCCCGCTTATATCGTTGTCTACCATTTGCTCGCTTGTCCTCAACCTTGCTTGCGTTCGCTGGTTGTGAACTCCAGCGCGAAGTCCTGTATGTCGGATGAAGACGTGCTGTTGTCCAACATCAGTGTGATGTCATACAGGACTGAGGTTTGCGTGAGTATCCGTTGTCCCATGTCTGGCTTATTGTTGTGCAGGTAATTCCTCCCCGTACAGGCAGACACTCTTCGACTTCGGAAGAATCAGCGATCCTACTACGTTAGCCAGGACTTCGAAGGGACCTGTTGCCCAGGACGCACGGCTAGGACGTGCTAGTATTTCTTGGCCAGTACAGATCCAGGCCCCGGTGCCTTGGAAACACCTCTGCGTCCCAGTTAGTCCAGCTAACTTTTATCTATCTACCACCTGGCACTCAGGTGTGAAAGGCAACGAGCGAAACGACATTTGGCGAATATCGAAGTGGGAAGAGCAATAGAAAGGCCAGACATAAACGCCACCAGAGACTGACGAACAGGTGAGTTTAATAGCAGACCTGTCCGGAGTGCGATGACGACGACACTCGCTAATCACTCGGCTCTCCGATGGGGAGTAAAAGAAGAATGGAACGGGTACGGTTAGTTCGCGCACAGACACAAACATCTGGGGAGTTGACTGCGACTTCAAACCTGTCTTTGTTGTATCTTTTAACTAGTAATACCTTTTCGTTTCATTTTATATTCTTATATCCCGTTGCAGCCAAAGCCCTTCTTCTTCTTCTTCTTCTTCTTCTTCTTCTTCTTCTTCTTCTTCTTCTTCTTCTTCTTCTTCTTCTTCTTCTTCTTCTTCCTCTTCTTCTTCTTCTTCTTCTTCTTCTTCTTCTTCTTCTTCTTCTTCTTCTTCTTCTTCTTCTTCTTCTTCTTCTTCTTTGTCGCATTTTATTTTATAATATATGTCTTCCCTGGGGTGAGGGGAATCAACATCGACATCCTTTTAACCCCATGTCACTATCTTGAGGATCTTCTTGATTTCTGTCCACAAAACCCCGTCGATCTCTGGATCCCTCCCTCTCTCTCTCTCTCTCTCTCTCTCTCTCTCTCTCTCTCTCTCTCTCTCTCTCTCTCTCTCTCTCTCTCTCTCTCTCTCTGTCACTACTGTATCAAGCCCCCTCTCATTATTTTCCCAAAACACACTAAACAACACTGGCTCTAACAAAACAACAATTCAGTTTAATAGAGAAAAGTGCCGTGTATGTGCAAAGTGTATGAGTAGAATGTCTGTCGTATAATCTAGTGTGTATGCAGAATCAGACCGAACAGCCAAGGAGCACAATCTGCTTCATCATCGTACTGGCCACACCACAACACCATATCAGGGACAGAAAACCTCACCCAAGTGATGTGTCTCTCAGGCCAAGTGTCGACTTCTTCAGATAGCTCGTGAACACTCCGGATGCTTGTGAACGAGTGAACACTGCCGGTCCATGGTTACCCCCTACCCAGGTCCCCCACCCCGTACCCAACCCGGCGCGAACCGAACCGAACAGCAGCGAACCGAACCGAATCGGGAAGACCCGAACCGAATCAGAGAAGCGCGGAGGTGGATGAGTGGTCATGTGGTGTGATCGAACCTAAGTCATGTAGATATCGACTCCTTTCGATGAGGAGTTCGAAGTCCAATAGGACAGATTGGACATAATCATTTATTCCATCACTCGAGATAACTCGAGTAATGGCCTCGTGTCGCTTGTCGTCCCGGGAGGAACGTGGAATCAACAAGCACACCTTTAAGCTTATTATACTTTGGGATTATTGACAGACTTCTGTCTACACTCCTCCCTTCTGTCTTCTATTCCATATCTCTCTCTCTCTCTCTCTCTCTCTCTCTCTCTCTCTCTCTCTCTTTCTCTCTTTCTCTCTCTCTCTTATTCCTTCATCACATACTCCGACAACAGTTTCCTTCAACAATTAATAAAATATTTATTAATTAAAACTATATATGGTGTATGTATGGACTGTGTATATGTAGTTGGTAGTGTCTTCTATTGTGGGGGAAAGATAGGACTCTGACTGTTTAGTCTCCGTATCGCATCTCGCATCGTCATACGGCCAAACCACAGGACACCAAACATAGAAATGGACAGCTCTCACCCTGGATGTTCCGTTCTGCTTGAGTCTGGACGTAATCCGATATTGGGAAAATGTTCACAGTCTAATCACCAGAAAATAATGCGATTAAGGTAAGTCACTGAAAAAACGCATATGTCCTGGTTTTGGAAGTTGTACCATCCATCACGGAAAAACACATCACCACTGTCTATCAATGTCTATTGCAATGGTAAATGTTCTACACACTGTCTCTCATTCGGAAAGTTGTATATTTTTTCGCAGTGCAAATGCATACAGTTTTGGATCTCTCTGTTTTATTATAATGAAAGTCCTTTCAATGGTTTTCACAAAAACCTAGTTATTTGTAATTCGTTATGTCAGCCCACGATTAGTGAATGGCTATGTTGGAGTTGCTCTATTGAAATACTTTCACTGCACCAGTGACGTTAATGTCTTTAATCTTTTCTGAACAGGTCAGGAGTATATATGAAACCTGTGGATATATATATAATCAGGTGATATGAGTCTGCTTCAAACTATTTCTTATGTGAGTGTCTTTCTCCAGCCGTACTGAGAAGCTTCCGAAAGATACTCTGACATAAGACAGATGAGTGCACTAAAGTCTAACCGATTAACTAAACGAAGGAAATGCTAAAAGCCAAGCACAAGCGCCTATTTCCCTATGCTAGACTATTACGCTAAGGTTAGATTACCTTATCACTTCTATGTTCATCCATGAATTGAAATATATATATAAGCACATATGCACTAATATCCCATCGCTTTTAAACCATAAGGGACTATAATTTCTTTCCACACACAGGATGCATAGATATCTCTGCTCAGTTTGGGAGTACACACTAACTACAAAAACAGGTGTCCACCAATTTATACAGAGTTTCCGATTCTCCGTTATTGTTTGATGTTCATACGTCAACAATCAACTTTGCCGTGATTCCCCTATCAAAGGTTTGTGAAGTCCCGTATTCGTCCGTTGCGCTCCGTGCTCCTGTCCGCTCCGTTCTCCCCGATTCTCCATACGCTCGCACATCAATCAGTTTTAACCCTTTGATCAGCGTCTTCGTGTGTTCCCCAACCCGATGTATCCGTGTCTCCGTTGCTCGGCCGATAAGATCGGCAGTCACTGACCCCTTATCACACTGTATTTTTCTTCTTTATCCTTCGGTCAATAACCCACACTTTGTCCTCGTTCAAGACTGAAGGCACGATTGTTATTCTGACTCACGGTCCCTAATTTTCCATCTTCACATATTGCAATTAATTTTATATGTAAGTTATCGAGGAATCACTAAACTCCCAGTTTCCCGTGACATAGACCCTCTCTTAAGAGAGTTGACCGCGTCGACTCTTCCTCACTGTAGTTTTGATTCCTATGATCCCACAACCCATTCCTCTTCCTCTGGCGTTGGATGTCTTGATAGGAAATCCGCTCCTACATTCTCCTTACCAGGGATGTATTCCACTGTGAAGTTGTATGGCTGTAGTAACAATGACCATCTCATCAATCTTGCGTTGAGTATCTGCGAAGTAGCCAGGAACATCAAGGGTTGATGATCTGACTGTACCCTAAACTGTACTCCATACAAGTATGGTTGAAATTTTTGTACGGCCCATACGAGTGACTAGCATTCTCTTTCCACTGTAGAGTAATTCTTTTCCGCCGGTAAAAGTTTCTTACTGGCATAGGCTACCGGTTTCAACACCGAAGCGTCTTCTATCCCTTCTTGTTACAAGGCTGCTCCAATTCCAATCCCACTCGCATCGGTTCTTAGCACAAAGGCCTTTGAAAGGTCTGGGAGTTGTAGAACTGGCTTGTTCACCAACGCCTCCTTTAATTGACTGTAGGCCCGTCGCATTCAGAAGTCCATATAATTGTATCTGGGAGTCCCTTTTTCAAAGTTTCCGTTAATGGATTTCCCAGTTCGGAAAATTTTGGAATGAACTTCTGATAAAACCCACACAACGATAGAAAGGATCTTACATCTTTCTTAGTTTTAGGTCTTGGAGCTCGTCTTACTTTTTCCAGGTTCTTCTCCTCCGGGAAAATTTTTCCTGGAGTGATAGTATGACCTAGAAATTCCAGAGTTTGGTAACCAATCATGCACTTGGTTGGGCGCGCGGTAAGCCCTGCTTCCCGAAGCCTGTAGAAAACTCTCTCCAACGTCCCCAACTGGTCATCTAAACTGTCACTAGCAATCAGTATATCATCCATGAATGAGATAATGGACGGATCACGTAAAGGATCTAACAAAACTCTCATCATGCGAGTAAATACACTAGGCGCATTGCTGAGTCCAAAAGGCATGACGTTGAACTCATAGTGTCCACTGGGTGTACTGAAAGCCAGCAGAGGTCGGACTTCCGGTTTGACCGGGATCTGATAATAACCCCTACTCAGATCCACTTTAGAGAAGTACTTAGCCTTATGGAGCCTGGCGAATAACTGGGTTGGATTCGGCAAAGGTTCCACCTGAAACTAGGTATGACTATTCAAGAGTCTATAGTCAATACACAACCTGTGTTCTCCACTCGGTTTACGTAACAACACCACTCCGGCATTATATGGGGATGTGGATGTCGCGATCACATCATCCTCCAACAGTTTCTGTATCTCCTCCTCCAAAGCCTTCTCTTTAGAAAATGGCACTGGGTAAACTTTTTGGCGGACAGGATCTTGCGTGGTTAAGGTCATCTCGAACTCAACCAGCTCCGTCCGTCCTGGTTTATCCGTCAGGATCTGCTTATGGGATTTGAGAACCTGCGCAATCTTTTCCCTCTCCTGGAGAGTCAGATCAGGGTTCACCTGTACTTCCTGATAAGAATCCTGGTGCACTAGAGGGTACTCCCTGCCCTCGTCTGGTCCGGTTTCAGTCTCCACTGCTAACGCCATTGCCATGAGATGGGCTGTTCCTTCACCGGTTCTTTCTTCATATTTCCTCAAGAGATTAATATGGAAAATCTTCGACTTTCCCCGGATCCGGATTTGATAGTTGGTTCTGGATACCATCCTTTCCACGGGAAATGGTCCCTGCAATCTTATCTCCAGTTTGTTGGTTCCCGTTGGGAGTAGCAACAAGACTTTGTCTCCCACCTCAAGAGCTCTTTCTCTAGACCAACGGGTGTAGTACTTCGCATGTCTCTTTCTGGCTTTCCTCAAGTTTCGAGTCGCCAGAGCCCAGCCCGTGTGAAGTTTTTCCTTCAGTTCCTCCACGTATTTGTACGAGGAGATCACTTCTTCTGACGTCCCTTCCTCCGTCCAACTCCTCAGCAAAGCTTCCAAGGGTCCCTTGATTGGTCGACCAAACAGTAGAGTCGCTGGCGGTACTCCTGTTGAGCCATGTGGCACTTCCCTATAGGCAAAAAGGGCTGCCGGGATGTATTCATCCCACCTATCAGGTTTTTCCTGGGCTAGTTTCCTGAGCATTGTCATCAACGTGCCGTTGAACCGCTCTACTTGTCCATTAGCTTGAGGGTGGTAAGGACTGGTATGTATATGGTTGGAGTGGAACACCCCAAAAACCTCCTCCATGAGTTTCCCACAAAACTGTGACCCATTATCCGTCAGAATCTGATTAGGGAAGCCTAATCTTGTAAAAACCTCCATCAATGCCTCAACCACTCTTTTCGAGTCAATGGTTGGCAATGGTATGGCTTCACTCCACATTGAACAGCAATCCACCATTGTGAGGATATACATGTTCCTCTTCTTATTCCTAGGAAGAGGACCCACGATGTCGATGGCTACCCTCTCGAAAGGAGAGTTCATAATGGGCATTTCCCCCAACACCACCGGCGCTGTCCAGTGTTTCGGTGCCACCCTCTGACACTCAGGGCATGATTTTACATACCGGCGCACATCTCGTCAATCCTGGGTAATAATAGTGGCAGGAAATTCGCTGCATGGTGGCGGCCATACCCATGTTTCCGCTGAACTAAATGGTATGCCCCATCTGAAGAATTTGGGAACGGTAGGTTTTCGGGACTACCAACTGACCGTGTAAGTGGTCTCCCCTTCCGGCTCTCCGGTAGAGTAGCCGATTCTTCATGTAGTACTGTCCTCGTTTGGGTGGATTAGCACTTTTCTGCAGCTTTATGTAGCAAGGACGCAACGTATCATCCTCACTCTGGGCAGTTCGTAACTCCCCTGGCAATGGGTTTGAGACCCTTGTCTCCGCCTGATCCGTTTCCTCCTGAGAGCGTGTCTGCATAGCTCCCATGTGGATTGGTTCCTTGGGCATTCCCAAAAAGACATATCGACAACCGAGGATGACGGCAAATATGGGATCAGTTAATACAGCGGCCTTGATTGTGCCGGTGACGCATCTTGACCGAATCTCCACTTGAGTAATAGGTAACTTCATGGCTACAGCACTCTTTGTCGCAGGCTGTATCTCCATGGTATCCCCTGTGAGTTGTTCTGGGTATACCATCCCATCCATCCATCATGTGCCATGCCGGTAAGCGTGGGCGGTCATGTTCTGCCATCTCACTCGATCACCAGAGTCGTGGATCAGCTCCGTGTTTCTGTCTCGACCATGCCACAAGGCCAAGCCATCCATGTACTTGCTTCTAGGTCTTCCCCTTGGTCTGTTTGCCTCGATCTTACCAGTTGTCACCAAATTCTCCAATCCATTTCTTCTCATAACATGCCCAAAAATTTTTGACTGTCTACGTCTAATTTCTCTAATCAATTTACGATCTTCATTTGTTTCTTGAAGGACTTGTTCATTGGTCTTTCTGGCTGTCCATGGTATTCTTTGCATTTTCCTCAGAAACCACATCTCTACAGCCATCAGATGTTTTTCAGCCTGACTGCTCATTGTCCACGCTTCACATCCATACAAAAGTACAGGTTCAATGTAGCATCTCAACACTGAGTATACCAGATCCGCAGAAATCACAGCTTCCCCATCCAGGCCAGTATCGTATAAACATTGTACTTGGTGGCCATTCACCTCAACCAACTCCACTACCGGGGGTCTCCCTTGGTCCGGAGTGTCTTCCACCTCCTCGACATTTTCCTTGAAATCCTCGATTGGTTCTCCAAGGCGTGTTGCGAAGTTGGCATCATTCGCCTTGCCTCTGCATTCTGCAGTCTTATGTGCTTTCGACCTGCAGTGTGTGCAACATTTTCCCTTCCAAACTTTCCGTGTGCTCTCTTTAGTCAGAGCTTCTTCGCCGACCTCAGCCTTGTCTGTGATCACTTTCTTAGGAGTCACTTGGCAGGCCGCGAAGTGAGAACTTTTCGGTTTCGATCGGTAGTCTTTTGTGTTGTGAGTTGGCGACTTGCATATCGAACACCACTTCTCAGACCACGGTCGTTTTGCTGGAGAATTCGAGGTGCTCTTGTTTCCTTCCTTCACCTTTTCTGAACTCTCCGTTGACGTCTTCATATAAGGTTCCACTTTTGGTTCTTTCCAGTTCTTAGATTTCTTTCGGTCTTGTTTCTCCTGACCTTTTGTTTGCGTACTTAGTTCCGCAGTTTCCTCATGTACTTCTACGAATCTTTCCGCCTGCTAGTTCACAACATCAACCCGTTCTGCCCCTTGCTCTCCCAAGAATGTTCTGAGAATTTTCGACATTTGCTTACGCATCTGGTCGACCACCATGAGCTCTTCCAGACTCTCATAGTCCCGCTTGAACTCTGCCAAATCTATCCATTTTTGGAGGTATGATTTTAGCCTTAAACTGTAGGCGGCGAATAGCTCTCCCGGCTCTCTTCTCGCCGATCAAAACTTCTTCCGATACGTTTGGGCTGTGATCTCATAATGCTTCATCAAAGCGGCTTTTAATTCCTCGTAATTATTTTCATGTCCTGGTGGTAGGCGTGTGTAGACCTCGTACCCCGAACCTCGTAATGCCTGGGATAATTTAAGATTCCATTTGCTTCTATCCAGCCCCATAGCGACTGACATTGCTTCAAAGCGATTAGCGTATTGGTCAAATTTTTCTTACGACTCATCATAAACAGTTAAGGGAAACTTCATTGCATGGTAGCTGGTCCACTCATGTTGGTTGCACCATGTGAAGATGAACTTCCTTCCGCTCCATCTATTTCTCCCTTAGTTTGTGTTGTGAGTTCTAGCTCTCGCATGCGGTATTCATGTTCTCTTATCTTGTTGGCTTCTTCAGCTTGCAACCTCTTGTTGTCCAGTCCCATTCCCAGTCTCTTGGCCCCCTGTTCCATCTTTCTGAGCTCTAGCTCTGCCTTTCGATCTTCTCTTTCTGCTTGACGACGCTCTCTTTCTACCACCTGTATATACTCTGATAGGGCTTGTCCAGACAACCACATCGCTTCATCCCTTTCCCTCAATTCTTCCATATCCAGTGTATGAGTGGCCATAGTTAAAGAAGGTGAGTCCGCAGGTAGAGTAAAGACACTTCAAGGCAGTAAGTACTTACTATCTAAATTAAATATATATATATTTAGATATTATAACCTCTGTCAATATATATATATATATATATATATATATATATATATATATATATATATATATATATATATATATATATATATATTATCTATAACACCACACAGTACACCACAAACAATCTCTCAACCACCAGAGAAGATATAGGATAAAGACTTATCGTAGACGTGTCAAGTGTGAACAGGTATGTACTGTGTCTGAACACCTATCCACATTCACCCTGTCTGGAACGTGCTTCCACTAAAAGTCTCAATACGTATACTAATATGTATATCCCAATATGAAGGTATCAATATGCATGTACCCTGCTATGCATCTACCATTTAATGTACCAATATGCAGGTACCCCGCTAGGCAGTTACCTTTCTTCAACTTTCTTGAGAGCGCTCTATGTGAAGCGGGTGTATCGCCTGCTAGGTGTCTATCTATTACAGCACGTTGCAGTTAGCCCCAACATTGTTTGGTTGATCGTGTGCCATCATGATGTGCCATGTGTGTGTGAGTGCGTGCATGGACGTGTGCCATATACCTGGATCAGGCTATGGTTTGTAAGACACACTTTGCACGGCATTAGTTTACAAATAATGAATAAGTGTGCAAGACGTTTTGGTGCAAGCACGAAAAACGTCACGATAAAGGAGTTAGACTTGAGCCGGCGTCCAGGTCGGACGTGGCTGCTTGTCACTACAGCACGGCTAACACTATGCCGCTTTAGTTAGAATAATGTGTTGTGAAGTATAGTTGTAACATTTCTGTGGAGCGACTGCGTTGTCAAGAATCGTCGTATTAAAGTGGATTTGTGTGAAGAAGACTATCCAGTGTCGTCTTATAAAAGGTTTGAGTTTTCCGTGGCCGATTTTGGCTTTTCACTTGTTCATCTAACAAACAAGGAGGACTGGAAGGTATTTAATAATAATATATATTATTAACCCCGCCGCAACCTCCCGCTCCTTGGCAATGGGGACTTATGTTCCGGTTATAGTGAATCCTTTGGACTAAGTTTTAAGGCACCGCAAAAGAAATATGCCATTTGCTTCAATGTTACATTATC
Organism: Cepaea nemoralis; assembly: GCA_014155875.1. Classification (NCBI taxonomy): domain Eukaryota; kingdom Metazoa; phylum Mollusca; class Gastropoda; order Stylommatophora; family Helicidae; genus Cepaea; species Cepaea nemoralis. Next base: position 111,876 of record JACEFZ010005737.1, read on the forward strand.
GATTGCACGCCGATGCAGCTGCGCATCTCATTCTCGTATGCACACCAGGAACTACCACTGCTGAACAGGAAACCAGAAGCCACAAGCGGCAGTTGAGTCCAAACATTACAGGTTAAACAGCATATAATTATAAACCTATAATGGTATTATTGACTTATATTGGAGTTGTAAACGATTTATCATTCTATAGATCGAGCCGAATACAAGTGAAGGCCATAATATAATTTGCTTTGGGTGGAATGATCTCTAACACACGGACAAAAGCGTTTGTAACTTAACATGACGTCATTATTTTTAGTTGTGTAGAACACTTCCGGAAAAATAACATTCAGTCATCCACGAGTCTGTAATCTACAGTATGAAGAAAATGAAATACTGTGTAAACGACGATCTTACGGATAGAAAAGATGTTATGATACACTCTCAGAAGAACATGCTAAAAAAAATAAAAATAAAAAATGAATCAATCGTCTAGTGAGAATTCAGAACGGCAACAGATGGACCTATGGAATGGAGGGAAGGTTAATTGAAAGACATAGATCGTGAATCAAGAACAATCACTTAAAGGTTGTCAAGCTAACATTTAATATATGTTATCAAATATATACTTACCGGCCGTCCTGGAAGTTCACCAGACACGGTAGAATTTGATGACTATTTTATTATATGCTACAACTAATAAGTTGTTTATCAAAGTAAACAGAGATTGATTCTTACACAATCATGTCAACGATTCGATTTCATCTGTTCTATGGTTTTAATCCAAAACACTGTTCAATGAAGACGAGCTACGTTGAGTACATTCATTACAGCGTTAATGTCTGAGAAGATACATTGACTATTTAATCACATTGTGCGTGATGTATCACATATTAGAATTTAACATCTGTCACAGACAGTTAACAGACGAAAATGAATTGAGAACGTTCACACAGCCAATAAGAAGTATCAGCATTGAAGATTCATTTGACCACAATTATGGATTATATACATTTGCTCGAACAAACAGCAGATTGGTGACACTACTAGAGAATTTACAAAAATTTCCGAACAATTAATTATCTTGATAGCATAAACATTTGATGCTCCGACAATACGAACATTTGATCACTGTGCTGAGTGTCATTTCATCGTGCACATCTTCAATTCGCATTCATCTTCAGAGATACAGCAAATATTTCAACGTGAAATTAATTGACAAATAAACTTTGTTGGTTACATTTGTGTTCAATCGGATGAAAGCGTTAATTGACATTACACTGTTACAGAACGAGGACCAACAGTTGTCAGAGGAAGTTTTATACGCTACTCACCGAGAACATTCTTGAATACGTCAACACAAAACTTAAAGCAATATCAAGTACTTTTAAGTTGCGAAACCACATCAATTATATATAAATTTATCGAAGTACACTGAACTTTGAAATTTTCATAAATCAACTTTGAATTCTTGGAAACGATGTGTTTTTTGATGAAGTCAAACTGATGCGTGAGCATTGACAATCAATCAAACATTTGGATGCAATCAATTGCATCTTGTTTCTGGATCATGAATTTATGGTTCTAAGAACATTCAAACATTCAAATATTCAAATATTCTTCAAAGTTTGGAAAATCTCGTGGAAGAATTCGACTACAATTCGATTTTTCATAACAGTCATAAACATTTGTTACATGCATCAATAAAATCAACCTTGAGAAACAGAACTTATGGAAACGTACATTAAACGTCATGAAGAAAAATCATAATCATATCTTATAATATATACCTCGCTTAACATTGTGAATTGCGTACATGAAACATTCTGAAGTCATAATACCATCAACACTGACTAATCTACATTCAATTGATATTATTAAGCTAAAATCGTGACCAGATTGTGCTGGTTGGTCCAGGCCGAGGTACTCAAGTCACGAAATTCTTTAGCAACATTGTTAAACCGGAAAGATATCCATATATGCTTCAAATTTAAAGGTATCTTCTCGCATCTTACTGCTTTGGAGGAAATGTTCCACAACATCGAATCACCAAACCCGCAGATGGTTACTCATCCACGTCCATTACGTCAACCGTACTCCTATATGTCGAGACCAGAAGAGATTCCGATCAACGTGTTCAGGATAGGCTGTAACTTTTCGAGCAAGGCCAATCGGTCGCCTGAACCGATGAGTGGATACAACGCTTTGAGACCTCCTCTATATGGATGTTCGATTCCTCCGTCGATATATCCACTTCAGTTGTTGTCTGCATAGGTTGTCTGCATTGGAATATCTGGTACTAGAAAACAATCTGCCCAACTTCTGTGTCAACCATGGACAACAATTCACTTACCAATGACATTTAAAGAACTACCATTCGTCTAATGCACCTGAGGAAAGCTAAATAATAGTAATTTACATCACTCATCATCACAAATAAAAGAAATTCATGTTGTTCCCACATGTAACCAGCATTTGAACATCTTACATCATCAGGATCATCAAGTGCCGTGCCGACTGGCATAAGAGTTCATGATTCTCCACAGATCTCTGTCCTTGGTTTTCGGGATTAACTCTGTAGTTGATATTCCCATACCACCGTCGCAATCCGTTCAGCATCATTTCTCGTGGTTTAGATATTTACAACTATCCACTTGGTGAAGAATTTTCTCTTCTCATCTATATCTAACATTTGAGTGTCACCTGTTCTTTTGATTTTGCTGGTAGTGCTTGGTCATCCGCAAATTTTTGCCATTTATGTTGCAGCGATAGGTAGTAAGGGTACAGAGAGAACCACACATAATGTGAGGGTGCAGTGCTGTGTGCTAGGATAGAAGCAACTCCCCTAAGCAGATATAACAGTACACTAGAATTGTACCAAGATATGCGTTACATCTTTGGACGAATATGGAGGTGTACTATGGACTAACCAACGTCATTAGACTAAGAGGTTTGGGGAAACTCTCTTTCAGCTGATGCGCTAAGGCAGTCTATATGATACCGAGATATGACCGTTAGAGAGTTAAAGATGATTTTATGGATACTAAGTCATATAATTATATAAAATCAGCATCTTACTAGCATCAATGGACAGATGGAAGCATTATGAATTAGCTTCTCTGCATACATGTGAGAGCATTGGGCAATGATACCATATTACACAGTTGATTAAAGAAAAAGATTTATCCTGTTGGAGGAAAATTGGTCAAGGAAATAAATAGGAAAGAAATGAAAAGCATTAGATTTATCCTTAAAGGAGAAAAAAAAAATAATTACAGAAATACGATTGGTCGATTGATCATTGTTTACACGGAGAGAACTATTGTGCTATTGTAACATTGCTGATCTAAGGGATTATATTTTTATTTGACTATTGTGTTATTAGGTTATTAGACAGATAAATGAATATAAATAATTTCTATAAGATAATAGTTAGAAAATATGAAAAGAAGGATGTCAACATATGTTATTATGATGGTGAAATTATACTGGAGGTTACTACATTTGTCTACATCAGTCGAAGGACTGTCATTAAATCGGAGAAGAGTGGTTGCTGACATTAGATTGTCATAAATAGTACTCATGCCGACTATATGTGTGTATTATGAGCTGTGTATCATCGACAGAGCCAAGAGGAAAGGCAACGCATGGGCAGACTGTCCACCATGAGGCTAGGCTTGCAGTATCAACGAAATCAGTTGTATCAGACATGGGCTTTGGGGAAGTATAAATCTGCCATGGTTGATCCTAAAAAAATCCTTGTAGGACCTGGGACGAGCTACTTCAGCAATTAATCTACAGAAAGTTGATAGAGGAAGTTTACTGGTAGTCAATGTCCGCAAGACACGCTATTTACCGAGAAAATACTAAGTGTTTATGTGAACAGAATGACACAAATGTAGAGCCAAAATGTTGATTTCGGGATATCCACTTTTCACATGTCATTGCAATATATATGTATACATAGGTGAATGAACTTGAGAATATTAGTTAAGTAGGACAGACGGACGGCACCACTTCTCGTTCCTTTCAAGGTAGAACAAACAGAATAAATAACAAAATGTTTTCAACATTTTGAAGGGTAGAGGGGGTGAGTGCCATATACCTGGATCAGGCTATGGTTTGTAAGACACACTTTGCACGGCATTAGTTTAAAAATAATGAATAAGTGTGCAAGACGTTTTGGTGCAAGCACGAAAAACGTCACGATAAAGGAGTTAGACTTGAGCCGGCGTCCAGGTCGGACGTGGCTGCTTGTCACTACAGCACGGCTAACACTATGCCGCTTTAGTTAGAATAATGTGTTGTGAAGTATAGTTGTAACATTTCTGTGGAGCGACTGCGTTGTCAAGAATCGTCGTATTAAAGTGGATTTGTGTGAAGAAGACTATCCAGTGTCGTCTTATAAAAGGTTTGAGTTTTCCGTGGCCGATTTTGGCTTTTCACTTATTCATCTAACAAACAAGGAGGACTGGAAGGTATTTAATAATAATATATATTATTAACCCCGCCGCAACCTCCCGCTCCTTGGCAACGTGTGTGTGCGGGTGCGTGTGTGTGAGTGCATGAGTGCGTGTGCTTGTGTGGGTGCATGTGTGTGTCTCCATGTATGTGTCTGCGCACACGTGTGTGTGTGTGTGTGAGTGCGCGCGCGTGTGTGACATCACAGGTAGCTTCATCATTCTGTAGATGTACGTGCTCTCTGGGCAAGTTTGCAGTTGTCTTTCTGAACGGCAAACACCCAGGATCTTCTGTAGTGTCTGTCATCAGGATTACCATCATCATCACACAGCACCACCAACAAAATCATCATCATCATCATCATCATCATCATCATCATCATCATCATCATCATCATCATCATCATCATCATCATCATCATCATCATCATCATCATCATCATCATCATCATCATCATCATCAATCATCATCATCATTATCAGCTCAGCTTGCCGTTGTCCTTCTGAACAATCGACACCCGTGATCTTCTGTAGTGTCTGTCATCAGGATTACATTCATCATCACCCAGCACCACCAACAAAATCATTATTTATCATCAGCATCAGCTCATCATCATCATAATCATCATCTGAGGGTGACCGACTTGGTGACTCATCACATCCAATTCAACCTTACAACCATTATAACTCTGGCACTTATGTTTGCAGCACATAAAAATGACCAAGAAAGGACATTCTTCTTACAAAAAACATAAGAAACGTCAAAGAGAAAAACAAAAACAGGATTACAACCCTTGCAAACGAAGGAAATTCCTGACTCCACTCACATGGGATGTGACACAGAACAAAAGCCCCATTCCCAAAGCATAGTAGTGGTGCACGGTCAGAGAAATAAAGACATTGGTTTCCAAAATAATATCAGCCAAAGTTCAGCAGACCAGGCCAGTTTTGACAATAAATAGCACAAATTCTACGATACCCGTTTTGAAGACTGGTGATTATTTTTTTATTCATCCCAGCTCTGTCTTTAGACATGTTGTTCTGGAAGAAACCTACTTCTTGTAGTCAGACAGACATAGACCCGCACGAGACAACATTTGATGATATTTCTTCAGATGAAAATATTGACCTTCTGTCTAACACTCACGGACCAGTCTCTAAGATTCTCAAGAAAATCAATGCTTTGTGGAATGTAAACTATCCTATAGCTGGTTTCAGAATTTGCTCCTCTGTCGCAGCAGATGAAATACAACACCCTGCGAGAAAGGTATGTATAAATAGTAACGTTCAAGATCATAGTCTACAAGAAAAGGTGTGCTAGTTCCGGTGTCTAATGTTACATTCTATTAGCTGGTCTCTTTTTTTTTTAATTTCACTATGAATTACTAGACGCAGAAGCCTTGTAAGTTTCAATGTTATGTTTCTCCTACACAGGTTAATTTTCGCAACAGATCCTCACTTCTTGACAGTTCATAGCGTTGGCACCGAAGAACGCAATGGCAACTGGCACCATGTAATCAGAGAACGGGAGAATTTTGAACGACGTATACTAGAGATGGAGCAAATTCTAACACCAGTCCTGGGGACCAGTCACAGAGTCAAAGTCCTAGATCAGAGAAAAAAGAAGTCAAGAACAACATTGAAAGAGGCCGAGATAGTCTAATCCCCGTATCGTAACTGATAATTAAAATACAAAGGTCAATCCACACTAGCGGACGAGTCTTAAAACACCTGCTTAATACAAAGAAAACTGCGGTGGGTGTGAGGAGACTGTATATGTATATCGTCGGTATTCCGACTTCACAGACTGTAGCTCACAGAGACTGCAACCCAAGTAAGACTGGCCATCTATGCTACCTATTTCATCATGTTGAGAGGTCATGGGGCGAGCATGATCCTCATTCCCCTACTCAGCTCAAACATACAACAGTTCAACGAGCGGGTAGTAGAACGCTTAGTCGCGCCATACGGACAGCCACGTCAGCGTAATTTGAACCGCTTGACCTAAGAAACTGGCTGAAACCGGTTTTACGCGTGGCTCAAAAACTAGTATATAAACCCGAGGTTGGTAACACTCAAGCATTGTGATCCGAAGATGACTACAGACCTCAAGACTGTGTCTGCTAACTGGGACTACATGACTCGTAGTCGTGAGACTATTAGACCAGTGGGCGGTGGTGATAAGGCCGTGGTTGTCTTATCCTACAGAGGAAAGAGCACGTTACACACCCGAAGATTTTACGGTGATTCCGACAAGGGATTCCCGACTAAGACGGGTATGACACTTACTCGACAAGAATATGAACAGATGAGCGCCATGCATGGCGAGATCCTAGCTGATTTTGACAGACTCAACCAAGTTAACCAAGCCAGTAACGAATTCAAACAAGACACTAACAGAGGCAAGCAAGTCAGTAACCAAAACAGTCAAGTCAGTGCTCATGTCAAACAAGGCACTAATAGAAGCAATAAAGTCCAAAACACTCACGTCAGTGCTCAAGTTAAACAAGGGACTAACCGAAAACACCAAGTAGACGCATACTATACCGCCCGTTTTCAAATCAGCTACAATCAGATGTGTGATGACCCATGCAACCAGATGTGTGATGAGCCCAATAGCCAGATGTTTGATGTGCTCGACACTCAGATGATTGACGCCCCATTTGTCTACAATACTCAGATGTCAGCCCACCAATCAGGAGACCAGTCTTATGACTACATACCAAGTGATCTATACATACCAGGCTACCAGCCGGAAAAACCAACCTACTCAGACAGTGGTGTGAAGAAACCCAGAACAACATACAATTTGTATAGCTCTATATGTGAAAATAAAATATTGTGATGATACTATGTATACCAGCTCATATCACATCATCCATTTCGTATAATGACATTATGCATTGTTTTACAAAATTATTATTCTTGTAAAATGTACTGAACTATATATAATATATATATATATATATATATATATATATATATATATATATATATATATATATATATATATATATATATATATTATATATATATAAAACACGATGTATGTATGTATGTCCGTTCTTTATGCGTTCGCGAACGGTCCATCCGATTGAGATGAAATTTCGACATGCTTTCTTTCATTTTCGTGCAGCCAACTGTCATAGTTTGTTAGTGTAAATCAGCAAATTTACTTACTATAATTTAATATTTTATATCTTATTCATTTATATATATACCAGCGAGGGGACTTAACTTAAGAAAAGCTATTTCAAGGGGCATAACGTTAAATAACATTGCTATATACTTTATAGTCATATGTTTTCAAAGATTATAAACTCTTTGTCTACAGTTAATTACAGGCATATGTGTTATAATAAATAATGATGTAATCTTTAAGGCATTTTCATAGTTTTCATAAAAATAATGCATCTATTTAAAAAGTGAAAATGTTCTAACTCGTCTTTTTATTTTTCTTCAACAGCAAATTAATTTTGTGTTTTAACATTCTCGTATGTATGGCGTGTTACACCCACGTTGGGTATTTATGATGCCCATGTTAAACATTTCCTATGCATTTTAATGCTTATTGTTCTTTTGTTGTCAAAGAATTGCTTCATAAAAGATGTTGAATGAAAGAATGTATGAGAGGAAATAAAGAAGAAGGGCAGAATGTAGGACTGGCCTGCGTGCCCAATTCTTAACCCTTTGAAAATAAAGATTTTCGTTCGTTAAAAAAAAAGTAATTTTTTGTGAGAGAAAGTTAGTTGCATATCGTTTGCAGTACTCTGCAGTCAACCCACCGCCCACCATTTATTGGCTGTTTCGTGATATCTTGGTAAGTTTACTTCAGATAGATCTCTTCCAATCATATTTTCTACTTTCAACTATCTATTCTTCTATTCTATCTATATTTGTAACTGGGAACGGGCCGAACATAGATAGATAGACAGACAGACAGACAGACTAGATAGATAGATAGATAGATAGATAGATAGATAGACAGGCAGACAGATAGATAGTCGGGAACGGGAACGGAAGCTTACATGACTACTTATATGAATTAAATGAGAGGATCCCACCAGGGGCTTGGTGAAGCCGGCCAGGCCAGACAGACAGACAAACAGATAGATAGACAGACAGACAGACAGACAGTCGGGAACGGGAACGGGAGCTTATATGACTACTTATGTGAATTAAATGAGATGCTCCCCACCGGGAGCTGGGCGAAGTCACGCCGGGTAAGACAGACAGACATACAGGCAGACAGACAGATAGATAGATAGATAGATAATAGATAGATAGATAGATAGATAGATAGATCCCCGCCAGGGCCTGGGCGAAGCCGGGCCGGGTCAGCTAGTACTAAATAAACAGGTATATAGATTATAATTACGTCTTGGTTGTTGAATAATTAGTGTTTTCGGTGTATATAGTTGTCATGCGGTGAGAGAATGAAGGGCAAAAAAAAAAAAATATCTCGATCAAGTAATAAAATTTGTTAACCAAATGGAAAAGATTTTGGCTACATTTCAACCAGATTTAAAAAAGCTCACCCAAACTCAAGAAAAGTAGGAAAATGTGTTAACCAAAATGAGGGAAAAAATTTTGGTCACATTTTAACGAAACATTATAAAAATTTCATTCAAACATATGAAAAGTAGGAACATTTGTTAATCAAAGGTGATCATTTTGGCCAAATTTCAACCAAACTTATGAAAAGTAGGACAATTTGGTAACCAAAGGTGAAAAGTTTGGCCAAATTTCAACCAAACTTATAAAAAATAGGAAACTTTGTTTACCAAATGTGAAAAGTTTGGCCAAATTTCAAACAAACTTATAAAAATCTCAGTCAAACATGTGAAAAATAGGAAAATTTGTTAACCAAACGTGAAAAGTTTAGTCAAATTTCAAACAAACTTATAAAAAATTGAAAATTTTCTTAACTAAATGTGAAATGTTTGGCCAAATTTCAACCAAACTTATAAAAATCTGAGTCAAATATGTGAAAAGTATGAAAATTTGTTAACTAAACGTGAAAAGTTTGGCCAACTTTCACTCAAACTTATGAAAAGTGGGAAATTTTGTTGTCCAGCTGTGAAAAGTTTGACCAAATTTCACCCAATCTCATGAAAAGTAGGAAACTTTGTTAACCAAAAGGCGAAAAGTTTGACCAAAGTTCAGCCACAGTCATCAACAACTAGGAAAATGTGTTAACGAAAGTGAAAAGGTTAGCCAAATTTCAAACAAACTCATAAAAAGTAGGAAATTTTGTTAACCAATTGTGAAAAGTTTGGCCAAATTTCATCCAATCTTATAAAAATCTCAGTCAAACTTATAAAAAGTAGGAAAATTTGGTAACCAAAGTGAAAAATTTTGGCCAAACTTCAAACACACTTATAAAAAGTAGGAAACTTTGTTAACCAAATGTGAAAAGTTTGGCTAAAGTTCAACCATATCCATAAAGAGTAGGAAATTTTGTTGACCAAAGTGAAAAATATTTGGCCAAAGTTCAACCAAACTTATAAATATCTCACCCAAACTTATGAAAAGTGGGCAAATTTTGTTGTCCAGATGTGAAAAGTTTGGCCAAATTTCAAGCAAACTCATAAAAAGTAGGAAACTTTGTTAACCAAATGTGAAAAGTTTAACCAAATTTCAAACCAAACTTATAACAAATTTGAAATTTTTTTAGACAAACGTGAAAAGGTTGGCCAAATTTCACCTAAACTTGTGAAAAATAGGAAATTTTGTTGACCAGATGTGAAAAGTTTGGCCAAATCTCATTCAAACCTATGAAAACTAGGAAACTTTGGTAACCAAATGTGAAAAGTTTGGCCAAATTTCAAACAAACTCATAAAAACTAGGAAAATTTGTTAACCAAATGTGAAAAGTTTGGCTAAAGTTCAGCGAAACTTATAAAACAGTAGGAAACTTTGTTAACCAAATGTGAAAATTATTGGACATAGTGAAGAAAATATTTCACCCAAAACTTATGAAAAGTAGGAAATTTTGTTAACAAAATAGGAAAAATTTTAGCCAAATTTAAGCCAAACTTTTAAAAAGTAGGAAAATTCCTTAACCAAAAGGGAAAAAATATCTCACGTTGTAATTTTACATCCCAAACCTACTACAGATATTCTTCTGTCCCCTATGCAAACAACAGCAGTATTTCAGAAAATTAAATGTATCTTATGTAATAAGTCACTATGACTGGAAGGAAAAAATAAAATTACAACAATAAAATTGTACACAAATTAACAATTAAATTTCCACATGAAACACTCAAATTGGAAGCATAAAGAGAAATTTAATTGTGGAGTCAAAGAGTTCAGTTAGTTCTTTCTCATAATTTTCCCTTACTGCCTCATCTTTGAGGTTTTTTAAGTTTACTGATTCGCATGGCATGTATTTTCCTGCTCTTTGTTGTCTTCTTCTGATTGTTCTTATTGTGGCAACGACTGCTTTATGATCTGTGTTTATACTGAAATTGGGCACTGACCTTGCATCTAATATATTTCTCTTTCTGTTGTTTCTTGTTAATATAAAATCAATTTGGACATTATCTGTTTCAAATGTGGAGGGGCCGGGCACGTTAGCTATCAATGTACGATGGGGAAACGAAGTACTGAAATGCAGCGCAAGTGATAGAGACAATTAATAATACGAATTGTAGTCGATGCAAACCTCTGTCTGAAAAAGACGGCCAGCCGGTCTTAATGTGTGGTCACACAGTTCATGCAGGATCAGCAGTGCATGCAGGAGGAAGTTTGAAGCTACATCGTGGGTTTGTTAATGGTAGGGAAGCAGAGTACACTTAGGGATTCTGGTTGTACGACGATCGGGACCAGAAGCAGTTTGGTAGATCCCTCAGCTTACACAGGGAAAAAGATTAGATGTATAACATTTAATGGTAGAGTAGAATTTTATCTATTGGCCATGATCGCAGTGAAAACACCATATATCACAGGAAGGGTGACAGCGTGTGTTCTAGACTCACCAGTGGCAGATCTGATCATAGGAAATGTGCCACGAGTTAAAGATTGTACAGAAGAGGAAGTAGTTTATTGGGACCAGAGACATAGGTTAAGCAGTAACGAGGTAGTTACCAAAAGAAAACCTAAATTAGAGAGTATAGCGGAAGAAGAAGAGGCTCTTGAAGTAGACACAGGGACTGAGGACAAGGATAGTACAACTGAGCAAGTGAGAATGAATCTCAAACATAACTTTAGGGACTCCCAGAGACAAGATGCTACTATGGACAAATGTGTCCAAGGGTGTAGTAAAGTAGAACATAGACAATCAAAGAAGGGTAGAGGGTGCTCTGAAATGAAGAACAATATTCTCACTCGCCGGTTTTCAGATGACAAAACTACACGTAGGCAAGTAGGAATACCCTTAGCACATAGAGACCAATATACAAAACAGCTCAGGATAGTGCATGTGCAGGGCACATAGGAAAAAGGCGTACGCAGCAGAGAGCAGGATGCCAGGTATATTGGCCAAAATTTAATAAACAGGTAAAACTAAACAGAGAATCTGGTGTAACGGTGCAATATGCAGATAGGAAAGTTAAGTCAGTTCCAAAGAGGGTTTGTGACATCACTGACCCAGGGGTAGGAATAGCAAATAGATGTTTTAAATATATAGGGACCATGAGTGATAGGTACATGAAGGGTAGACGCATCATCGACAGGAATAGACAGATGGTTGATGCAAGAAAAGAACCACCTGATATATGGTCGGTACACAAACTCTCCAGATAGTTGATGGAAGACTAAGGCAAGGCAGCGTCTCAACATGTAGTCATGGACGATTGTTAGTTTATTGGACAATTATTAGAAACGATACATGGCTTGGGCGGTCTTGAAGATATTAATAGACCTGTGGGTATACAAATATAATGTTTTCTATGATATGTTGATTATTATGCGATGTATTAGCTCATGTATTGGTACACAAGATGGAAAGTGGATTGTATTGATGGGTCGGGAATATGGGAGTTTACTATGATTATTCGATGTATTATTTAGTGTGGTAGCTAGAGTGAGATGGAGTCATACTTACGGCTACCCAGGCAATTGTGGGGGAGACAGTTTTGAGCGGTGAGATCGTGTTTGTGTTGAGCTTGGTGAGGGCTGCAAAGAAAGGTAAAAAGACAGTGGGAAACATTGACTGGGGAATGGTCTCGGGGGCGATCAGGGGAAGTCGAGGTGGCCGGCAAGGGCACCTGTGGGCGGGGCTAATTAATTGTGTTATTGTTGTATACAGAAACTCTACTGTTAGCAATGTGACAGTTGTTGGTCGGTGATTTCTCAAACTTGTCTGAAATTACTATTGTTGCATCTTAACAGAATGGGTCTCACTGACTGCCTACATGCAGATATGGAGCACAAAAAGGAAAACCCAAAGTACGTCCTACAAAACTGCCTTTACTTCGGCAGAAAGAGTGCGGAAGTCTGGCCCACGGTGGTATCCTTCGAGACAAATGATGGGGACTGGCGAAGACATCAAGCAAACCCTCCTGGGTTATCCACGCCTGAATAAACGCGCAGCAGACGATTACTGAACAAGAAGAACTGCCTTGATAATGCCTACATCATTCATGGTTTAGTCGCTGTTTCTATTCCGATTGGGAGTTGGCGTAGAGCAAGCGAGAGCGTATCAAACTGCTGTGTGTTTGTGTGTGTGTTTGCTTGCTCACAAAATAAGGCACTCGATCATATTATAATCCTGCTACCCGATCATGTGGTAGAGGTTAGGACGACTAACCTTCTCAGATAAGGTAAGAACAAGGACGACATGTGTGCACTTTACTGTCGTTAAAAATTCCACGACAGTTAAAAATAGAATTGAATAGATCGAAAGGGTCGCTGCCGAGACAGTCTGACATAAACTACAGAGAGAATATTTATAGCATGTGTTGTTATGGTATACACATTTGCGCCTATTTATGGTAACACATATGACCTTCAACTATGACCGGAATGACGAGTTCTAGCGATGTGTCCTTGTACTTACACATGTTTCTATTCAATAATATTTACTTTCCAGCGTTTGTTCCATTAACCACAGTATCACTGCTTCCTAATGCTTCTGCGGTGGAAGCTGCAATCTAGGCGGAAACCCTCTCCTCTTCCTCTTCTCCTCCTCCTCTATCGTTGTCGTCGTACACCTTCAGGCCAAAAAAAAAAAAAAAAAACAGCGGTCAATTTGATCTTACTGACATCTCCACAGTGTTCTCAAATGAAGCGGGTGTAGATCGAACTAGTTTTCTCTGTTGTGCTTACTAACACCTATCAGTACCTTGATCCCCCCACTTTCAATAGATCCAAGTTGTTTTCCAACATTCTCCAGTTACACGGATAATGTGCCGATTACATATTTTAATGAACTTATCTTTTATACAGTTGTGATATTCTGACATGTGTTATAGTTTTTCAAATGCTATTGTGCGAATCCCTTTGGGGTCCTGATGTCTACGCAAGAGGAAATGACACCTGATGAACTGGCAGTACAAGCTAGAGATATCTTGATAACAGCAACAAAAGATTTAATTCCGACCAGGACTAAGCAACATAAGCCATGGATTACATCAGACACGTTAGAATTAATAAAACAACGAAGGGAACTGAAACAGAAAGGAGAAACCGATAACAGTAGGATGAAGTATACATCTTTAACACGAGAAATAAGAAAGAACACAAGAAAGGGCAAACACCTATATATACAAGATTGTTGTATTGAAATAGAGCAAAGTCATAAGAATGGAAGAGATTACGAAATGTTCACAGAAATGAAGTTACCGACAAGAAATGTTCAATCTCAATTAAATGTTATCTGTGATAAGTTGGGAAATACCTTAACAGAATCTAGAAAATTCTAGAAAGATGGCAGGAATACTGCAGTGGAACTGTATGATATAAATGACAGTGAGGATATGAATGAGATACATGAACCAATGACAGCAGAGACAGAACCTGAACCCTCATTAGATGACATTTCATGGGCAATAAAGAACCTGAAGAATGGTAAATCGCCAGGATGCGATGAGATGCCAGCTGAATTAATTAAAGCGGGAAGAGAAGAGAGCATACAAAGCTATCACGCATTATGTAAAAAGATATGGAAATATGGTATATGGCCAAAAGATTGGAAGAGAACTATCTTTATTCCAATACCAAAAAAGGGCAACCTGAAATTATGCACCAACTATAGAACTGTTGCCCTGATCAGTCATGCAATTAAAATTCTACTAAAACGTGGTTCAAGCTGGATTTAGACAAGGAAGAGGGACAAGATATCACATATTCAACATGCGTTTAATAATAGAGAAGTGCAGAGAATTTAATGTAAACCTATTCTCATATTTTGTGGATTATTCAAAGGTATTTGACTGTGTACAACATCAGAAACTTTGGGAAGTTATGAGGAATATGGGTTTTCTATCACATATAGTACAACTCATAAACATGCTCTATCTAGACCAGTGTTTCCCAACGTGGGGCCCACGCCCCACAGGGGGGCAATTTGACTGTTAAGGGGGGCAATTCGAAAATGGAAGAAATCGGCTGAATATAACAATACGGGGAGACTTGAGACTGAAGTTAACTAAATTGGAACCTGACATAAGATCTCTTTTCAGCAAGCATCAAGCGCAAGGATCTCACTAAATTTAAATAATAAATAATTACTAATAATTAAAATAATATAGAAAAATCTTTCATTAAAATTATTTTGTACTTGAATTTCAGTTCTCCATTATATGTTTTGAAAATTTACTTACTGTGTTTGCTCAATAATTACCTAGTGATTTCTTCCTAAAACCTATCATTCAAGTTTCTTTAGTGAACATTTCAATTTTTGAATATTAAAAATAATGTATATGGTGAGGGAGGGGGGGGGGGCCGTGGGGCGGGGGAGGGGGGCAATATGAATTTTAGAAAGGCTTAAGTGGGGCATGGCACAAAAAAGGTTGGGAAACAGTGATCTAGACCAATAAGCAGCGGTTAGAATAGATGGCGAGACATCAGATTGGTTTGACATCAAGCAAGGAGTCCGTCAGGGCTGTGTGCTGTCCCTATATTTGTTTAGCCTGTACGCCGAAAATATAATGAGGACTGTCAGAGATGATATAACCAGAGAGCAATATGATGCCCTAAATATTGGTGGTCATGAAATACCAGAGATTCGATATGCTGATGATACAGTATTACTATCCACATCACATAATGGTACAGAAAACCTAATAACCTCATCCCAAAGGAATAATGAAAATCACAACTCATATCTTAACACAGCAAAAACAAAGATAATGCATACAGATAAAATTGCTACGGAGAAATAAATGGTAGTTAGTTAGTTAGTTAGTTATTTAGTTAGTTAGTTAGTT
Source organism: Cepaea nemoralis (assembly GCA_014155875.1). Taxonomy (NCBI): domain Eukaryota; kingdom Metazoa; phylum Mollusca; class Gastropoda; order Stylommatophora; family Helicidae; genus Cepaea; species Cepaea nemoralis. Next base: position 127,690 of record JACEFZ010005737.1, read on the forward strand.
AGTTAGTTGGTTGGTTGGTTAGTTAGTTAGTTAGTTAGTTAGTTAGTTAGTTAGTTAGTTAGTTAGTTAGTCAGTCGAGGTTCCAACTTCACGGCAACGGGTCGTCCCCATTATACTCCATTCCTGTGCCAGTGAATATCACACAAATACTCCCCACTGTCTAATGTGAAAAGTCGAATAGACAGGAGTCTCGGCAATCCAACAGCTCGCACAGATACACTGTGCATAATGCCGTCGCCAGAATGCCAACACAAAAGTCATATATGTTAATGTAATATATGTTAATGAGGAAAAACTGGAGGTGGTGGAAAATTTCTAATATCTTGGGTCATTGATTACCAACAATGGTGAAACAACGGAAGAAATTAAACGACGACTATCTATTTCCCTTCAAATATTAAAACAACTGAATAAATTATGAAATGGGACAGATAGAACTACAAAAATTACATTATTAAAAGCATGCATCTTTCCCATTGCAACATACGCCTGTGAGACCTGGACACTTACTAAACAAGCTGAACAGCGCATATATGCCTTTGAATATAAATGTCAAAGACGGGTTCTAAGAATATCTTGGATAAAGAAAAGAATAAATGCATCCATACTTCAAGAGCAGAATACTGAAGAAGGGTGGCTATTAAAGACGATAAAATAAAGAAAATTTAAATATTTTGGTCACTTGAAACGTCATGAAAGTGTTGCGAGAACAATAATGGAGGGGTATGTGCCTGGGTAGAGAGGAAGAGAAGGCCAAAGAGAAGATGGGTGCAGGATGTGGTGGATGATCTCCTGATAGGTGTATCGGACGTGGGATGTCTTGCTTATCATCGAGAAGTTTTCCGGAAGGTTGTTATGGGAGCGAGGTTCTGCAAAGGACATGCTACTGAATGAATCAATTGTACGATAGGCAGGGCACGGGTGTTTCTCCCTAAATTATGTCAAAGAGGTAAGCTTACCAATTCTATTTCTCTCGATTCACTCTGTTGTGATATACGGGAAGGTAAAGGTATCAGTGTTGACATGGAGAGTTGTATGGAGCTCTCTCGCTACGGATGGCAACATGTCGTATGGTTACTAGCGAAGCTCTTGAAGTATCTCTGGTTTTGCAGAACCTCCAACAAGGCATTCGCCCACGTCGCTCACCATCGATATATGTAACGTCGCGGACCCGAACCAAACTGCCAGAGCATCCAAGTTCATCAAATACTGCCAGTTCATTAGGTATCATTTTTTCTTGTGTAGACATCAGGATTGATTCACGGGAAAGCAGGGCCCACAAACCACCAGGAGATAAAAGCCGTGACGTTCATAAGTTGCACTGGAAGAATCCTGCTACTAGAGTAGTGTATTTTGGGCTCCAGGACGCGTATTTGTGGTGCACATCGCTTTTGCACCACAAAGGACGATAACTCTTTTTTTTCTTCAAAATGTAGGCGTGGTTCGAGTAGGTGTTGCGAAGTGACTAATCAGAGTGGCGTGTGGTCTAGTGACTCCCCTTAAATTGTAGGTACTATAACAACATTTAAAATAACAAACAAACGACTCAAGTAAGGTATATAATAATTTTTAATAAAATATATATAGACAAAGTTATAAAGTTTCTTTTTTCTTGGCGGGGAAGTGTGGGAAAATCTGGAAGGTAGTACCGGGAAGATATTTACGTTGACGAAGTGTGGGAAAATCTCGGGCGGGTGTGACGGTGGTCGGTTCATAACAGACGTGAAGGGGTGCATACGGTAAACCCATTAAGTAACGGGTTGTAAAAACGTTGGTGAGTGGTGTGTTACAATATTTTGAACTGTTACCACATTGGCGGTGTACATTAGTAGGAATAGAAGGAATAGTTGCGGTGGCGATAGTAGTAATACTGTGTATGGCTTAGTGAAATTAGTTGATAAGGGGTGGGTATTAGTGCTATGTAGATGGTCGTAGTGGCTAATTCACATCATCATTACAAATGAAACATTAAAAAGTAAAGTAGTTCGATTGTAATGGATATGGTGTAGTGTCATTCGGTGGTAATGGGGCGAGTAGCAGGTAATAGTGCTCAAGACGTGGTCAAGAGGTGGTCAAGTAGTGGTTTAGTGGTCCAGTAACCACTTAAATTGGAGGGGAAAGTACATTTCAGAATATGAAAAGTATGTTACGTAATAAATCACTCTCAGTAAATGTCAGGAAGAGAGTACCGAAATGTTACACAGAGCCTGGCCTGCAGTATGGCAGTGAATCATTGAGTGTGAACGAACACGTTCAGGCGAACTTGGAATCAACGGAGATGTGGCTTCTGAGACGAGAATTACAATACCCTGGACTACCTGGACAACCAAGGACGGACCTTGACCTATTCTGCTCTTAATCTCTGTCACGCATAATCCATTTGATGTTATGACTGCCCCTGGATATTATAATTTAATGACTTGGTTAAGACTCTTACCTCGAGGTAGACCAAGAAGACGGTGGAGAGATAATATATATATATATATACTATATATCTATATATATATAATTATATATTATATATATATATTATATATATATATATATATATATATATATATATATATATAGACCTACAAGCACTTGGAATCAACGACTGGCAAGAGAGGGTCAACAGAGAGACGAATGGAGACGGATTGTATCTGCAGCAAAGAACCTCAATGTCTCGGAACGCTGAAGAAGAAGAAGAAGTTAAAACTCTTAACTTAAGAGTCTTCCCTTCTTTTGTGAGTCACATGTGTCGTTACCATTTACTTCGTTTATATTTTCTTTATATTAAACGGTAGTCCCCTTTTTTTAAAACTCTCTATTACTTCCATATCCACAAGTTGTTGCAGATGGTTTGCGTGTTCAACAATCATCATTGTGTTGTTCGCATAACGTATCTCATCTCATCTCATCAGGTTCCTCTTGTACCTGGCGGTGTCGAGGTGAAGTATAAACAGCGGGAGAGTGCCCGCTTATAGGCTTCATGTATCGATGTTCCCATGGACTCTGCTATTCCCTCCGCCCATCGTTTACGTGGTCGGCATCTTCCTCTGCTTCCATCTGGTCTGTACATCATTCCTTGTTGTGGTATACTGTTAGTTGATAATCTACTTGCATGACTTGCTGCCTTCCAATAAAATCTAGCGCTGCTATAATCCCACTTTAGTCCTGATTTCTTCATTTCTAATCTGATCTCTTCTTGATGCATTGAGAATTCTTTTTATGAATCTCATTTCTGTTGTTGTGATTTTTCTGTTCTCTTTTTCTGTCATTGTCCAGGTAACATAGACTTGGTAGGAAGATTGTGTTGTAAAGTGCTTTCTTAGTAACTATTGATACATGTTTGTTTTTCAGTATTGGTGCCATATGTCCAATGAGGTGGTTTGCCTGATTGCACCTATTTTAGATCTCGTCTTCTGATTTGCCACTTGATGATATACTTCCTAGGTCTTAGTCATATATGACTGAGCTACCGTATTACAGTAGACGGTACTACCTGCTTCTGGTAGTGCCCAATGTTGGGCGACGGTTACTGTGACGAAACCGCGATCATCTGTCTGTGGTCGTCGGGATCCCGCACTATTTTGGCGCGTCATCGGGGACTTTCCCAGTTATAAATAGACTGAGGGAAGCCGATAGGAATTTTCCATCTAGAATCATCTCGAATTACCGGTATTTGACTGTACCGGGTTGCCGGGTGTTTCAGTGAATTCCCGTGCAGAGAGAGCTAGAGATTCTAGGCGGGGAATGAATGTTGCTCGAGAAGTTGACTTTTCCCAAGGAGCACTCGGTCCTCGTGCGCATAAGTTTTCACGATTGGGGAAATGCGGCTAGAATCGGCATTCACTTCATGACTCTCCCAGAGAGAAGACGCAGGGCTGTGTTGAGCCATTTGTTTTGCGTCTCACCTCATCCACATTACAGCTGAATGTTATCGCAATGAGGCAGATATGCCGTTGAACAGTTCTTGTAGCTGACTGGAGGCTGGTTCGAAGTATTCAGGTATCTATTTGGTTAATTCATTTAACTTTGTAACGGTTCACAAAACGCCATCGTTCTAACCTCATTAAATATGCGGATGTCTTTGCATTAGTAATGAGACTTCGATCGATAACGCCACTGAAGCCTAGACCGTGTGTGTTGGCGTTTGTTTACCAGCGTGTGTAGTTAAATCACCTGTTGGGAATGTAGGCGTGTGATGTTGGCGATTTGTGTTCAACTTGTATTTACCGTGTGTTGCAAATCGTTGCATATACTATGGCTGTTTTAGAATAGAACATGGTTAATAGTGCATGATATGAACCTAGACTTATGTCAGTCAGTTACTGAAGCAAGGAGAACTGTTAGATAGCAAAGGTAAGTGGGTAGGTGGAGATTCAGACAGAATTGTGCTTAGTTACTAAGTAACGAGAGAACGTAGTTCTTAGCCACCATGAATGATATAACTATGGTGTGTGAACTTAATAGTGAATTAATTGTGTGGAACACTGGAATTCTGTGTGAAGGTAAGTCTTCTTGGATGATATATATATATATGATGTGGCATTAGGTATATATATTAAGTCATGTTATGTGATACTTCTTGGAGCGATACCGAACGCCGAGTGGGTCGACGCGTGATAACAATGCGTACCTTCGTGATGTACATTTGCGTTCTGAATTCTTGTCTTTACTTTCCTGTTCTTTCATGCTGGCACACTTACGAATGAGTGCTGAGGTGCTAGTGGTATGGAAGGACAAAAGGAGGTTGCATGAGACACGGGGACATATGGGATATGGGGGAATTTGAAAGCAAGTTATGAAAGTATGGTGCTGGCAGACCAGGCCAGCTATGAAGTTCGGTCCAGGCCAAGGCTAATCCACTTGGAAGGGCAGAGCTGGAACATAACCCTTGGAACATGTGGGGAACATGTTTTACCAAGAAGGCTTCTTGACTCTAGGCAAGAGTCTAATAAGAAGAGTTTTGCTACAGGGTGGGCAGGAGGTCCCACCAGCAGAACGGTGTGTGTAAATACTTGATGTGATCATGGATTATCCCTATATCCCGAGGGATGGTACAGTGATCAGTATTATGTTTATTATTAAACAGGTCCAATGTAAGGAACGAGTCCAGGGACTCTTCACCTTAAGGTTTAGTTCTGTTAATTTTAGAACTATGATAACCGATTACTATAACTAATGACGTTAGCGACAACTGGTAGATGATTAGGGATAGGTGAGACCTACGATAAGACTCGTCATTCTGATTTCTTATTCTGTTTGACGGGCTGTTCTATGAGGCCAGCTGACATTACCGAACCCATGCTTTACTACTCTCCATATAGAGATAATGCTTTAGTTATTTGCATAACTAAGTAGCATGAATGAGGGTTGAGTAGTCAGTGGTAGGATGCATGTGGACCAATGTTTGGGCCAGAATACTCTCACCGGTCGCTCTTCCTTTCAGGAGTTTGTCTGTTGAGGAACCAGTCGACTACACTTGTTGTCTGCCTGAAACCACTTCGTGTACCACAGTGAAGGGTGGAATCCTTTACTTACCTCGCCTGACTAAACCACAACACGTGCCAAGGTGAATCAACATGAGTGAATGTTAGCATCCAGTGATTCCGGTGCCCTGAAAGTGCACGATGTGATGGTTTGTGTTGCTTTTCTGACTTAGAAGATACTTTATTTCAGTAAGGAGAAGTTCAGCTACCTGAGCAATCATGCTCAATGATACGAGACACCAGACGGTACGCCGTTTAGTGAGGTTCCGCCTAAACGTGGGAAAGAAGGATCTATAAACTGGGACTGTTCCTACGACAGCTTTAGTGGCAGGTCATAATGAGACCTACACCAGCTTACGTATATAGAATTATTACCAGTGTTATGCGGTAACGGACAACTAATTCTTGTCCAGACTGAACTGTGTTATCTCCGGATGAAATAGAAGTGTGATCCAAATGGTGAACTGAAATTAGAAACTGAACTGTGTTTTCTTGTAGTACTCTAGTATCAGCAGAACTATCTGATTACCCGACCAGGGGTAATGTACTGTGACTTAGGGACCATTAGATTGGTCAGTGGCTATTACCCAACCAGGGGTAATGTACTATATGAGGGACCATTAGATTGGTCAGTGGCTACAGACATTCACTGAACTCAAGAGTAACTGGGGTCAAGTCCAGGAGGATTGTCTCCCAGCTAGGCTGTTTATAGAGAACTGTTTATTAACTTAGCAGTGACTCATTAGGAAGTGATGAAGTTGCAGTTGGTCCAGTTGAGTGAGGTCCAGGGGTAACTCTCTTGTTGTCGATCCAAGCTCTGGGGACGGAGTAGTCTCCAAGGTTCGAGTCATCTCACTGGAAGGAAGCCGGGTGAGTGGCGGACCGACTGGACGAGACATCTGGATCCAATCTACTTCTCAACCTTATGATGGATTGAGCCATATCTCTGATTCTGTCTCTACTCTATCCTCTATTTGTGTAAATAGATTATTCTATCAGGATGTTCATTTCAGTTCTATATTCTCAAGGGTAGAATAAACTTTGTGTATGTTGACTTACTCTTTGTATAATTGTTAAGTGTGGTCTCGGACGATGCCTCAGTGTTCATTGTTCCACGGGAGTAGGTAGTTAGTGGGGGTCTAGAATCTGGAGGGGCTTGTAGACATAATTAACTAATACGAGGTCAACCACAGAGTAAAAAGTGTATCTACCTGTCCAACCCCTGGGGTTAGAATACACAGGAGTGCTAGAGACACCTCGGGTGTGGTTAACTCTCACTACCCAAGGCGATCTTGTCACAGTTACCAAACCCGACACCCCACATTATACCAACGGCTTCAGGCGGAGGAGCGCAACTGGGAGGATACAAGCCTTATCCTAATTAATTAGAGATGAATATGTAAATAATCTGGTAATTGTACTGCATTGATTGTTGTATGTTATTACATGTATATGCAACAACTTCATTTATATAGATATAATAAATGATGAAAATTACGGGTTATTTTCACTTTTGAGAGTTCTCTTGTCAGAGTAAAATTGTTGTAAGTAATTATCCTAGATTAATTATTTAGTTGGTAGAGGAGAGGCAAGGAACCATCCCTAAGGACATTTGGGATATCAGTAAAAATTTCATTTTTTCCCTTGAGGTATTCCTTGGTTCTCCAAAACTCTATTTAATGGTCTCAAATCATTGAGCCAGTAACAGCTAAATTAATTTTAACGGGCAGGATCACATTGAGAAAGAGGAAACTCTGGATCCTTGATCTCTTTGGGGTTGAGCCATCAACTATTTATCCGACAGTTATTACATATAGGATTTCTTCAAAAGCAGGTTCTTCAATTTGTGGTTCACACGTTAGAATCCGCTTCCTGTGGGAAAGTGTTATTTGGGGCTTCACAATTTAGTAATTCGACAAAGTATTCTTTCCATTTGTTACACATTTCCTCATTGGTATTTATCATATTCCCATTTTTGTCTTTTAAACCATATGTGTTGTGTTGGTACCCTCGTTTCATTAACTTCAGTTCTTTAAAAAACTTTCTGGATTCGTTTTTCTGGTGATTAGTTTCCATATCTTTGATTATATTGCTCATATATTCTCGCTTCTGCTGCCGAACTATTTTTGTAGCCTTCTTTACATTCAGTATTGCTTATTCAATATTCATTTGCTCATTTTCGCTCATTTGCTCATTTCGCTTAATATTGCTCTTCATTTTAGATGTTATTGATGCCATTTAATCACAACTGTCTGGCATTCTTTTTCCCTAATGACTGCATCTTCACATTTTTAATTGAATCATCTGTTCTTTCTATGCGTGGTTAACACACCGAGACATTCTTCTGCGGTAGTTTGAATTGCATTCTTGATGTTCAGCCAAGTTTGGTCAACGCTTTCCTGCAACGGGTTTTGTAGAATTTCAAGTTTACATTTTATTTCATCTGCAAATTTCTCTTTGACTGAACTTTCTTGTAGTTTTTCTCTGTTATATGTTGTAGTTTAGCATAGAAAGCTCGCTTAAGTTTTAGTTTAAAATTTGCTCCAACGAGCAAATGGTCGCTGTAGCACTCAGCTCCTCTATAACTTCTAACTTGTTGTATGTTTGATGCATTTTTGTTGTTAATTAAAATGTGATATATATATATATATATATATATATATATATATATATATATATATATATATATATATATATATATATATATATATATATATATATATATATATATATATATATATATTGAACACACACACATATATAAAGGGACCTTCAAGCTTGTTATGTGCTGGTTCCCAGCAAGTGTAATCCTGCTACTCAGTGTAAGGGACTGTAGGATTACAGAACCCCTTACTGTCGGATAAACATTCCCGGCCAACTGTGCTGATGAATTGTTGCATTATCCACCTTTTCCACGACTTTATATTTCAGTAGCTCCAACCCCGGCCGGTCTCTCTGGCTGAGGGGTTACAACACTTTCTCCGTAATCCCGTTTATCACGCAGAGTCTCGTAGCGGGAGAAAACTGGGAGCGGTTCGACCCCCGCTGGTGACTTGCGGGATAACTGAGCCGGCCGCTCAGAAAGCAATGGCAAACTACTGAGCGTAATCTTGCCAAGAAATCAACAGACAGCTGAAAGATGCTGCTGTTGACAGCGATGTCCTGTAAAGGATATGCAAAAAAAAAAAAAAGCTCCAACCCCAGAGAGCAGTTGTAATCTCTCCCGGCGTCCGCATATGGTGTGGTGTATTGTCGAAACTTCGTTCTCACGCGCCTCCCTTCTACACTAACGATCACTGACAACGTCTTGCAAGAACTGCAACGAGCGCGATTGACCACGCTAGAGAAAGTTTTTGTGGAACCAATATATCGCGTTAGTCCGATGAGCGATCTCTACACGAACGTCGGAGATGGGACTCTGTCGCTTGCGTTGGGACGTCTGTACTAATCATATGGCATTCTCGCTTTCCCGCTTAGAAAAGAAAGAGGCACACGCGCATGTATCGTGTTAGTGTATTCCTACAGTGTAATCTCTCCAGCAGAGCTGGGCTTCAGTAATTAAATCATTATCTGTACAACGATCAGTCTGGATGACTACAGAGGTGCTGCTTGTGTGAAAGAGTTACAAACCGCCGACTGTTGTTTGTTGCATAATTACCAAGTGGACACAATACGGCATATACAACTATTTCTTTTGTTACGAAATCAGTGTTGTGGTCATGTAGGCACCAGCGTTAATTGCTTTCTTTGGTACAGTGTAGAACGTGTTCAGTCACACTTATACAAGTGATTCATTCAGTAGATATTCTGGCTGATAGATGATTGGCATGTGCTATTGAGTGAGCGACGCTCTCAGGATTGCATTCATCGTCGATGTTTAGCTGAGCGACTCAACATTATCTAGGTTAACATGTGCCATGAATGTTGCAAGGAGTCCACTAATCCACAAGCCCAAGGCATTGTTGGTTATAATGGCTACGTGGTTCTATGTGACAGGTAAGTCGGTGTCGTATACACGTACCTACAAACTGTACACAGGACACATCACTCGTTATCTATTTTATGTGACAAGTTTGTCGGTGTCGTATACACGTAACTACATAACTGTACACAGACACATCACTCCTTACCTATTTTATGTCACAGGTAAGTTGGTGTCGTGTAAAAGTAACTACAGACTGCATACAGGCACGCCACTAACTCTCTATTTTAAGTGACAGGTTTTTACGTACACGTAACTACCAGTTGCATACGGGCACTTCTCTCATTTTCTACAAACTTAAGTTTGGGAGGCGTGTATTCTCGGTGCTCCCAAGTATCTACTCCATGTTTTTCCTGGAGGATTCTTAAAATATGAATAGTCTCCGGTCTTATACACATTAAATGTCTTTAATCTATTTTGGCGTTGTGTCTCCCGCCCTTACACAACAAATACGATATATTATTTGGCATGCTTCTCCTACTCACACACAAGAAATACAATATATATTTATATGCTTCTTCCGCTTATACACAACAAATAGACTATATATTTTAAGTGTTTCTCCCGCTCATACACAAGAAATACAATATATATTTTAAATGTTCACTCGTTCACAACAAATACGATATATCATTTAAATTGTTTCTCCTACTCGTTCACAGCAAATAAGATATATAATTTGAATTGTTTCGCCCACTCGTTCACAATAAATACTATATACCATTTGAAATGTTTATCTCACTCGTTCACAACAAATATGATAAATCATTTGAAATGTTTCTCCCGCTCATATACAAGAAAAACGTTATATCATTTGAATTGTTTCTATCCCACTTATCAAATAAACCAGTTACTTCGTGTGGGTCATATATCTGTTTTCTCCGATCTGTACACTTCTTCTTCTTCTTCTTCTTCTTCTTCTTCTTCTTCTTCTTCTCTTCTTCTTCTTCTTCTTCTTCTTCTTCTTCTTCTTCTTCTTCTTCTTCTTCTTCTCTTCTTCTTTCGTTCGCCTGAAATATGTTTATAACTTCAAGCAATGTTGTCTCTTGTATGAATCTAACAGTCTTTTTTAGTTCACTCAGCAGTCCATAGAGTTTATCTTCCACTGTTGTCTCTCTAGGCCAGAAGGTTCGCTTGGATATGTTGTAGTTTGGGCAATCCTGGAGTATGTGCTCTGCTGTCTGCGACGCCAAACCACATGTGCACATGGCTGAGTCACCAATCTTGAATTTTGTATACATGTGGTTGCGTAATCTATTGTGTCCTGTTCTGAGGCGCAGAAGAATGACCTGTTCTGGTCTGTCCATAACGTGGTAGTCGTCTTGAGTAAGGTTTGGTGGCCTTCTGACTGATTTGATCATTCTTTTCTTTTGGTGGTATGTAATGGGCACATCAGGTTGTTCTTCTTTTGCTCCTTCCTTAGCCAATCGATCAGCTCTGTCGTTTCCGGGGACTCCACAGTGGGATGGTATCCACTGTATGGTGACCTTATGCTGACTGCTAAGTTCAGAAAGTAGTGTCCTTAGAACTGGCAATTTCCCAGACAGGAGCGCCTCTATTACGGATTTTGCATCTGTCAATATCACCACAGGTTGTGTACCATGGCTGGTATTTTGTAATTTCTCTGTTGCTATCTTGATTGCCTCAATTTCAGCATCATAGTTATGGCAGTACTTTCCTGTTGGAACTCTGGCCGTGTCTCTAGTATTATTTGGGTATTCTATGTACACTCCCGCTCCTCCATTTCGAACAGCATTTTGTGCTGACCCATCTGTGTAGACTCGGATCCAGAGATCCTGTGGGTATTCGTCATCAAGGAAGCTGAGAGTGGCTGTTCTGCGCTGTACACTGTTCTGTTCTTCCTTGTCAAATATTCCTCTCACTTTTGTCTGGATTTGTAGCGATAGTCTATGTTCATCTTTCCACGGGGTTCGCTCTGGAATAGTTGTCAGGGGGATACCAACTGTGGGAAGATCGATGGTTTCTCTGCAGAGTCGTTTGGCCTGGTGGATGAAACTACTTCTTTTCAACCGCCCCATAGCTAAGTTTTCAAATCGGTTCTTCATAGGGTGGCCTGGCAAGCTGAGGAACTTTTCTGCTTGTATTAGTGTTTTTGTATCTCTGCGTTCTCTTAGAGCTTGTGTCCTCCCCATTTTCTCCATTGCTACTATAGGGGTTGATCTCATCCCTCCTGTGATGACTCTAAGAGCTTGATTTTGCACCTTGTCCAGCTCCTGTAATGTGGTTTTTGATGCTGAACACCACGCAGTTGACCCGTATTCCAAGTGTGGTCGTATGCTCTGTTAATAAACTTTGCAAAGTATTTTCCCACTGGCTCCCCATGTGGTTCCACTTAGCTTTCTCAGGATGGCTATTTTCCTTCTGGCTTTTGCTACTGCTTTTTTGATGTGTTTTCTCCATGTCAGCCTGTCGTCGAATGTTACACCAAGGTATGTTGGTTCTTTATCTTCTCTTAGGGGTGTTCCATTTATCTGAATGATCCCTGCCTTTTGTTTCGGAGAAAGGGTAAATAGAGTGGTGCTGCACTTGTCAGTGTTTATGCTGACACACCATCTATCCGCCCATGCAACAAATGTATCTACAGCTCTCTGTAGCAATATGGTGGCCACTGATGCATGTTCATTTGTGCTCCACAAAACCAGGTCATCAGCGTACATTGCCGCTTTAATTCCATACGGTAGATTAGCAACAAGATCATTGATGAAGATTAGAAAAAGTGTTGGGGACAAGGACTCCGCCCTCGGGAACACCGTGACGCAGTAGTACTTTCTTGCTCTTGAGACCGTCTATCTGTACTCGGGCTCTTCTGTTGTGCAAGTATGCTTTCACCCATTTGTACATTCTTCCATTGACTTTACAGTTTCTCAGTTTCTTCATCAGACCTTCTTTCCAGACTTTGTCAAAGGCTTTCTTCAGATCTATCCAAGCCGCAAGTACCAGCTTCTTCTCTTGGAATGCATCCTCAACTTCTTGAGAGAGGTAGGTTGTCTGATCTTCCGTAGAGTAGCACTGCCTAAAGGCAGCCTGCTGTGGCACAAGGATGTTTTCACTTTCAATGTACCACTTTAGTCTGTGATTGATGACGCGTTTCATTGTTTTGTTTCATTGACAGATGGTGAGGCCAATGGGTCTGTAGCTGGAGGCAATGAAACTGTCTTTCCCAGATTTTAGGAGGGGTATCATGATTGCTTCTCTCCAGACTTGTGGAACACTGCCTAAGGTCCATGTGTTATTAAAGATCTGTAACAGCTTTGCTTTGGCCTCTGTTCCTAGGTTCCTGATCATTTCACTGGAGATACCATCAGCTCCTGGTGACTTTCTCATTTTAAGTTTTGATATGGCTAGCTCCAGTTCACTGAATGTGATAGGTGTCTCCATAACCTCATGTACAATTTCCTTCTGTCCTGTATGTTGCCATTTCTCTGGAATCTCTTGTTGTTTCTCTGCACTAATTTTGATATTGTTATCTTGTGCGAATGAGTCCGCAAAATGGTCAGCTGCTTGCTTTCCTGTTAAGATGTTTCCGTCTTTATGTAGTGCAATTTTTGAGTTTCTCCCTATGCCCTAATCGTTAAGCTGTTTTATTAGCTTCCATAATTTCCTTGTGTCTCTTTCAAAGTTCAGTGACTCTGTTTTCTCCTGCCATCTTTTCTTTCTAGCCTGCAGGTGGGCCCTTTGAAATTTGGCTTTTACGTGCTATTTATTGTGGGGCTCTTGGCTGGGATTGGCCTCTGCTTGCTTTCTACATACACCCACATCATTATGCAACTGTTCCAGTTTACTACTCCAGTAGGGTTTATAATGTTTATGGGCTTCTCTTGGTATTTTTTCTCGTGCTGCCTGTAGTATGCATTTCCCAAACTCTTCAACTACTTTATTTATGTCCTTCTCAGTGTTCAGGTTTCTAACCAGTATGCTGGTGCGATGCTTGTACATTGCCCAGTCTGCTTTCTTGTAGTTCCACCTCAAGAGGTTGCTGCTTTCACTTACAAACTCATTTTCTACAGTACACTTTGAACCAGGGGTGGCCAACCTTTTCAGCAGGCGGGCCAAATTTCGGAAATAATATTTCCTGCCGGGCCACGCACCTAATTTTTTTAAAATTTTTGTTATTAATTAAAGTAAATAAGCAAGCGTGCTACAACTTCGACCACATAGTCGCTTTCCGGTAGGTGAGATCGTGCTCAAACGCTTGCCTGGTTTAATGTAAACCAAAAAAATATATCTTGTTAATAAATTTACCTTTCCCTTGTAGATGAGTATTATTATTAACGTCATTTAGGTGGCTAGTTATATCGACCAGAAATGCAAAGTCGCAAACCCACTCTTTGTCTTCAAACTCTGGGATACTTTTCGACTTGCTTGCAAAGAATGATTGTATTTCAAGTTGCAAATCAAACAATCTTTTCAACAATTTGGCACGGGTCAGCCATCTTACTTCTGAAAAATGTAACATCATGATAATCTGAGTCCAAAGAATAGAAATTCTTGGAACTGACGATGACTCAACCCGTTCGACTTCTTGAAGATCACTATTTTGACGACTACTTTCACGACATGGTCCATTTTGAGGGGCTTCGAAAATAAATTCTCCTGATGATTAATGAAAAACCAATGACCAAGTACTACAGGAGACAAATGAACATCGTAAACTGATTAGAGAAATTAGACGTAGACAGTCAAAATGTTTTTGGACATGTTATGAGAAGAAATGGATTGGAGAACTTGGTGACAACTGGCAAGATCGAAGGGAACAGACCAAGAGGAAGACCGAGAGGAAAATACCTGGATGGCTTGGCCACATGGCATTGACAAGACAGGAATACTGAGCTGATCCACGACACTGGTGATCGAGTGAAATTGCGAGTTATGACCGCCCACGCTTTCCGGCATGGCACATGATTGATTGATTGATTGATTGATTGATGATTAATGCAATGAAAATTTAGCATTTAAGTGTTACCTACTTTGGAGGCCTAATTTTCAATCAATTTTACTAAACCTTCGGGTTTCCCAACCAATGCTGGGGCACCATCCGTTGTTAAGCCCTATAAGTTGTTAAGTTGTAACAAAAAGCAATTCAATGTCGATGTAACTGCTTCTAACAAATCTCGTAACTTAGTAATGTCCTTAGGTGGATACAGCGCCGCTAATTCTTCTGTCTTTTTAAAATGGATGTCAACTATTATGCTATTATCAGACAGACTGTGGGATCAAAACCTTGTGCCACATTTATTGAAAGACAGAAGATCAAGTGGTTTGGCCATGTTGTTAGAATGCAACACCAGCAACTACCATCACTGGCCTTACATCAAAGATCATCTGCGACGAGACCAAGAGGACGTTCAAGAAGAAAATAGATTGACGACATCAAAGACATTGTACAGCCACACGGAATGACACTATCCAGTGCCGCCCACCGGGCTCTGGAACGCAAATTATTCCTCCCCACGACGTTTGATGGCAGAAGTGGAAGAAGATGATGATGATCAACACCCACGATAAAAATTGCCAGTTGTGCAGTATCTGCCATATCTGTGCTTTCATCCACTGCTAGAGCATAAAATATAAACTCGGATGCTCGACTTTTCAAATTATCTTCAATATATTTTCCAATGTCGTCCACACGCCTAGTAATAGCCTGACGAGACAGACTTATTTTTTGAGAAATTATTCTTCTTTTCTGGACACAGAGTTTCAACGACGCTCTCCAAACATCCCTTAACCATTTCGCCATCTGAATATTGCTTCGTTTTTTTCGTTTTTTTTAAAAATAACACATAACTAGCTTTTACATAGCATGTTGACTCTGAACCGGCTGTAGTAATTATCCTTTATTGTGCAGAAATGTTTTTTGTAAAGTCATTTACTTGGTCTTGTCGAAATTGCCCTTTGTACTTATAAAACGTATTTGTATGTTTAATCTCGTAGTGCCGTTTGATGGTATTCTCTTTCAACACAGAAACAGGTTCGTTGGATATCAAGCATATGAGCTTTGTTTTAATTTCCACGAAAAAATAGTATATAGTCCACCTGTCTTGAATACTTATTAATTCTTCTGTGATTCTTCTCTTCTTTGGTCCAACGTCTTTACTAGCTGACGCCATGGTTACGTAATACCTCAAATACACATAATGAATATTCACACAACAAAAACCCACATCAAAATAATATTAATAATCTATATTAATCATACCTTTCTCGCTGATGTTCTCAGCCAATATCCAACCAATATTATTTCTTCCTTCAACAACATCCACTCAGAGAAATATCAGGAACAGAGAGTTTATATCTAATACCACAAGGTCTTTTCACAAACTAAACCACCATGGTTCCTACAGTCTATGGTCCATAATATTCCCTTTACGAATGTTCATGTTTAAGTCACTGGAGTAGAACTAGCCAGGTTAATAAGTTCCCAAGGTGCACATATTCATTCTGCTAAATGTTCCGGATTTGGGAGTATCCAGTGAAACATTCCTCAAGCGGTGAAATATACCTGATAATAAATTTCCTCAGAAGTTATGAACATCCACAGGGCAGATTAACTTCAGGAGTTATAAATGGCCATAGTTCAGATAAAGTTCAGACGTTATAAATATCCACATGGCTGGTAAACTTCAAAAGTTATAAATATCCAAAGGGCATATAAACTTCAGGAGTTATACACATCCATAGGGCAGATAAACTTCAAGAGTCATAAATATCCATAATGATACCAGTCAAGGATGGAAATTATCCATACATGATAAACGACGGGCAGTAATAAGTTTCAGGGGGTGAAAAATATCCACGATAATGCCGTTCAGGTTTTCAAAATGTCCTCATAGATAAAGTTCAGGTTTTAAAAATGTCCAGGTGGAAACAATCCATGTGTTGTAAATGTCCATCTGGATAACTGCCAGATTTCGACAATGTTCATAACCCTTCTCCTGAATTTAACAACTAGCCATGAAGGGAGGACTCAGCTGGTGCATTTACTTGAGTAGTAGGTACATTGGTGTTGGCCAGGCCATCCTCTTATATACATTGATCATTCACTCAATAGACTTCTGTAATGTTGAGGTTGTCGTAAACTTGGAGAGCAAATAATATTAAGGAAATTTCGCTCTTACAGCAATATAAAGGCGAATCCTTTTCATCATATGCCGATGAATCAGCCACTCCAAATGAGAACTAGAGCATTTGTACTATGCTTCAGGTTCGGCCAAGGCACAGTCCACCATCCTGGAGTCCAAAGAACCCCACTGTATGCAATACGGAAAATACAGCTGGTCGCTAGAAAAGCATTTCTCAGACTCCTTACAGTTCTCAATGTTAAAACCTTAAAAACTTCTCAATTCAATCCACACACTCGATTTCTTTTCATGTACCTATCCTAGGCGCACTTTTAGCACGAAACATGACAGCTTGATGGGGATGGTGTATCGGAAAGGGCCGGGCTGGAGAAAGAGGTGTGGGGGGGGGGGGGGGGGGGAGCAGTAGTGTTGCTATCTCCCGTCTTCTTGTCACCAACCAGATGGTCGTGTGGACGCAGTTTCCAACTCCTGTCAACTTCAAACGAAACGTACCGGCGGCTTAAGGTTGTGGTTAGAAAATTGGGCTTGGCCTCGAATTAATATTGTGACCTCTGAATACACAGTTTAATAGGGAATCCAAGTGTCGTTGATAGGCAGACAATATTTGAAATATGTCACAACGACTCATGATGTAATGTTCTTTTGGTGATATGTACAATAAAGTTAACATTTATGTTCATTTGACCTAGCTCCGCGGGCCGCAGCATGACCCCCGGCGGGCCACATGTGGCCCGCGGGCCTCGTGTTGGCCACCCCTGCTTTAAACATACGTTTTATCTAAATTGTTTCTCTGATGTCTTACACTTTCAACAGACGTATTATCTGAATCGCTTGTTTGTGTTTGTAAAAGATCGTTTGAACTGCACACATATACCGTCCATAGATCATGTAAGGAGAATCTCACCGCAGTGCGCGAACACGTAACAAGGCGAAAGTCTCAAGTGCGTTATCGAGCAGAATCACATATGTTAGAGGTAGAGTTATTCTTTTGTGGGTATGTTTTCTAATATTGACATTTCGGCAGGGCTCGGCCTAGTCGGCCTGCTCTTGTTGATTTCCAAGTGGAATGACGTTTTCAGCATGTGCAGCGTGTACAAGGCTGCCTCTTCGTTGTTCGCCTTTATCCGATAAAACCATACTTCTCTTGTTTGTAAAAGTCCATGCCACCCACATTGTGAACGGTACTGAGTCTGCGCCAGTTAAAGGCGGACGTCACATCTCTAAGACAATAGGCCCACTTCCCCTCAAATTCTTTTATTTTTTTCCCCGCATATCCTTTTTACAGGACATCGCTGTCAACAGCACATCTTTCAGCTGTCTGTTGATTTCGTGGCAAGATTACGCTCAGTAGTTTGTCCATTGCTTTCTGAGCGGCCGGCTCAGTTATCCCGCAAGTCACCAGCGGGAGACGAACTGCTCCCAGTTCTCGCCCGCTACGAGACTCTGCGTGATAAACGGGATTACGGAGAAAGTGGCGTAACTCCTCGGCCAGAGAGACCGGCTCCCCTCAAATTAGAATGTGGAAACACACCACAGTCATAATGTTATATTTCTTATATGCTTATTTAAATGCATTAGATTTCAAAGAAAACACAATAATTGTAACTTATTAACTGCCAAATAAAAAATAATCATACTGTTTAAAAAAAAACATCAAGTGTCCCCAGCGGCAATCTGGTGTAGGTATGTGAAGTATTGGGATCATCACACTCTGGTCGGCCCCAGCGGCAATCTGCTGTAGGTATGTGAAGTATTGGGATCATCACACTCTGATCGACCTGAGTGCACTGAGGGATAGGTGGTTAGTCTCCCCCCGCTCCCCCCCAGTAGCAGACGACAAAACACCCTTGACCGACCGCTCTCATGGCATGGTCAGCGTAACCTCCTACAGCAGCAGACTCCATTTATATACGCGTTTCCAACCATACGGTTTGTCAGCAGACTCCATGTATATACGCGTTTCCAACCATACGGTGTGTCAGCAGACTCCATGTATATACGCGTTTCCAACCATACGGTGTGTCAGCAGACTCCATGTATATACGCGTTTCCAACCATACGGTGTGTCAGCAGACTCCATGTATATACGCGTTTCCAACCATACGGTGTGTCCATAATTTCAGCCACAATTGGACAGTGAACAACATGACAAGCGAAATCCCGGAATATATTGTAAGACATAGTCAGATTTACCTCGCCCCATAGCTGCACAAGCCGAGCCGTCATAATCAAGTCTAGACCAGACAGCAAGAGTTGATTGAGGGCGTATGTTCCACTGGAAGATAACAGACTTGGCAAGAGTTGATTGAGGGCGTATGTTCCACTGGAAGATAACAGACTTGGCAAGAGTTGATTGAGGGCGTATGTTCCACTGGGAAATAACAGACTTGGCAAGAGTTGATTGAGGGCGTATGTTCCACTGGGAGATAACAGACTTGGCAAGAGTTGATTGAGGGCGTATGTTCCACTGGAAGATAACAGACTTGGCAAGAGTTGATTGAGGGCGTATGTTCCACTGGAAGATAACAGACTTGGCAAGAGTTGATTGAGGGCGTATGTTCCACTGGAAGATAACAGACTTGGCAAGAGTTGATTGAGGGCGTATGTTCCACTGGGAGATAACAGACTTGGCAAGAGTTGATTGAGGGCGTATGTTCCACTGGAAGATAACAGACTTGGCAAGAGTTGATTGAGGGCGTATGTTCCACTGGGAGATAACAGACTTGGCAAGAGTTGATTGAGGGCGTATGTTCCACTGGAAGATAACAGACTTGGCAAGAGTTGATTGAGGGCGTATGTTCCACTGGGAGATAACAGACTTGGCAAGAGTTGATTGAGGGCGTATGTTCCACTGGAAGATAACAGACTTGGCAAGAGTTGATTGAGGGCGTATGTTCCACTGGAAGATAACAGACTTGGCAAGAGTTGATTGAGGGCGTATGTTCCACTGGAAGATAACAGACTTGGCAAGAGTTGATTGAGGGCGTAGTTCCACTGGGAGATAACAGACTTGGCAAGAGTGATTGAGGGCGTATGTTCCACTGGGAGATAACAGACTTGGCAAGAGTTCATTGAGGGCGTATGTTCCACTGGGAGATAACAGACTTGGCAAGAGTTGATTGAGGGCGTATGTTCCACTGGGAGATAACAGGACTTGGCAAGAGTTGATTGAGGGCGTATGTTCCACTGGAAGATAACAGACTTGGCAAGAGTTGATTGAGGGGCGTATGTTCCACTGGGAGATAACAGACTTGGCAAGAGTTCATTGAGGGCGTATGTTCCACTGGGAGATAACAGACTTGGCAAGAGTTGATTGAGCGGCGTATGTTCCACTGGGAGATAACAGACTTGGCAAGAGTTGATTGAGGGCGTATGTTCCACTGGAAGATAACAGACTTGGCAAGAGTTGATTGAGGGCGTATGTTCCACTGGAAGATAACAGACTTGGCAAGAGTTGATTGAGGGCGTATGTTCCACTGGAAGATAACAGACTTGGCAAGAGTTGATTGAGGGCGTATGTTCCACTGGGAGATAACAGACTTGGCAAGAGTTGATTGAGGGCGTATGTTCCACTGGGAGATAACATACTTGGCAAGAGTTGATTGAGGGCGTATGTTCCACTGGAAGATAACAGACTTGGCAAGAGTTGATTGAGGGCGTATGTTCTACTGGGAGATAACAGACTTGGCAAGAGTTGATTGAGGGCGTATGTTTCCACTGGAAGATAACAGACTTGGCAAGAGTTGATTGAGGGCGTATGTTCTACTGGAAGATAACAGACTTGGCAAGAGTTGATTGAGGGCGTATGTTCCACTGGAAGATAACAGACTTGGCAAGAGTTGATTGAGGGCGTATGTTCTACTGGAAGATAACAGACTTGGCAAGAGTTGATTGAGGGCGTATGTTCCACTGGAAGATAACAGACTTGGCAAGAGTTGATTGAGGGCGTATGTTCTACTGGGAGATAACAGACTTGGCAAGAGTTGATTGAGGGCGTATGTTCTACTGGGAGATAACAGACTTGGCAAGAGTTGATTGAGGGCGTATGTTCCACTGGGAGATAACAGACTTGGCAAGAGTTGATTGAGGGCGTATGTTCCACTGGGA
Organism: Cepaea nemoralis; assembly: GCA_014155875.1. Lineage (NCBI taxonomy): Eukaryota > Metazoa > Mollusca > Gastropoda > Stylommatophora > Helicidae > Cepaea > Cepaea nemoralis. The sequence goes on from JACEFZ010005737.1 coordinate 148,353, forward strand.
GATAACAGACTTGGCAAGAGTTGATTGAGGGCGTATGTTCCACTGGAAGAAAACAGACTTGGCAAGAGTTGATTGAGGGCGTATGTTCCACTGGAAGAAAACAGACTTGGCAAGAGTTGATTGAGGGCGTATGTTCCACTGGAAGATAACAGACTTGGCAAGAGTTGATTGAGGGCGTATGTTCCACTGGGAGATAACAGACTTGGCAAGAGTTGATTGAGGGCGTATGTTCCACTGGAAGATAACAGACTTGGCAAGAGTTGATTGAGGGCGTATGTTCCACTGGGAGATAACAGACTTGGCAAGAGTTGATTGAGGGCGTATGTTCCACTGGAAGATAACAGACTTGGCAAGGAGTTGATTGAGGGCGTATTGTTCACTGGGAAGATAACAGACTTGGCAAGAGTTGATTGAGGGCGTATGTTCCACGGGAGATAACAGACTTGGCAAGAGTTGATTGAGGGCGTATGTTCCACTGGAAGATAACAGACTTGGCAAGAGTTGATTGAGGGCGTATGTTCCACTGGGAGATAACAGACTTGGCAAGAGTTGATTGAGGGTCGTATGTTCACTGGAAGATAACAGACTTGGCAAGAGTTGATTGAGGGCGTATGTTCCACTAGGAGATAACAGACTTGGCAAGAGTTGATTGAGGGCGTATGTTCCACTGGAAGATAACAGACTTGGCAAGAGTTGATTGAGGGCGTATGTTCCACTGGGAGATAACAGACCTGGGCAAGAGTTGATTGAGGGCGTATGTTCCCTGGAAGATAACAGACTTGGCAAGAGTTGATTGAGGGCGTATGTTCCACTGGGAGATAAACAGACTTGGCAAGAGTTGATTGAGGGCGTATGTTCCACTGGAAGATAACAGACTTGCAAGAGTTGATTGAGGCGTATGTTCCACTGGAGATAACAGACTTGGCAAGAGTTGATTGAGGGCGTATGTTCCACTGGAAGATAACAGACTTGGCAAGAGTTGATTGAGGGCGTATGTTCCACTGGGAGATAACAGACTTGGCAAGAGTTGATTGAGGGCGTATGTTCCACTGGAAGATAACAGACTTGGCAAGAGTTGATTGAGGGCGTATGTTCCACTGGGAGATAACAGACTTGGCAAGAGTTGATTGAGGGCGTATGTTCCACTGGAAGATAACAGACTTGGCAAGAGTTGATTGAGGGCGTATGTTCCACTGGGAGATAACAGACTTGGCAAGAGTTGATTGAGGGCGTATGTTCCACTGGGAGATAACATACTTGGCAAGAGTTGATTGAGGGCGTATGTTCCACTGGAAGATAACAGACTTGGCAAGAGTTGATTGAGGGCGTATGTTCCACTGGAGATAACAGACTTGGCAAGAGTTGATTGAGGGCGTATGTTCCACTGGAAGATAACAGACTTGGCAAGAGTTGATTGAGGGCGTATGTTCCACTGGAAGATAACAGACTTGGCAAGAGTTGATTGAGGGCGTATGTTCCACTGGAAGATAACAGACTTGGCAAGAGTTGATTGAGGGCGTATGTTCCACTGGAAGATAACAGACTTGGCAAGAGTTGATTGAGGGCGTATGTTCCACTGGAAGATAACAGACTTGGCAAGAGTTGATTGAGGGCGTATGTTCCACTGGGAGATAACAGACTTGACAAGAGTTGATTGAGGGCGTATGTTCCACTGGAGATAACAGACTTGGCAAGAGTTGATTGAGGGCGTATGTTCCACTGGAGATAACAGACTTGGCAAGAGTTGATTGAGGGCGTATGTTCCACTGGAAGATAACAGACTTGGCAAGAGTTGATTGAGGGCGTATGTTCCACTGGAAGATAACAGACTTGGCAAGAGTTGATTGAGGGCGTATGTTCCACTGGAAGATAACAGACTTGGCAAGAGTTGATTGAGGGCGTATGTTCCACTGGGAGATAACAGACTTGGCAAGAGTTGATTGGGGCGTATGTTCCACTGGGAGATAACAGACTTGGCAAGAGTTGATTGAGGGCGTATGTTCCACTGGAGATAACAGACTTGGCAAGAGTTGATTGAGGGCGTATGTTCCAATGGGAAGATAACAGACTTGGCAAGAGTTGATTGAGGGCGTATGTTCCACTGGAAGATAACAGACTTGGCAAGAGTGATTGAGGGCGTATGTTCCACTGGGAGATAACGAGACTTGCAAGATTGGCAAGAGTTGATTGAGGGCGTATGTTCCACTGGGAGATAACAGGACTTGGCAAGAGTTGATTGAGGGCGTATGTTTCCACTGGAAGATAACAGATTGGCAAGAGTTGATTGAGGGCGTATGTTCCACTGGGAGATAACAGACTTGGCAAGAGTTGATTGAGGGCGTATGTTCCACTGGAAGATAACAGACTTGGCAAGAGTTGATTGAGGGCGTATGTTCCACTAGGAGATAACAGACTTGGCAAGAGTTGATTGAGGGCGTATGTTCCACTGGAAGATAACAGACTTGGCAAGAGTTGATTGAGGGCGTATGTTCCACTGGGAGATAACAGACTTGGCAAGAGTTGACTGAGGGCGTATGTTCCACTGGAAGATAACAGACTTGGCAAGAGTTGATTGAGGGCGTATGTTCCACTGGGAGATAACAGACTTGGCAAGAGTTGATTGAGGGCGTATGTTCCACTGGGAGATAACAGACTTGGCAAGAGTTGATTGAGGGCGTATGTTCCACTGGGAGATAACAGACTTGGCAAGAGTTGATTGAGGGCGTACGTTCCACTGGAATATAACAGACTTGGCAAGAGTTGATTGAGGGCGTATGTTCCACTGGGAGATAACAGACTTGGCAAGAGTTGACTGAGGGCGTATGTTCCACTGGAAGATAACAGACTTGGCAAGAGTTGATTGAGGGCGTATGTTCCACTGGAGATAACAGACTTGGCAAGAGTTGATTGAGGGCGTATGTTCCACTGGGAGATAACAGACTTGGCAAGAGTTGATTGAGGGCGTATGTTCCACTGGGAGATAACAGACTTGGCAAGAGTTGATTGAGGGCGTACGTTCCACTGGAAGATAACAGACTTGGCAAGAGTTGGATGAAGGTGTAAACTCTACTGGGAGATAAAAGCCACTACAAGAGGATTAGTAACATTAACTGATATGGGATGATTAATCGTCTTAAGCGATTTCTGCAACTGCCACGGGCTTATATACAGTAGTTTTCCCTAAGCAACCCCTTTAATTTGATATATAATACAACATGTCTACTACCATATTAACAACTTTTAAGCCATAACTGTGACACACCCTTACTTCCCATTTTCTGCCATCCATTTTTTGTTTGGCACAAACTCTGTTAATGGAGCTAGACACAGAGGAAGGCAACCCTAAGGGTTGTTGCCTCACCCTAAGATAGACTGAATCACTGAAAAACGAGAAGTAGGTTGAGAGTTTTACCAAAGCACAACTACAAAAAACAATGGACGTTGCGGCCAAAGCCTTCAGATAGACTGAGAAATTGCCAGCCCTTTTATTTCCTATGCCAAGGCAATCTATACTGAGGTATTTTATTGGTCATATTGTTTTCTGTCGATTTCTTAAATAAGCTTCAATGTTTACCTGCTCTGTTGTTTTCTGACCTGATGTAACATACACCGAGAACTCACCAGTACTGTTTTGTTCTGTTGCTGGGGTCACCAAACTTTTTTCACGGCGGGCCGGAAAACTTACAAAATGACGAGCGCGGGCCGCACACTCACTCTGTACAGTAGTTGCGCCGGTCTCCCTGGCGAAGGTCTTATGGAAGCGGTTCGTAATCCCGTATACCCGCTTTTGAAAGATGGATGCGCGCGATTTGGCAGCAGACTGCGTTGTGTTGGTTTTTTACCGAACGTAAACTTGCCAAGACATCAACAACAGCAAAAAATGTGTTGACTGCAGACGTCATGTAAAAGGATATGCAACTAACTTTAACAATACTTGCAGCCAGAACGAAAGCTCTGGGAAGAAAGACGAAACACTAAGTTAATCGTGGGTGAGTGGCGTGCAATGCACACCAAAAAAAAAAGAAAAAAAAGAACCAACATATTTATTTACTAAAAAAAAGTAATTTTAAGACATATAGCAGCCAGGAGGTCTCCGCACATGTGAAGATCTTTTAGTATTCTAAACATAATATTTACATTTAAATTGTATCACAACGTCTGGTGTTCCATAAGTTATATCAAGCAAGTTCGAGTACCGTCAGCGGGCCGGTGAAATAACATCGCGGGCCACATCTGGCCCGCGGGCCGTAGTTTGGTGACCCCCTGCTCTATTGTCTGTATACTGGGATTTCATCAGCTGTATTGCTTTCTGTTTTGCTCTATAATATCTTTGTGAATTCACAAGTTCTATTGCTTTCTGTTGTGCCTTATATATACTGGGATTTCGCAGTGCTATTGCTTTCTGTCTCGTTCTAGAATATCCTGCGATTTCACCATTCTAATATCTCTCTTTTCCGCTCTCACTCCCTATCTCTATGTCTCTCAGATGACAGTGCAGAAGTGCGCTTTTAGTTCCGTCCTACCATTAACCGAGAATTCACCAGTTCTATTGTTTATCTCAAATAAGATATACCTCCTGAATTATGTAATTCTATATTTATTGCAATTCCGAAGAAATCAGGAGCCTCGGAATGTGATCAACATCGAACAATTAGTATAATGAGCCACATCACGAAGATTTTGCTGAGAATTAACATGCAAAAAAGTTAAGAAGAAAATACAACCCGAAATAGGAGACGAACAATGTAGGTTTGTAGAAGGCAAGGGTACAGTAAATGCTGGGTATATACTGAGAACAGTAATTGAGCGTTCTATAGAAGTAAACAAAGATCTATATCTTTGCTTTATTGACTACACAAAGGCTTTCGATAAAGTGAGACATGTCGACATGATAAGGATGCTTGAAGATCTACAAATTGATGGAAAAGACCTTAGACTTGTAAAAAACATATATTGGAAACAACAAGCTGCCATCAGAATTGATAACGATGTAGGTCAATATCAGCCTATTAAAAGAGGTGTGAGACAGGGATGTATAATGTCTCCAGATTTTTTTCCCTGTACAGTGAAAATATATTCAGAAATATAGAAGACATGGAAGTAATCAACATTGGGGGAAGATACATCAATAACATGAGATATGCAGATGATACAGTCTTGATTGCAGACAATGAACAGGACCTGCGACATTTAGTAGATGCGGTTGTTGTACACAGTGAGAAACTAGGGATAGAATTGAATAGTAAGAAGACACAGATTATGGTTGTCACTAGGAAGAAGGAAATACCACAATGCGATATACGAGTAAATGGGCATATTCTTAAGCAAGTGAATTGGTACAGTTATCTAGGAACAGTCATAACATCTGATTGGAGATGCCTTGAAGAGATTAGAACAAGAATTGCCATTGCGAAGGTAGCCTTTTGCAAGATGAAAAACATACTGACCAATAAAAAGATAATTGAAACGAGAAAAAGTGTGTTGAGGTGCTACATAGAACCTGTACTTTTGTGTGGATGTGAAGCATGGACAATAAGCAGTCAAGCTGAAAAACAGCTGATCGCTGTGGAAATGTAGTTTCTGAGGAAAATGCAAAGAATACCATGGACAGACAGAAAAACCAATGAACAAGCCCTTCAAGAAACAAATTAAGATCGTAAACTGATCAGAGTCATTAGACGTAGGCAGTCAACATTTTTTGGGGCATGTTATGAGAAGAAATGACGTGGAGAACTTGTTGACAACTGGCACGATCGAAGGGAAGAGACAACAGGGAAGACCGAGATGTAAATACCTGGATGGCAACGTGACATGGTCAAACAGGAACACGGAGCTGATTCACGACTCTGGTGATCGAGTGAGATGGCAAAACATGACCGCCCACACTTATCGGCATGGCACATGATGAATGGATGCATCGTTTGCTACCGCGCTCTAAAATGTATACAGAAATTACCAACATCTTGAATTCTCGTTCAGAAAGCACTGGCAAATTACTGCACGTAAAATTGTCTAGTGAATCAACTTTACTTGATGTTTATCGCAACGTCCTATAAAGAACATGATTGATTGGCACCTTGCTGTCTTAACAGACGATAGTTTGGTACATTGTGCTTCAAAAAGGCTTAAAAACTACAACCCATGGAGATGGCGAATGTGGCTGATAAGGTCAATTCGCGCTGTAAATGTTCGTCCACAGTGCTTGCAAGTGAAAACATGATTATTTTCACCATCTTAGTCTCTCACTGCTCTGTTTGTGCTTTATCTACAATGATTTTCTCCTTTGTCTTTATTCCATTTCTGATAGCTGCCCTCCATGCGACACGTTCAGCGGCGACTTGCTCCCAATGTGCATTATCAATGACTGTATCAATCATGTCCCGCTTACACACATCTTTGTGTCGTACTATAGGCCAACCCTGAGATCTCCTACCCGTCTGTAATTCACCAAAAAAGATGTCTTGTTGTATTCTACCATCATTCATCCTCCTAACGTGTCCTATCCATCCAAGTCTAAGAAGACTGAGCATGGAATACACCGTCACACAATCTGATCTTTCCAATACTTCAGTATTTGTGATTTTTTCTTGCCACTTAATACCAAGTATTCTTCGCAGACATCGCATATGAAAGCTGTTTAAACGTTTCTCTTGGTATGAGTAAGTTGACCAAGTTACACTTCCATAAAGGAGAGTGCTAAGGACACAGACTTGGTAGACAAGGACTTTTTGCTTTGGCAGTAAGCTTCCTGTTCTCCCAGACTCTTTTTGCTAACATGTTCATTGTTGTTGCTGCCTCACCAATCCTGATGTTGATTTCTTGATCTAGGGTAAGTTACTATTTACCTGTGATCCTAGATATGTAAAATGGTCTACTATCTCCAGTTCGGCGTCGTCAACAAAAATTGATGGTACCCCATATGCACCTTGTGACATAATCTGTGTCTTCTTTTTGTTAATTGTTAAACCAAATTCAGAACAAGTATTGGAGAATGCAGAAAGCAGATGTTGTAATTCTTGATTATACACTTCATGCTTGTGTGGAACGATTCCACAATGGACAGAAGAGTTGGTGGGCAGCCAATTTTCTTTAGTACCCTGAACAGGCCCTCACAACTGACCAAATCAAATGCTTTGTGAGGTCAATGAAGGCAATAAACAGTGATTGATTTTGTTTCCGGCATTTTTCTTGCATTTGTCGCAATAAGAATATCATATCAATGGTAGACTGGTTCTGTCGGAAGCCGCATTGTGATTCGGGTAGACTTAATCTAATCTCCCAGGACTTGAAGTCTGCGCAGAACATTTCTGGCAAATACTTTCCCAACAATACACAGCAGTGAGATACCCCTATAGTTGTTACAGTCGCTCCGATCCATTGTTGTACAATGTTACAATGTTATGATGCTTTAATCTTTGAAATCCTGTGGGACTTGCCCTTCTAGCCAGCATAGCTCTATTAGTTGGTGGATCTGTAGAGTGAGTGTGTCTTGTCCACTCCTGATAACCTCTATTGGAATCCCATCCTTACCTGCAGCCTTGCCAGATGCAAGTTCATTTGTAGCACACTTATTTTCTGTTATGGTAGGAAGATTGTCCAGGTGGTCAAGAGTTGGCAGGGACCTCTCCGCTAGCTTGGTCTCACTTGAATAAAGCTCTGAATAGTGTTCTACCCATCTATCCATCTGTTGTGTCCAATCAGCGATAATTTCTCCAGTCAAGGTTTTCAGTGGTGCACTTCTTTTGATCTTTGGACCACAGGCTTTCTTTATCCCTTCGTACATGCTTCTGATGTCCCCCTTATCACTTGCGTTTTGAATGGACTCACATAACATGATCCAATAGTCATTTGTACACTGCCTGGCAGCCTTTTGCACATCCTTCTTAGCTTGCTTCAGCTCACTGAGAGTGTTACGCGTTGCTATTCCCTTGTTCCTTAAGAGAGCTATCTTCTTTTTATCAATCCTTCTTAGCTTGCTTCAGCTCACTGAGAGTGTTACGCGTTGTTCTTTCCTTGTTTCTTAAGAGAGCTATCTTCTTTTTATCAATCAAGGGCTGCAGTGTCTGGCTGTTTGCCACAAACCGGTCCTGCCTCTTATGATCCACAGTGCGGTAAACCCCTACCGTTGTTTTTTTTTTAACAAACAGTTTCCTTAAATTTATGCCACTTTTCACTTACTGTACAATTTTCTGATGTATCAGTGAAAGCGTCTTTAAGTTGCTGTTGAAACTCAAAGCACATTTCAGGATCGTGTGTGTTAATAATATTCATCCTGGGGCTAGATGTGTGTTTAACTGTGTAGATTCTCTTTGGTCTCAGTCTAACCCTTGCAACAACCAGAGAATGATTCGTATCACAGTCAGCACTGTGGTAACTTCGAGTTAATGATGTATGGTTCAGATGTTGTCTCCGTGCGATGATGAAGTCCAGCTGATGCCAATGGCCGGATCTTGGATGTTTCCATATGACCTTATGCAGCTATTTTGTTTTTAAAACAAGAGTTTGTAATACATAGGTTATTTCGCTGTAGCAGCCTTTGCCCGTTTTCATTCATGCGACCAATGTTGTATTTTCCAAGGCACACTGGCCATGAACTCGAGTCTTTGTCCACACAAGCATTGAAATCACCGAGCAATAAGTGTAGTCAGATTTTGGAACTGCCTTGATCACGGAGTCTAACTCCTCACAGAACTAATCCTTCACATCATCAGAGGAAGCGAGTGTCGGTGCATATGTAGTGATAATGGTGGCAAAACCACAAGAGGTTGCCAAGCGCAGGGATAATAGTCTTTCATTACATCCAGCTGGAATTTCAATCATTCCCAGTAGGAAATTCTTCACTGCAAAGCCCACATCATGTTGCATTTTTTCTGCCTGCCCTCTACCCTTCCAAAAATGCATAATTGTTTTTCCTAAATGACCCTTCTTCAGAGAAGCGAGTCTCCTGCAGGACAACAATATCAATGTTAAGACGATTGAGTTCAGCATCGATCACAACCGTTTTTCTCACATCGTCCATATTCGCCACGTTAGTGGAAAATCCTGGACACATGGTTCTTACGTTCCAGATTGCAAGCCGCAGCGTGAGGTTTCTATTTTTCTTTTTATTAGTCCCTGGTGCATTGGTTTTACAGCGTACTATTCAGATTTTGTCCTAACCCCAAGCACCCATTGAAGCAGGCAGGCCGTGGTGGATTAGCACCCAATTGGCCGGGGGCTGCCCAGTTTGAGGCGGGCGGTAGCTGATCAGTGACATCTGTAGTTGTCTTCCACCGCCAGAGGCAACCCGTGGCGCCCCATGTCTACGCCAATTGACAAGGAATTATAACCCGTAAATGTTACCTATCGCTTTGATTCCGAGACCGGTTAAGACCAGGGATGGAGTTATTGCCTTTCCATAGCACAAATCCTTGGCTAAAATATAGAGACCATGTGTTGCCCATGCAGCATGATCCCTCTCTCGGCCTGCCTAGTTCACTCCAGAGGAAAGATAACACCTATACAAGTGGAACAAGACAAGCTGCAGAAGCTGCCGGATCAGCAGAGCAATGCTCTAACTGTTCGCCTGTCTGAGCTTCGATCCTAGACCAGCTGCCAACCAAGGCTTAGGGTCTGGTCTGCCCTGCCTTGACATTTTGTCTTTAGGATGAATTTCCTCGCACTAGGCTAAGGCCTGTACTCTCCCAATTGCGCTCCTCCGCTCGAAGCCGTTGGCAAAATATTTATTCCTGATGGATTGTGTATATCCGCTATTCGCTGTCGAGGTAGGCGCAAGAGGTATAGTCTCCCACTCCGTGTATGATGTGTTAAAGCAAATGGGCATAACAGGACAAGCGAGAACTCTAGCACAAAAACAACCTCGGTGAGGCAGCCGAAAAGGGCTCGTGTTGGCTGTGGATTTGCCGAAACATGGATTGGGACATGCCTCGACAATAGTATGGTTAAAGAGATAACTGCAGAGCGACTAACAGTCTCTCAACTAAGAGCAAGAACTTGCGCTGTTTCGTGTCGACTACATAGCTTTCCCCCCGAGCGAGGGTAGTGTGTCGTGGTACAGGACAGTTCGGTGGGGTAATCGCCGCAAGGAAGCAGTCTTCACATCCTGCAAATGGCGACGGAAGTCCAACCTCCATATTACAGCGGTAGTCGTCTTCCGTCAGCCGCAGAAACAAAGAGGTGGGTCGAGAAACGAAGAGGAAGAACCGGCTTCCTAGTGGAGTGCGGAGCCGTGAACGGGTCACGAAGAAGGAACACAGCAACGATAACGGATGGAGGCGATAGAGGCCATGGCTGGGGAAGAAGCTGGATCCCCACGACCACAGGTGCTAAGGTACAAGCACAGGCTGCACCGACTCTCCTCACTGAGGGAGGGGAGGCTTGAGAGTTGACATATTTACAGCTAAGGGACAAGCACAAACAAACAAGGACAAAGAAATCGACCAAACGTCTCGCACAGCAGGGGAAAGACGCCTGGAGTCATGACCCGGACGGGCCCGCCCCTAGAGAATGTTAAGTAGGTAAATGGGCCGAAACATTCGGGGAAGGGGGACTACTTCTGGTTATCTGAATCCCCCTGCCGTGTTTGCTCCGCGGCGGAGCTTTTATCACTAGAGCCTGTTGTTGTCTGCCTCGCTCTATAATATACTGATATATACCAGCCACCAGAATGGGATTAGTGCAGTGGCTAGCAAGTTTGCCCGCCAGCACGAAGGTCAGGAGTTTATATTGGCAATGAAGTTGATTTCTGTTAATTAATCAAGGCTGCTAGGTGGACCCAGTCTAAAATGATCACCAGCAAATGTCCCGAAAAGCAATGACGATCGGCGTGACTACTGACCTCATCCCCACTGATCAACCATTGGTCTATACAATTATGGGGATAGCACCATTTATCCAATGCACCGCAAGGCATGTAAATAATTTCGTTACTTATTTGTTTGAATTTTCCATAAACTCTACTAGTGCTGGTTCTTTATCTCCTAGTTCACTAACATTCTAAGTCCCGAATATCTCCTGCCTGTTTCCTACTTTAATCGCTGTTGTTCGCTTGTTCGGTGTGTTTCTGATGTGAGCGCTGATAGGGTCACGCTTCTCTTTCAATTTCCTCCATAATACTTGAGCTACAGTACGTGAAAAATAAATTCACTACCGATTTCATGGACCTGTCGTAGGTTTATCCTTATTTTAACACACTTGGATCTTAAGAAACACACATCAAAACACATAATTATTTCTCCAGATCGCAGCGCAAACTATTTATTACGCCATCTTGAACTGCGACATCCCTGAAACATCAAAATATATCCATGTCCGCAAAACGACAGATAATAAATATTATATACACACCCACCCTTTGCTACCAATGTCAGACTTGGACATTACCCAAACCAAACTTACGCAGAATCAACACCTGTGAGATGCGAAGCTTGAGGAGTGCTGCCAACTTAACATTTGTTATCAGACAGACAGTGCGTGGCATCCACACCTGTGTGCCACATTTATTTACAGAGAGAAGATCAAATGGTTTGGCCATCTCGCTAGAATGCAACACCGTCAACTACCAGCACTGGTCCTACATCAAAGAACATCTGCTACGAGAGCAAGAGGACGCCCGAGAAGAAAATGGATTGACGACATCAAAGATATTCTACAATCACACGGAATGACACTATCCAGTGCCACCCCTCGGGTGCTGGAACGCCAATTATTCATCCCCACGACACTTAACAGCAAAAGTGGAAGATGGTGATGATGATGATGATGATGATATCAGTTATCAGTTGGGGTATCGTCAGTGCACTCCGGAAGGTCCATAAATGCTCAGATCCTCCCCCAGCATATGCATCAGCGTCCGGTGGCTAACAGTGCCAGTTCTGTGTTGGTTGACGAGGCCCCTCGTTTTCCCGATGTACCTCTCGCGTCTGGCCGAGCCGATTCTACTCCCAAGTCTTTCATTCTGGACAGCGATGTGGATTCTCTGTTCTCGACATCTCTTTAAGGATGTTAATAACATCGGCACGATCCATGGGCTGGCCATCCACAGGGGATGCAGAGCCAGCCGGTTTATTAGCTCGTTCATTTCCCTCGACTCCCGCATGTCCCGGGACGAAGATGAAGGTGACTTTACGGACAACAGACTTCCGCACCGAATCAGTCCACTGTCTACGTACAGATCCTGCATCGACCTTCCGAATCATGCTCATTGAATCACTTAGTACACACACTTTGGTATAATGCTGTGATTCTAGCCATATGAACGCCTGTGTTATTGCCATCACTTCCATCGCCATGATGCTCGTGGTCATGGAGTGGGCACCACTGGATTCTTGAATGGTTCGGCCCGCTGAGCGGGCTATAAATGCCCACGCACTTCTCTGCTGCTTTACAACAGATCCATCTGTTTAGATGAGCACTTCGGGGCTATCTGAAGTGTTCATTGATGAGCTCGTTGACCTCTGAATTGACAGCGGCAGGGTTCTGCTCTCTGCACCGTCTGTCGAGTGTGATAATGCCGGAGACGGTGCACTTTAAAGCTGGAGGCACAGGCACCCATTCCTTGCCGGGGTTGATACTGGTAGGACTGCAGACCTGTCTGACGACATCTTCTGCCCGAACCATCCATGATTTGCTCCTCTTTAGTCTGTCGTCCCTTTCTCTGAATATATTTTCACGCAGAGGGTACTGCTCATCTGCACTTATTTTTAATTATGCACGAGCTCTTCAGATCTTGATCATGTGGTTCATGGTCGGGAAGTCAATAAGGTATCTCATTGCTACACAGCTGGTGTCTCTCGTGCAGCCCAAAATAATGCGCATGGTTTCGTTTTGTACTTTTTCAAGTCTTCCAATCTGTGTAGGGCTGACAGTGAGGATGGCCAGGGCATTCGGGCAGATGATGATAATTTATTTGTTTCAAATGTTACACAAGCCATGTTATTTTCAGTCCGACTGGAAAATATACCTAGAAATTAATCAGTATTGTTTTTTCTTTTTTGCTCCACTGTAAAATCTAGTGAGCAATTCAGCAGTCTTACTGTGTTACGTGCGCCACCATGGGTTCCAGTCAATACGTATTCGTTAATTAGCTCACTCAGCCGCAGTCGCTGGGATCTGAGTGTGACGTGTCAGTGAAAGTACTGTCATCGTTTCCTAGCCAGTAATCTCCAACACGGTGTTTGGGTGTCAGCTTTACACATGTCTGCATTGGTGTTCTGTGTGGAAGCGCGCGCCCCCTCGCTGTCTCTCTCTCTCTCTCTCTCTCTCTGTCTGTCTGTCTGTCTGTCTGTCTGTCTGTATCTGTCTCTCTCTCTCTCTCTCTCTCTCTCTCTCTCTCTCTCTCTCTCTCTTACTCTCTGTGGCGTGGTTTGGTCTCTCTGTCTGTTTGTATATCTGACTGTCTGTTGGCATTTCTGGCTGTCTGTGCTATTTCTGCCTTTCTTTATATCTGGCTGCCTGTTAATATTTTTTCTTGTCTATATATCTAACTGTCTGTTGGTATATCTGATTGTATATCTGATTGTCTTTTGGTATGTCTGCCTGTCTGTACATCTGCCTGTCTGTTGGTATTTCTTCTTGTCTGTACATCTGCCTGTCTGTTGGTATTTCTTCTTGTCTGTATATTTGGCTGTCTGTTGATATTTCTGCTTGTCTATATATTTATCTGTCTGTTGGTATTTCTGATGTCTGTATATTTGGCTGTCTGTTGCTCTCTCTGTATGTGAGCTCTCCGTCTGTCTGTTGGTCTGCCTGGTTGTGTGATCTCTCGGCCTGTTTGTGTACCTGGCTCTCTGTCTGTCTGTATGTTTGGCTGTCTGGCAATCTGGCGGTCTGCCTGTTTGTATGTCTGTCTGTTGCTCTCTCTGTATGCCGACTGTCTGTCTGACTATATGTCTGGCTGTCTGTACATCTGACTGTCTCTGTGTATGTGGCTGTCTGTCTGTATGACTGGCTATTTGCCTGTCTGTATGCCTGTTTACCTGTCTGTATGTTTAACTGTCTGCCCGTCTGTGGTGTCGCTTCTGATCTCAACTAGACTCATATATCTGATGATCTCTTGAATTGAGTTGTTAAAGCTCTGCCAATGAAATCTCGTGCCACAAATTGTGGAGAACATCGCACAATTAGTTTAACGAGTCACATGACTAAAATACGTATAGGAATTATAATGAGAAGAATAAGAATTACAATAAAATCAGAAATCGGAGATAAGCAGTGTGGATCTGTGGAAGGTAAAGGTACATACAACGCCATATACATCTCGAGAACATTAAAAGAAAGAACGATTGAGGTAAACAAACACGGTAGTTTGCTTTTTTTGATGACATCATCTTCACGTGGTGGTGGTGGTGGAAATGGAAGGAAGTTGACTGCCATCTTTGTTTATGTTCATAACTAGATGTTGGACAGGACACTAGTAGATTTTGCCGTTTCATAAGTTATGCTAAAATCTGTTTGTTCTGTAGATCCGCCCAGGTTTGCCAGTCGATCTTCTTCTTCGATGCCAGGAATTTCGCAGGAACCAATTGTATCCCTTGACATGTGATGTGTGGAAACTGTGGGTCAAGTTTTCATAAAAGCACATCATATAATTTAGTCCATTTGCTCGAGTATTTAGCAGGGCGGTTATTATCGAGAGTGCCTCAGTATGATTGCAGTAATCTTGATAATAATAATAATCATTCTGAGATGCTCTCAGAAATAACCGCCTGCCTGTTGTTCTGAATGAGTTCTATTGCTCGTCTCAATGTTTCTGCCTCAGCATAAAAGTTACCTCAAATTTTGCCTTTGGCCATTGATGCACAATGGTCACCACTTACAGCACCGTCTCTGCATCGCCTGTCTGACAGTAGACGTTTTGTTCTGGTTATACTTTCAATATCCATATTGTATAGTGTTTATTGTTGAGTAAATACGAATCGACGTCACAGCTCACATGGATTCTGTCTCTGTATTTAAAATGTCTGCCTGCCTCCCTTCATCTCTCTCTCTGTTCCTCTCTCGCTCTTAATCTCTCTGTCTCTCAGATAGCAGTGCAGAGGTGCTCTATTTTCTCAAACCATCAGATTATGTTTCCACTCTGTCGTCACTGCCTGAGAACACGTCTGCTAATACAAGTGATGTCAAATGGTAAAAGCCTTAATTCATCAACTTCTGCTAATTTTGATTTGATTTGATTTTGATTTGAACTTCTGCATCATCTTGCGTCGACCTGTCATATGTGACAAGTTGTATCAGTCTGTCATATGTGACAAGTTGTATCAGTCCGTCATATGTGACAAGTTGTATTAGTCCGTCATATGTGACAAGTTGTATCAGTCCGTCATATGTGACAAGTTGTATCAGTCCGTCTTATGTGACAAGTTGTATCAGTCCATCGTATGTGACATGTTGCATCAGTCCGTCATATGTGACAAGTTGTATCAGTCCGTAATATGTGACAATTTGTATCAGTCCATCATATGTGACAAGTTGTATCAGTCCGTCTTATGTGAAAATTTGTATCAGTCCATCTTATGTGACATGTTGTATCAGTCTGCATCAATCTCTGAGCGGAGATAATGCGCATCAACCTGTCGGCGTCTGTGACATAGGTGTAGTGAACGCAGTTTCAGAATTCCGAATGACCGGGTTCGAAGTCAGCCGAGGGCGTGTTGGGAGCAGATGGCTCGAGGTTCACTGTCACAACGGTGTGAGGGATGGCTTGAGGTTCACTGTCACAACGGTGTGAGAGAGGCTCGGGGTTCACTGTCACAACGGTGTGAGGGATGGCTTGAGGTTCACTGTCACAACGGTGTGAGAGATGGCTTGAGGTTCACTGTTACAACGGTATCAGAGATGGCTTGAGGATCACTGTCACAACGGTGTGAGAGACGGCTCGGGGTTCACTGTCACAACGGTGTGAAAGATGGCTTGGGGTTCACTGTCACAATGGTGTGAGAGATGGCTTAGCGTTCACTGTCACAACGGTCTGAGAGATGGCTTGGGGTTCACTGTCACAACGGTGTGAGAGAAGGCTTGGGGTTCACTGTAACAACGGTGTGAGAGATGGCCGTTCAATGTCACAACGGTGTGAGAGATGGCTTGGGGTTCACATGTAACAATGGTGTGAGAGATGGCTTGGGGTTCACTGTCACAACGGTGTGAGAGATGGCTTGGGGTTCACTGTCACAACGGTGTGAGTGATGGCCGTTCAGCGAGCAGACGGCTTGGGGTTAATTGTCACGACAGTGTGAGTGATGGCCGTTCAGCCAGCAATGGCAAACTGCTGGGCGTACAGTTACCTACACAATCAAACAGCCAATACATGATGGGGTTAACTTGACGTCCTATAAAGGACATAAATTAATTTTGTATCAGCTGGCATCAACCTGTCATATAAGGTAAGATGTATTAAGTTGTATCAATCTGGCATATGTGACAAGTGGTAACAACGTGCATCACTCTGGCATATGTGACAGGTTGTATCAACGTGCATCACTCTGGCATATGTGACAAGTGGTATCAACCTGCATCATTCTGTCATATGTGACAGGTTGTATCAACCTGCATCATTCTGGCATATGTGACAAGTGGTATCAACCTGCATCATTCTGTCATATGTGACAGGTTGTATCAACCTGCATCACTCTGTCATATGTGACAGGTTGTATCAACCTGCATCATTCTGTCATATGTGACAGGTTGTATCAACCTGCATCATTCTGTCATATGTGACAAGTGGTATCAACTTGCATCATTCTGTCATATGTGACAGGTTGTATCAACCTGCATCACTCTGTCATATGTGACAGGTTGTATCAACCCGCATCATTCTGTCATATGTGACAGGTTGTATCAACTTGCATCATTCTGTCATATGTGACAGGTTGTATCAACCTGCATCATTCTGTCATATGTGACAAGTGGTATCAACTTGCATCATTCTGTCATATGTGACAAGTGGTATCAACCTGCATCATTCTGTCATATGTGACAGGTTGTATCAACCTGCATCATTCTGTCATATGTGACAAGTGGTATCAACTTGCATCATTCTGTCATATGTGACAGGCTGTATCAACCTTGCATCATTCTGTCATAAGTGACAAGTGGTATCAACCTGCATCATTCTGTCATATGTGACAGGTTGTATCGGGCTGCAATGAATATGTCACATAGGTTCACAACATTGAAGCCATTCTCCTCTAATAGCTTAATTAGGCGTAACATTTTAGGCCAGTTAATCAACTCTGTTGGATGCATCCATCCAGTGGGAATCAATACTGTTGTAGATGCCACTGTATACCTCTGCCGGCTTCACTCTATGTATCCACATCTAACTGTTTGCTTCATCTCCACATTTTCTGATTTGGCACCTTTCACAACTAAACTTCTGCACCGCCCTCTTACCAAACACCGATGTGCAATGCCTAGGAACGGGTCATACCTAGACTTTATCTTTTGTGTTTTAATGTTATAACATTTTCTAATTTCATACTTTTCTTTAGATCTGTTTCCTTTTGTTGCTGAGGAATACTATTATAATCGAAACGTTAATTCGGTGTGTCGTAGAATAACCTATTTTAATTTTATTATTTTTTTGGGGATTCCTCCTCCCCTTTTTTCCGTGATTTCCATTTGCCGTAGCGGAGTTAGTTGTAAGGTATGTATAGTGCATCTGTGTTTAGTTTCTCTCACTCTTTCGCAGGAGTTCCACGTAAATAACCTGTTTTTATTTCATATTGTCATATGCGACACGTTTTATCACCCTGCATTGAACTGCCATATTTGACAAGTATCTTTAGTTCCCTCATGGTTGACCCCCTTTGAGAAGAGCTGCTTTGCCTTTGACTGCTGCATAGCCTGGGCAGACTCATCTCAGTTCTTGAAGAGATGATATTTCTATTGAACACAGCCATCATGTGGCAACTGAAGATGAACACACCAGATACGCCTGACACATACAGGCTCATGCAGGATGATACAAGTGTTACACATGGCATGCAGGATGGTATAACATGTCATATGTCTTAAAGGGTGAAATAATGTGTCATATAACATTACCAGGTACGATGGATCTTCCAAAGTGATAGTCTTCGCCGTTGTGAATGTAGAATGTTATCACATATATTCAATGACTGGCACCTTGCCGTCTTGACAGACGATAGTTTGTAAAATGGAGTTATATCTCTCCATAACAAAAAGCCTGGGCTGAATTTAGAGACCATGTGTTGCACATGCAGCATGACCGCTCTCTCGGACTGTCTAGTTTACTCCAGAGGAAAGATACCACCAATATGTCTGGAGCAAGACAAGCTGCAGAAGCTGCCGGATCAGCAAAGCAATGCTCTAACTGTCCGCCGGTCGGAGCTTCAATCCTAGACCAGTTGCCAACCAAGGCTTAGGACCTGGTCCGCCCTGCCATGACATTTATTTTTTAGGTTGTATTTCTTCGCACTAGGGTAATGTCTTGTACACCTATACCAGTGTATAAGAACACGAAGGCATGTTGTTTTCTTGTTGATATAACGTTTATTGGTGTAAGATGACAAAGCTTCGATGTTCTCCTCCACTCAAGTCAAAGGCCGGATCTTAACTCCCTTGCCAACCCAATACGTCACGATTGAGCATCTCTCACCCTTTCACTCTCGATGCTCAATCGTGCTGTATCTGTTTCCCACTAGATTCTAATAATACCCCAGTACTCCTCCCTTACTGTTACACCTCCCCATGTTGAATAAAGAATTTTCCTTTTAAAGGAAAACTCTTTACTCCTAATCCCCATACTCCATTCCCTCTTTGTCTTCTAATCTTCTCTAAAATCAAGTTTGAGTAAATAATATATCTTTTAACTCTTCTCCCAGTGATATGGTCTGCTAATAACCCCCCCCCCCCCCATATACTTCTTCTTCGACTTTTATTTATATAATACCACGTATGGTAACCCTGTTAATCCAAACAGTCCTTCTTTCCTTTTTATTTCCCCAAAATTATATAGCTATCCACTATATAATTCTTCATTTCTGGTTCTTTCTTGTTTCCTGTATCAAATATACATATTATAAGAACAGCTCATAAATTCTTTATCGAAACTTTTGAACTTATAAAATTTCTCATTCTTTACTATTCTGGTTCTTTCTTGGCTCCTCCAGTTTCCTGTATCAAATATACATATTATAAGAACAGCTCATAAATTCTTTATCGAAACTTTTGACCTTATACAATTTCTCATTCTTTCAAACCCCAGGACGTACAAAAACAATGTAGTTAGAAAAAGCAAAGAAGCGGTGCGCACCTAGTAAGAAACATAAAGAATGAATACACGACATGACCACATGGACATACAGCAATGCAAATTAAGACACTCACCCTTTACCTCCCTTGCCAATAAAAAAAAAATTTGTAAAATAATATTTTTTTAAAACGCCTTATGAAATACATCTTTGTTCGTTATAAAACAATTTGGCAAAAGTTTCCACCTTGACCTTGCCAACCACAATTCTGTTCCTTTTTCATTATCTCACCTTCCACCATGAGCCCATGTTCATATTCCATGAACATCTCTAACAAAATTAAAGCTGGTATTTCACAGCACCTATATCTTGCCCCCGTATTTCCCATAGTCATATACTGCCATTTACAGTCTTCCCCCTACCTTATATCATTGGGACTAAGTATAATCAACTCATTTCTGAACGAAAGACTCTAAGCCAAACGTCATCAACTTAAACGTCCTCGACTAACTTTATAATCATATAACTCAATATACTAAAGCATTCATGTAATCGAAATAAAATGAACACAACCCCCAACCGAATCTAAAGAAAAAACAAATTTTTAAAATGACACAACATGCATGTTATCAAATCAGAATAAAACATTCTATTACTACCTATCACTATTGGACACTTTTACGGTCCAATAGATTTTACCAACTCAAATGCTAGGAACACAATCAGCCTATTTTAACTCAATAAATCAAACAACAACAATCATATTTCAAAACCAAATCAAGAAAAAAAAACTTATAACTTATAACTCATAACTAAACGTTAGCCATCATTTTCCAGAACCAACTCAATCATAAAAACATATTACGTATAGTGACCCAGCCAACATTGGCCCCTCTTACTAAGTAAAATAACGTATATCTGCTTATACAGGTCATTCCAGTATATCTATGACCGACCAAGAAAACTAAACATTTCACTGTCCATCCGTATATTTGTTAACTACTGACCAATTACTTATTCACACCTGTTCTATTTACCTAAACAAATCAGTAATCAACATTTATCATACCATTTATTATCTTCTAACTCCTAACAGCACATAACAACCGAAATAACTTCTTAAGTAAGCACCGTAATGTGGCCACTAATCCAATATTAACTCAACGTAGTAGCCAACCTCTACTTATCAACGAACTTGTAATCTGGTTTCTCTAGGAGCTGTCATCACTTGTTAATCCTTATCGTTAAATACGGCATTTCCAACAGTAACGAAATACTTTCACCCCTTTTGTACCAATATCTCGAGACCACTTCCACCGTTTCGTATAAGCATCCCTTTCACTTCTAACTCCTGCTATCTGCAGTACTTTCTAACATCTATCTCCTGCGTTTCCGCTTCTTCAACAAGTCCAAGTTTCTTTGAATAAGTGCTAATTCTACATCAATATCTTCTTCTTCGTACAACTTATTAGTTTCTTCCATACTACTACTTGACTCTGACTTTCATCCATTTCTCTTCTTCGTCTGTATGTCTCTCTTCAGCTGCCGCTAATCTCTTCCGTTCAACATCCCACCTAATTTGTCGATCACTCTTTCTTAAGGATCTTTCTAGTAGAGGTATATCTTCTCCGCTTGTTGAACAATCTCTAATTCTCCTCTGTCTTTTCACTTCTTTATCTCTTTGACTGTCCATTCTTCTTTTCGTTGCTTGTCTAGTATTTTTAAATGGAGCACCTGTGTCTTCTTCCATACTATCATAATGAGTTTCATTTAGCCCTTCTTCTTCCATTCTTTTCGGAATTGTCTGTTCTTGAGTATCTTCGTAACTTGGATTTGCTAGCAACTGATTTTGTTCTGGTTCTTTTCTAAGACCTGGGGTTACTGTAGCTCCTCTAACAACCTGTTCATCCAAAAATTTCGTGTCCGAATAATAATTATTATTATAATTATTATTTTCTATCTCATCTTCATCTCTTCTTAAGTGTTCAACGTGTGCCTTGCTATATGTGCTGTGACCTGGTTCTTTATAATATACGATACATTACCTAGTTTTTCCAAAACGTAATAACCTGGAATCCAACGAGCATCAAACTTAGAGTTTCTTCTATGCTTCTTGTAATAAACTCTATCACCTACCTTAAACTCCTGTAATTTTGTATTTACATTCTTGTACTTTTTCTGTCTTTCCCTAGCTTTAATTATATTATTCCTTAACCTCACATGTGCTTTATGCATTTCTTGTATTATGGTCTCTTGAAATTCTTCACCCATATATTTCCGTCTAGGTTTTAATAGATTATCTATAGGTAATATTGGTTCCCTCCCGTGTAATAAATAAAATGGTGAAAAACCCGTGCTCTCATTTTGATTTGTACGAATGGCACTAAGGGCAGGTCCCAAAAATAAATCCCAATCTCTGTCATGTTCATCAATAATCTTTGCCATAACGTCGTATAACGTCCGATGTTGACGTTCGTTTTTCGCATTTGAAGAAGGTCTATAAAATGAGGTCTTTATATGTTTATATTTAAGTCTTTTAATAACTTTTCGAATTTTTTATTTACAAACTCTCTACCATTATCTGTAAGTATACTTTGTGGGCAACTAAACCTTGGTACGAACTCTTGTAAAAAAATATTAATGACAGTATCCGCGCTCTTATCTGGAATTGCATAAACCTCTGGCCAAAGACTGTAGACGTCTACTAAATTAATTAAATACACATTTCCTGACAATGTCCTAGGGGTGTGGACCCGATATATCTAAACTAATCTTTGCATTGGGAACTGAGGAATATCTGTGTCTTGTAAGGGAGACTTTATTGTTTTCATGTTCCTTAATCTGCACTTTTCACACGTATCTACATATTTGCATGCAGATTTAAACAAGTTTGGCCAATAATATTTACTGGTTAGTGCTTTCACCAATTTGTCTCTACCGAGATGTCCGTTTTCATCGTGATATGCTTTTAAAAGTTCATTTTCCAAATGCTTTGGAATATATTTCCTTAGCTGTTCGTTCCTTTCACACATATAGTATAACTGTCCATCCTCTTGTAAAACCAAATAATTCCTTTTATATTTGTTATCTTCTGTTTCTCGTAATTTTTCTTTTATTTGTATGACTCTTGGGTCCAAATCTTGCTCTTCTTCATATTGAATTGTGCTAACTGTAGGTCTTCTTCCCTATGTTCAGACTCTTGATCCGATGGTAGACTATCAAATTCTTCCCTATTTATTATAGCAGAATCTAGAATATTTACTTGCCAATTTCGGTCGTCTATCTCTGGTTCAACTGCTTCCTCTTCTGTATCTTCTGATGACTGTGGATATGGAATTCTAGACAATAAATCGGCGCATGTATTTATCCTACCTGGTATGTACTCAATTACCGCGTTGTACCCCTGTAGATTCAATGCCCACGTCTGTATTTTCCTGTTCTGCACTGGAGCTTCTAGAAAAGACTTTAAAGGCATGTGGTCAGTTCTAATAACAAAATTTGCGTTATGTAAGTAGTAATTAAGTTTTTGAAGAGCGTAATGAATCGCGTAAGCCTCCTTCTCAATAGTCGTCCATTTCCTTTGTGATTTACTAAGTTTATGCGACAAGAATTAGATAGGCCTTTCATTTTTAACGCCTGGTATTCCAGACTCTTTTCCTTCATATGGTTGCACCAAACATGCTCCTACTGCATTGTCCGAAGCATCTGTGTACAGTATTAACTGTTTGTTTAAGTCTGGATGCGTCAACAGTGGTACCAGTGTTAAGCTGTTTTTTAAATACTCGAACGCTTTTTGACATTCATCATCCCACTTAAACCTAGCGTACTTGCCTGTTAAGTTTGTAATAGGTTCAGCTATCCTTGAAAACGCTGGAATAAACCGCCTATAATACGCACATGTTCCTATAAAAGCACGTACTTCCTTAACGTTAGTTGGAGCAGGTAACTCTTTAATAATCTTTATCTTGTCCTGGTCTGGTTTAATACCTTCTCTATTTATAATATACCCCAAATATTTTGTTTCTGTCTTTAAAAATTGGCATTTACTAAGCTTTAACTTTACATCATGCTTTCTTAACCTGTCAAACACTAGTCTAATATGTTTCAAATGATCCTCTACATTTCCTTTTGTATAAATCAATATATCGTCTATATAGGCTAGAGCGAACCTTTGCATACCTTCTAAAACTTCATTAATTAAGAGCATATAGTGAGAGGGTGCCGTTTTTACGCCAAAAGGCATTCGTAAGAATTCGTACGAGCCCATATGGGTACAAAAGGCGCTTTTCTTCTGTGCGTCTTCCGACATCGGAATACACCAAAATCCTGACCTTGCGTCCAGCGTTGTAAAATATGTAGAGCCATTAAGCAGCCCCAAAATATCATCAATCACCGGCAGTGGGTATGCTACATTCTTGGTAATTTTGTTCAACGCCCTGTAATCACAGCAGAAGCGACTCGTACCATCAGGTTTGGCCACGATGACGACCGGAGACGACCATTCAGACTTCGACCTTTTTATTATTCCTGCTTTCAGCATCTCTTCTATTGCCTTTTCCACGATTTCTCTGTTTCTTAATGGAGTTCTATATGGTTTTAAAACTTATTGGTGGATGATCTCCCGTGTCTATTTCCATTGTAACTGTTCGCGTCTTTCCCAATTCTAAATCATTAACCGCAAACACATCTTGTTTTTGCTTTATAAGTTGTTCCAACACTTCCTTATTTTCTGGCGGAGCTTTTAACTGTGACAACAATTCTTGTTCCCTTGTTATTTTGTCCAGTGAATGTATATGGGCTTTATTTCCTCTGGATGGATGGATCAATTCATCCATTCTGACGTTCCCTCTTCTTCTGTGTCCGCGTCTGTCATTTCCCCTTTCACTAGAAGTTTCCAAAATAACTTGTTCCCGACACTTCTGCTCTATCCGTTGCCAATATGTCACTAATGTTATGATCTAATTTGGCTATCACACATCCTCTGTATAACTTGATTTCTCTACCTGTGTTGTTGATAACCATTACTGGAAAGGTTAAGTGTTTATCCAACTCCATTACTCCATCTGGAACCTCCAAACCAGACTCATCAATTATTTCCTCTTGTAACTCAGTGATTCTGACTGTGTTTCCTTCCACATAATATGGGTTTCTCTTCAGCTTCGCTTGTATCAAATTAACCGACTGTGGTTTTAACGTCGTTGTCATTTTAACTCTAACTAGTGCTGATATATGCATGTCCTCTTCCATATCTATATAGACGTCCCTGAATTTTAACTTATGTAATCATAAAAAAGTCTTATTCCATTTTTTATCAAAAAATCTCTTCCTATTAACATATTTCTATTTAAACCCCTCACTACATGAAAAAGGTGTCTTATGTTGATCCCTCCTAACTTAAAATTTATCATTGTTTGTCCAATTACTTGTAAATTCTGTCCAGTAACAGAGTGTAAATTATTATGACTCTTAAATACTCTACAATTTCTTACTATTTTGTATAAAAACTTTCTTTTACTACACTAACTTGAGCTCCCGAATCAATTAATGTACGAACTCTATACTTTCCTATTTCTAATATACAAGAGCTATAATCTGTTTTATCTTCTATAAATTTCTTGACTTCATCTAGTTGAAAATATTCTCTGTTCGACCTATTATATCTGTTATTAACATATTCTCTAACCCTTGGGACCTTACTATTTACCCTCCTATCATAGGTCCTGTCTAATAGGTAGGGCGCCGATTTTCCTGTGTTCTTGTACCTGTAAAATTCCTGTGTCCATCAACAACATTCCTACTCACCCTATTATTATCATGTCTACCCTGTGTATTCGACTGGACACGCCTGTTATTACAAAAACGAGAAACATGTCCCCGTTGACCACAAACCCAACAGACAATATTTGTGTTATTTGTGTTTCCCACTGTCTCACTTGTAGGGTATCTCACATTTCTTCTTTCAACATAATCGCTCCTATTTCTACCTTGTAACGTTTGTATACCGCCTCTCCTATTCCATCCGAATCTTGTTTGTCCTATTTCCATGGGTTCTTCAACTCTGTCGTCTCGATTACTTCCCACTTCTCGTCCTGTTCTTAATCTAAACCTACGTCTCAAATTTTCCTCTTGTACCGCGATATCCACCGCTTGTGATAACCTCTCAGGGTTTTCCCGCATCAACTTAAGTTTCAAACCATCAGATTTTATGCCATCTACAAAAAATCCCTACTAACATCCTTTCCACCTCCTCCCCTCGTACATTCTGTCCTAAGAATGCTTCTTCAGCCAGGTTAATCAATCTATCGCTAAACAATTGTACCGTCTCTCCGTTATTTTGTTTAGCCTGCCTCAACACCGAAAATGCATGTTGTGGATCCGTTATTTCTGCATATTTCCTTGCTAGGTCTTCTTTGAATTGTTCCCACGTCTCATCTACTCTAGCCTCTAACTTTCTTCTTATATGATCCGAAACTGGTTCCGTTGCCGTCTGATAAGCCAGTCTCATTTTTTCTTCATCTGTTGCTGAGATCAAATAGGCATATTTTTCTATGGAAGTGACCCATTTCTTATAGTCTCTGGCCTGTCCACTAAACTTCACAATTTCTGTGGCCATCCCTTGTTGTTTAATCACCATATTAAGTCGGCCTACTGCTGTTCCCACGCCTGTCAAAACCTGTGCTAAGGTGTCCTGTTCCGCCATGCTGAAAAATACTGAAACAAAGCAAGCAAAGAACCACACAATTTCAACTTCTTAATTTAAAGAATACACTCACTTATTATAGACAACCACAGTTATTTTCTGGGTTTGAGTACCACACAATTTTAACTTCTTAATTTAAGGAATACACTCACTTATTATAGAAAACCACAGTTATTTTCTGGGTTTGAGTACCACACAATTTTAACTTCTTAATTTAAGGAATACACTCACTTATTATAGAAAACCAGAGTTATTTTCTGGGTCTGAGTACCACACAATTTTAACTTCTTAATTTAAGGAATACACTCACTTATTATAGAAAACCAGAGTTAGTTTCTTTTTGTTTCCTGACTCAAGCCCGTACCTTCCTCGCCTCAGCGTCAATTTTCGTTCGATCGCCAGGAGCCTATCTCAGCTGAAAAATCAGTCGCGGAGTTCAGGTAGTCTGTTTCTTCCCCCAGGTAATTGCGTTACTTCTCTAGGGATGCCGGGATTATCTTCAACCCCTAGTTGGGTCCCATCTGAGTCTTGTAGCCTTTGTTTTCACCCCGGGTGGGGTACATCATCGACGTCTTGAGATAGCGATAACGTAAGTGGCTGGCGATTTGAAATTAGCAAAAGTCAGGTTATGGTAATTTTTTGAAACTCCAGAGTTCAGATCGCGGCTATGGGAAGCCCTTTGATAACGCTGAAGGCTGAAGTTCAGACAACGACCATGACCAGCCCCTGGATAACGTTAAAGTTCAGACAACGTCTCCGGAAAGCCCTTTGGTAACGTTAAAGTTCAGACTACGGCTCTGGAAAGCCCTTTGGTAACGTTAAAGTTCAGACTACGGCTCTGGAAAGCCCTTTGGTAACGTTAAAATTCCATAATTTTACATGATTGAGAAATTATTTGCTCAGGGTTATCACAGCCTTCGAGCCTCTTTATTTGCTGATTACTGAACTGATTACAGAATTTTACTGGACATCCTTTCACTGGAACAACAACAAGCGTCTCCCGACCTTGATAAAACTGATTTGAGAAAACGTTAAATACCTTCTGGTTTAGGCATTCTTTGAAGGTTTCTTAGTACTTCGCGTGGTAGCCGGGACGGCCCAATTCAGTATCCTGGTTAAGCGGCAGCATTTCGCATCCTATACCAGTGTATAAGAACACGAAGGCATGTTGTTTTCTTGTTGATATAACGTTTATTGGTGTAAGATGACAAAGCTTCGATGTTCTCCTCCACTCAAGTCAAAGGCCGGATCTTAACTCCCTTGCCAACCCAATACGTCACGATTGAGCATCTCTCACCCTTTCACTCTCGATGCTCAATCGTGCTGTATCTGTTTCCCACTAGATTCTAATAATACCCCAGTACTCCTCCCTTACTGTTACACACCCTCCCCCCACATTGCACTCCTCCTTCTGATGTCTTTAGCACAATATGTGCTGTCGGGTTTGGTGAGTGGCGCCCACCATTCGGAGCTAACAGAAAGCAGGTAGTGCCCTCTACTGTCATACGGTAGCTCAGTCATATCTTGGGATATTCAATGATGCTGTTATGTCTTGTGTCCGATCCTCTATGGAATTTGTTAACAGAAAGTAAAAGAAGATAAAACATTGCTCTACACAACATAAAGAAGTTAACACCATTATAGATTGTAAGACACAGAACAACAAAAGTCAGGGTACCAAGAGCAGGCATAGGTCCTTGTGGCAACATGTAGGACATAAACGTAAATATTTCACGCGTCAGCAGAAAAACACGTATACACCTTTGAATACAGTGAGTTATAAAGGAGTTTTAATGAATCCATTGGACGGAAAAGAAAACCAACATATCCACCAACAAGACACAATGCTGAAGAAGACTGATTACTAAGACAAACACAAAAAAGGGGAAAAGTTAAATATTTTGGACATGTAAAAGATATGGCAATCTAGGAAAGATAACAATGGAGGCAAGTGTTTCGAGGAGGTAGAGGAGAGGAATACCAAAATGTAAATGAATTCAAGATGTAATATGCAAGTTATGCATGGCGGCAGCACAGGTAGGACATCTAGATTATGAAAGGGACATTTCGAAAGACTTATGATGGAGAACCTCTCCACAGGCCGGATGACATGATTCTCTATATAGGCTCCTGAAAAGTATACCCATCACGGTTGGATCTAAATTACACACAGCACGACCAAGCAGTTCACCATTTTAATACCAGAGCGCATTATCTTGTGAGTGGCACCTTACAGTCTTGACAGACCAAAGTATGTGAGTTTGAATTTGACCAAAATTCCATCACAATGCCTGGGCATAGCTTCAGAGAACATGTGGTGCCCAAACGACATGTTCCCTCTATCGGCCTTGCCTTGTTTGATCCAGAGGAATAGGTAACCAATACGTCTGGAACAAGGTAGGCTGCAGACACTGGCGGCTCAGCGTCAAACCACCGAGACTTCGCCGCAACGAGCAGGAGGCGAGCGATGGCCAGACCCTAAACTCTTGGGATTTGACTTAGAGGCGTTCAGCCAAATCCCGCAGGTAAGGGTCGTATTCTCGCCCGGACCACTGGGCGCGTACACCTGCCAAACGCAAGTGTCTGGACCTTGTAAGCGTGTTCTACCGTCAGACTCCCCGCCTGACTCGTGCGGCTCCCGCGACCAACGAGAGTAGGCCCGCCGGAGATATTGCTCGTCTGCTGCGAGCAAATTTCCCTGCCTGCTACTGTGCGGATCTCGCGACCAGCGAGAATAGTCCCGCCGGAGATATTGCTCGTCTATTGCGGACAAATCTTCACGACTGACTGAATAGGTAAAGAAACGATAAAACTAGTGGTATTTCAATTGCGCTTGCGCTCCCACCTATGCTACACCCTTCATGTGTCTTCACAAAGTCGGACTAGAGTCAAGCTCAACAGGGTCTTCTTACCCCGCTGATTCTACCAAGCCCGTTCCCTTGGCTGTGGTTTCGCTAGATTATCTTGTAACAAGCTGGTAAACTAACACATGTCGGTGCCTATGTTTAGGAGGCTGGGTCACTCTAGAATCGGTAAAGCTAATTGCGTGTGCTTTACATGGCGTTGCAGGCAACCCCAGAATTTATTTGCTCTTTGTGATGTACTTGGCAATTTTACATTAAGTAGTTTATCATTGCTTTCTGAACGACCGACGCCTCATATTCATCAAAATCAACATAAAGTGATCTGCTTCCAAATCGCCAGCTACTGAATTCAAAAATTTAACTCAGCATGTCGGGGAATTGTGAAGCTGCGTTCTATATACTCAAAGTCACAGACGCAGACTCCAGGGCTCACTTTTACTAATTAAAAAAATATCCTGTCTCTGATGGGGATTGAACCGGGACCACATTCTCGCTCGGCAGGAACAATACGGGCATGTGAAAGATTCGCCTCTCCTTTTACGTGTGTCTGGTTTGGAGCAGGCATTAGCGACTGCGACTTTCCAATCATCTCTGTCATCAGTAATGAAGGTGGTGTTTTTTTTTAAAAGTTGCATGTCCTTCACAGGACGTAGCAGTCAACCCCAGCATTTTCGCTGTTCGTATTGGATGTTAGTAACATAATAAATTGTTGTCCAACTATTTAAATTACCCACGCTTTGTTTCTCTGTCCTCATTTGCTCCCGTGCCTAGCATTTTCTCGCTAATTTCAAAATTCCAGCTCCTCTGTTCACATACCTCTTCAGTGTTATGTACCTTTCCCTTATGGTTGTGACAGTGACAGATATAACTATGGATACATTTAAAATTGTTGAAAGGCGTTTCTATTAATGCTTATTCCTACTGCTGGTGTTAACATTCATTGTAATAAGTCATGTTACGTTTGTATAAAACAATGACTGATCGTGCCTCAATGGTTTAACTCAAACATTTACGTTTATACACACGGTTTTACGCCCGTGTGTGTGTGTGTGTGTGTGTGTGTGTGTGTGTGTGTGTGCGTGCGTGCGTGCGTACGTGCGCGCGTGTGTGTGTGTGTGTGTGTGTGTGTGTGTGTGTGTGTAGAATTAGACAACGCGTTGAACGATCGAAAACAGTTGTGGGAAAACAAACAGGAACATATTGTAATAGCTTATACGATTAATGGGGAAACAATGAGAAGAAAACATCGGAACATGTTTTAACTGTCATCTACTTCCTATAGTAATACCTTGCGGTGTAGGACAAGGAGATCTTACACATATTTTAACAATTGGTAAAATTCCTTGAAGCAGTGAGAAAAATAAACCTCCGCATATTGTAACAATACGTATTATTACGAAATAAAAGTGAGAGGAAAAGGACCGATATGCATTGTAACAACTGGATATATTAAAGGACAAAGCGAGAAGAACGAAACCGGAAGATATTGTCACAACTATTAAGATCAGCGAAGAAAGAAATAGAAGAAAGCAGCAAGAGCTGATTCTGGTGTACCGGCAAATTATGGCAGCAGACGAATTCACACGCACAACAAATAGTGGAAACACGATTATTTAAAGGTTTTTGTATACTGCACAAATGTCATCTCTCCCATGAATTGCCCCAGCGTTGATAGCTTCCAGGCACATTATCCTAATCACCCGTTGAGTACACAGGTCGGGTAGCTTGTAGTGACTAATGCACAAGTCGACCTGGGAGCACAATTAGATCACTAGCACTATCGCCGATTAAAGAGCCTTAGCATCAATCTGCCTTGTGTATTGAACTTTGACGTGGTTGGGGGGGGGGGGGGGGGAGGGGTTGAAGGAGTACGAGCCAGGGAGACATTACAATAATGTATTCGTTCTACTTGTTTACTTTGATATTGGGGAAGAGGCTACCGGGTTTTTAGAGCAGTGAAGCATTAAATATGCATTGACGTATTGACCCTTAGTCAACGGCATGGCACTTGATGTCCTGTGCGTTTGGTGCCATACATAGTTGATGCATTTTCAGACGTCTCAATGTACGTTTGGTGCCATATATAACATAGTGATGCATTTTAAGACATCTCAATGTACGTTTGGTGCCATACATAAATGATGCATTTTCAGACGTCTCAATATACGTTTCTGTATTATATGGTTACACTAACATGTAGTTGCGCTGCCCACTCTCCTATTTTCCAACGAGGACCTGGTGTGAACGGGTGGATATTTGTGGATGGATCATGTGGGCTGATGTGTACGGATGGATGTGTGTGGGTGGATGGTTATGAACGGATGGATATTTATGGGTGGTTCAGTATTACGGATGAATATTTATGGATGGATAGTGTGGACGGATGTGTACGGATGGATGTTTGTGGGAGGATCGGTGTGTATGGATTGATAATTGTGGGTGGATCTGTGTGTACGGATGGATGTTTGTGGGTGGATCGGTGTGTACAGATGAATGTTTATGGGTGGATCGATGTTTACGGATGGATGGTTTGTGGGTGGATCGTGTGGACTGGTGTGTACGAATGGATGTTTGTGGGTGGATCGGCGTGTTCGCATGAATAATTGTCGGTGGATAGTTTGGACTGATGCATACACATGGATGTTTGTGGAAGATAGGTGGGTAAACTGGATGTGTGTGGGTGAACGGGTGTGTACGGATGGATGTGCGTGGGTGTACGGGTGTGTACGGATGGATGTGTGTGGGTGAACGGGTGTGTATGGATGGATGTGTGTGGGTTGACGGGTGTGTACGAATGGATGTATGTGGATGGATAGTGTGGACAGGTGTGTACGGATGGATGTGTGTGGGTGGATGGGTCTTCTGTGAACTGGGAGGGGATATAATGTGTGGGTTTTGTGTGTATGATCGGAGTTTGTGGGTGGGTAGTGTGGATGGGCGTGTACGGATGGATGTGTGTGGTAGATGTGTGTGGGTGGATGTGTGTGAACGGATGGATATTTGTGGATGGATATGTGTTGATGATTGTGTGCTGATGGATATGTACGAAAGTAAATTCACGGATGATGTGTACTGATGGCTTTGCATGGATGGATGTGAATGTGAATCTATGTGTAAAAAAACAAAAAAAATTATGAATGTGTATGGATGGCATGGAGAGATGTTAGATGGACGTGTAAGGAGGAAGTGTACGGATGGATGTTATATGGCTACATGTGTACAGGTCGATGTTTACAATGGCTGGTGTATTAAATGGAAGTATACGGATAGGGTATACAGGTGGATGTGTACATATAGATGTGTAGGGATGGATGTGTGTGAATGGATGTATAAAGATGGATGTATATGGATTGATGTGTGTGAACGAATGTGAACGGAAGCATGTGTACGGAAGGATTTGTATCACTTGATGTGTACGTATGACTTTGTATGGATTGATAAGTATTGATGGATAAGTATGGATGGATGTGTACGACTGACTTTATATGGATGGGTATGTAAGGATCAATGTTTACAGATGGATAAGTATGAATGGATGTGTACAGATGAGTGTGCGGATGGATATGAATAGGTCGATGTGTGCGTATGGATATGTACGGATTTGTATATACGGATGGATTTACATGTTGTCATACTACCTGGGATTTCACATTTATTTGAAACATTATGGGTCTGGGGGTGAATATTCTTCAGAACAAGCTTTTTTATCTGTGGACAGTAAAGATGACCGTAAAGAACAACTCTGCTTGTAAACCATTGAACAAGGATGTTGTTATTAAGCTATGGCTCGTACAATAAAGACATCGTAAAGGGGACAGCGGGGCTTGTAAACTATTTGAACAAGGACTGTTTGTTATTAAGCGGTGGCTAGTACAGTAAAGACAATCGTAAAAGACAACTCTGGTGGAAACTATTTGAACAGGACTGTGTGTTATTAAGCGTTGGCTAGCACACCTGCCTGGCTTGTAAACTATTTGAACAAGGACTGTTTGTTATTAAGGCGTGGCCAGCACACCTGCCTGGCGTCTCGATGGCCATGGGGTCGAATTCGCCAGCGATCTAATAGGACACGGAGGCCCAGGTCGACCCCAGCTAATGGGTGCCAGGAAATACCGTGGGAAATAAGCCGGGCCGTGTGATAGTGACACATACCTGCGTAGCGCCGCCCTTGGTCTGTGACCATGCAGAGTTAGCACGATATTCTTGATACGCCCAAACGGTGTGTTCCAAGGGTTCCTGACGCCTTGACTTATATTTGATGAGCCATTATCAGTAGTTCTCTGGCTACACAGGCAATGATGTTGAACTCGACAACCATATTGTTTATTACAGGAACAGTAAAGTAGCTGGTGCTTTAGTTTAGGTGGTTACCTTGTTAATGTCGTCAGCGCGACCGATGAGGGTTCGAAGCCTGGGTTCTTCATCCGCTAAGTGAGAGAAAAACTGGCCTCCTATTAATCCATGCATTCTGGGTTATAAAACTGGTCACCAACGCCATGATAACTGTGTCTTGGTGCACATGAGGGTCTATCACTGTATAGCTCTTCAGCAAACGTACAATTATAATGTACTTAGTAAACGGTAATGTACCTAGTAAACGGTAATGTACCTAGTAAACGGTAGTGCCATGGCAGATAGTGCCTGTGGCGTGTGGACTTTATATATTATAGGTCACGACATATGAGATGGAGTGCTCAGTTACTTTCTTAGCCGCCTTATCTTTACACAATATTCCCAGAACATTCTGAACATTATCTGGCATGTATCTTTATGATTCAGAGCCGTAATAGTGAAAGAAAATATTTATTCTTCTGGTGGGGATTGAACCATGACCATATCTTCGCAGCCAAGCGCACAAACCCCTATGCCACCACAGCTCCAGTTAATTCATGAGGGTAGTGATTAGGGCGTCCAGGACACACATTATGCAACAAAATCTGGCGGCTATGGAGGCTGATGGTTTTATGAAGGAAAAATATGGGGGAAAAATTGTCGACTCGCGTAAAAAAATTATTGGCGGTCGGTGTGGGACCGGCGTCTATTTTTTTGACGGGTGTGGCGGGTGTGAAAGTAATAGGTAACAAGTAGTTCGGTGGGAATAGAAGAGAAAGCGAGTGTGAGTAGGATGAGTGGTTAGTACTTACTGGTTGAATAGAAAGAAGGTCGTGTGAGCACGGATGAGGAGGGGGGCGGAAAGTTATATTATTTTGTTAGAAAGGAGTATATGATGTGTTATAAGCGTGGTAGGATGTATAAACTGCAAGGTGTGCATCGGGTCGTGGTTTCTACTCATGGGGTGGATATATGGTGGGGCGTAGACATAATGTATTAGTATGCGTGGGAGTAAGGTATAAAATGCCAAGGTGTGATGGGTCGTGGTTCTAACAGGTGGATATATGGTGGTTACGTAGGACATATTGTTTAGTATGCGTGGTGAGAATGTATAAACTGTCAATTGTGTGATGGGTCGTGGTTATACTCGACGAAGTAAGAGGTGTAGATGGTTACTATCATCTGAACAGTGTGCTAGTAGGTTAAGTGAAGGTAAAGGGTGGATGTAGCTTATTCACTACATCCTTACAAAGGAAATATATAAAGTTAGAATGGGTGTCATTTGATGGTAAGGTGGGGTATTATTGGTCAAACAGATTCGTGGTCGATCGATATAGGGGTGGTCATAATTTAATAAGAGGTGTTATGTTCGCGTTTACACATGGTCAACAGTGGTCAAGCAATGGCAGGTAATGGTCAAGTAGTCAAGGTAAGCAAAATTTTAGGCAAAGTGATTGGTAATGATTATGGTGGTGATTAAAGAGTGGTAAATAGTAGGTGGTCAAGCAAGGAAAAAATTTTAGCGGAAAGTAGTCTTGTAGCGACATGGTAATGTTAAAGGGTGTTAAATTAGTGGTCAAGTAGTGGTCAAGTAGTGGTCAAGTCGTCGAGTGACCACTTAAATTGTAGAGGACGATGTGCCTAAGATTATGGTAGTGGATTAAAGTGATCGATGACGTGGTCAAGCAGATGGTCAAGCAGTGGTCAAGTAGTCGAGTGACCACGTAAATTGTAGGGAAAGTACGTATAGTGCAATGGTGGTGGGTAAAGTGAGGAAGAAGCAAGTAATAGTGATAATAGTACTACCAATATTAGCGACAAGAATATTAGCTGGTGCGTTGTTATTATACTATATTTTTGTGGGGTGTGTAAAAATTATACAAAGAGGGTCATACAACCACCAAAGTACACACATGTACACACTTGATACATTTGTACATTACATACACATAAAGACAGACAAGCACAAAGACAACACCCATACCATTACTACTGTCATCACAAAATACACAAGTACAGACCACAATCTACCCATACACAAGAACACTCAAAGACATATACAAAGACAGCCAAGTACACACACACACACACAGACATACACATAAAGACAGACAAGCACAAAGACACACCCATACCATTACTACTGTCATCACAAAAATACACAAGTACAGACACACTCACCCATACACAAGAACACTCAAAGACAAATACAAAGACAGCCAAGCACATACACACACACACAGACATACACATAAAGACAGACAAGCACAAAGACACACCCATACCATTACTACTGTCATCACAAAAATACACAAGCACAGACACACTCACCCATACACAAGAACACTCAAAGACAAATACAAAGACAGCCAAGTACACACACACACACACACACACACATATACACACCCATCGCCTAGGATTACTATTGTCATCACAAAAATACACAAGTACAGACACACTCACTCATACACAAGAACACTCAAAGACAAATACAAAGACAGCCAAGTACACACACACACACACACACACACACACATACACACCCATCGCCTAGGATTACTACTGTCATCACAACTATACACAAGTACAGACACACTCACCCATACACAAGAACACTCAAAGATAAATACAAAGACAGCCAAGTACACACTTGTACATACAGACATACACATAAAGACAGACAAGCACAAAGACACACCCATACCATTACTACTGTCATCACAACTATACACAAGTACACACAGACACACTCATCCATACACAAGAACACTCAAAGACAAATACAAAGACAGTCAAGTACACACATGTACACACTTGATACATTTGTATATAC
Organism: Cepaea nemoralis; assembly: GCA_014155875.1. Taxonomy (NCBI): domain Eukaryota; kingdom Metazoa; phylum Mollusca; class Gastropoda; order Stylommatophora; family Helicidae; genus Cepaea; species Cepaea nemoralis. The sequence goes on from JACEFZ010005737.1 coordinate 184,296, forward strand.
ATACATACACATAAAGACAGACAAACACAAAGACACACACATACACACCCATCGCCTAGGATTACTACTGTCACATCAACAGCTATACACAACTACACAACCATAATCAAATACACAAAGAGGACCACACAAACCATTACTACTGGTACCACAACCAGTACAGATACACTCACCCATAAGACTAAACTATACAAACCACACATTTTTGGTAAAGAACGCGGATGTCCGAGAAGCCCCTACGTCATCAATCCCATATGCAAAAGTAATTAAGTATGAGTCATCGGTGTGTAGGGAAGCAGGCGGCGTGAGAATAGCTTGTCTAACTGCCACGTCAGCTACGTCGTGTGCAGACCCAGTGTATAAAATAGACGGCGTCTCTTGTGAGCTCAGTACCAGTTCACGGGCTGACTTGGGTAGCTACAGAGTTATTTTTTAAATCAGGCCGGTGTGAGCAGTGTTCGTGTAGTAACCAGATATTGTTCACGTAGTGACTTGGCTAGCTACAGAGGTGCTTCAGGCTGGTGTGAGCATTGTTCGTGTAGTAACCAGATATTGTTCACGTACTGACTTGGCTAGCTACAGCAGTGAAACTTGGTGTGAGCCTTATTCGTTTCGTCGGCCTCTGATAAAACAGTGAAACATATATTGTATACACCAGAACATTTTTTGGGATTGTAAGAAAGGAAAAACAACGAAAGTGGACTTGTGACCAGTTTATCGATATGGCCACCAGATCTACTTTCACGTGTTCAGTGTGCGACAAAGACTTCCGTGATGCAAATAATCTTAACCGCCACATTCGTACCATTCACGATACGAAAGAGCAACCACACTTATGTCATATCTGCGGACAACGTTTCAAGAGAAAAGACAATCTACAAAAACACATACGAATACGTCATCACCGGCCTATGGATACATCAGAACCAGAGACAACTACCTCTTCACCATCAGAGACAACACCACCAACAACCTCGACGACACCACCAACTGAAACCAATATAACTAACAGTCAGATACAACCAGACGAGAATATTCTTGAACAACTGGTAGAAGACGAAGTGACCATCTTAGCAGCCGGGGAACCAGAGACACTACACATCCTTCCATCGGATATTCAACAAATATATAGAGAAAATTGGGAAGCTATCAGGACACATCACAAGATTAACAAGTATTTATCGACATACACCTTCTTTATTAGCCCCGAGATACAATAGCCTATCAAATGGACAGATACGTTGTATAAGATTTTCAATGCTCAAATTAGTCGGTTTAAGATCAACTTTAGCTTTCATCTAGTGTTACGACATAGAGGAACACAAGATCTTAGATTCTATCATGCATCATTTAACAATTCTTCTGTTTTAGAATTTCCAGCGCTAATAAATAACAGATACGACTTTGATGCCTTCCTTACAACAGTACACGAACATGACATTCATTCCTACGCCATGCAACAACGTACAGACACCAAATACACACAAGAGACAGTAGCTGGCATATGTTTTTACCTCTTTCATATGCCCGAGTTCCCGATAGTTTGATGTCTAGGTCATCCCCCAACTACATTGTTTTATATTTTTGTCACTAACCCTGTATGTCATTGATGTTTTCTTATAGCACTAAAGTGTTTTGATGAATAATACATTCTTTGATATATTGAAACCAAGATTTTTGTTGATTTTCTTTAGTGACTTTCTTTTTACTTCTTGTTTCTAGAGACAGCAACACTGACAGACAATGAAATAAAGACACATACTGAGATGTATTATGTATTTATTCAACTGATGTTTGCAACCAAGTATAGAAATTACACCATCCACCTCGCAGTATCCAACGATGTAGTTTATCAGTTATATACGTAGCGACAGATGTAGCGAAGCTTTCCTCCAGGTCCTGGACATTCACGTCTGTATTGTAAGAATTATTAACCAGATGCATACCCAGACGCATACCAAGTGTAAAAACCATCATTAGTCTCCCATAGTTGATGACGTTATCGGCTAAGACTTCGTCAGCAATTAAAACAAAGACCGGGAAAACCTGTTCGGGCTTGATACAGACTTCTAGTCTCGTGAATAACACATCGTGTTGGTTGGCTATCTGACGTACTAAGCGACACAACCTCGAGTTATTGGTCTTTGCGGGGTTGTAGGAACTAATAATAGTCAACGCCATACTCACCACCTCGGTGTGAACTTGTGTCAAGTCGACTATTGGGTCCATCATTATTATACCAATAGCTACCAGAGACCCACTGACGTGCAGTTGGTGGTCAAATGGTCTAATATTATCATCCGACGCGTTTATAAACACCAATTCGACTAGATAGGTGGTTATTAATACTCATGGATCCTAGGTGGAAACATCCTTTTACGGCCTTGATTGCGGGCCCAACAGGGAGTGGTAAAACCGTCTTTGTCCAACAGTTCTTGGCCCATCTACCAGCCATGGTAGACCCCCTTCCAGAGGAAATTATATGGTGTTATGGGGAATGGCAACCCATCTATGAAAGTATGAAGGGTGTTCAATTTAATGAAGGTCTGCCGGATAGTGGAAAAATGGACAGGGGATAGACGTCGGTTAGTAGTTATAGATGATCTAATGTCTGAGACAGATGACAGAGTGACTAAATTATTTACTAAAGGCAGTCATCATCGCAACCTCAGTGTTATGTATATAGTACAGAACCTATTTGGTAAGAATAAAGAACAAAGAACTATCAGTCTGAATTCGCACTACCTAGTGGTGTTTAAGAATCCTCGAGACGGGTCTCAGATTACCAATCTGGCCAAACAGATGTATCCAGGCCGTGTGTCATATGTCCAAGAGAGTTTTAAAGACGCGACATCGGCTCCACACGGGTATTTGTTATTTGACCTGCGACAGGAAACACCGGATCAGCTCCGCTTACGAAGTCATATATTTCCCGACCAGCATCAAGTCGTCTACGTCCCCAAATAACATGTCTAACCGACTTAAACGTAATGAGGGTATGTTACGGTTCTTGGGTCAGACCAACCCAGCCACTGTGAAGGAAGTAATGAAATCAGCTTCCCCGGATCTCGTCCAATCAAATTGTGAATGCTTTCACAAAGTTTTAAAAGGTAATGTTCCCCTGACACCAGCTCAGAAGAAGCTTCTGCAACGACACAAAGACAGTCTTAGAGCACTCACTCATAAGAAATTATCGCTCAAGAAAAAGAAAGAGATTCTACAACAAGGTGGTTTCATAGGCGCCTTACTAGGCCCCATACTAAATGTGTTGAAAAGCGTGGTGGGGTTGTAATGGCCAAGAAGATGATCTTGATCGATCCCCGGTTGCTAGAAAAACCCTATGTACCACCCGACACACTAAATGATAGTCTACAGGATTTGGATCGTCAGATGCAACAAGTCCTGGAAACAGAAGATCTACCACCTCGTGACAAGGCCAGAGCGTATCAGCAAACACTACAGAGGTATCTGAATCGACTCGAACAGTACAGACACAAGCCTCTGGGACTAGTAGATATCAAGGAACAAAAACCTGAAGTCACCAGTGTACCGACACCAGTAGCCGAGACACCTCTTCAACCAATACCTCTTCAACCAACACCTATTCAACCGGCTCAAGTAGTCGACCCAAAATTGTCGAGACCACACCACCTTACAAACTCAGGCGAAGTAAGAAGAAGACTAGGATACCTACCCCCAAGTGGCAAAAATGGCCGCCCAATTAAGAAAATATTACTATGACCCTAAGAAACCCGGAGCCTATGGTGGAGCAGCCGCCTTAAAAAGAAATACTAACCTGAAGAAAATAGATAAATGGTTACGTCATCAGGATACCTACACGTTACATAAACCGATCCGTCGCCGATTTCAGAGACGCCAGACCATAACCGGTGGTATAAATCACCAATTTCAAGCCGACTTGATAGATATGAGACTATTACAAAGATACAACGATGGGATGTCGTACCTAGTGACTTGTATTGATGTGTTTAGTAAATATGCTTGGGCCATCCCGATCCAGAAGAAAACGGGGAAAGCGCTGGTGGTGGCTATGAGTAAAATCTTTGGTGATAGCCAACCGATAAATTTTCAGAGCGATAAAGGTTCGGAATTCGTTAATCGGACCTTCTTAAAATTTCTGAAAGATCGAGGTGTGCACTTCTTTACCACCGAGAATGAAGATGTGAAGGCAGCGATAGTGGAAAGATTCAATCGAACCCTGAAAGAAAAAATGTGGCGTTATTTCACCAAGACCAATACACTGCGCTACGTCAACGTGATAGATAAATTGATCCAGAACTACAATGGTTCGTATCACAGAAGTATTCGCATGGCCCCTGTACAAGTCAACTATAGTAATCAAGAAGAGGTGTGGGATAACTTGTATAAGCCGACATACGTATCGAAAAAAGTGTATTTTACACCTGGGGATCGAGTCAGACTGGCTGAACCCAAACAACCTTTTAAAAAAGGGTATATGCCCTCGTGGACAGAAGAATTGTTTACCGTCAGTCGCATAAACCAGACCAGTCCAGTGACCTATGTGGTAAAAGAAGATTCGGGACAGGAACTACAGGGCTCGTTCTACAGAAAAGAAATACAACTAGTTGGAGACAGGCAAGTGTATCGTATCGAAACAATCTTACAAGAAAGACCCAGGCGAGGTGGTGGGAAAGAGTATTTAGTGAAGTGGTTTGGTTATCCCCATTCATTCAATAGTTGGATAGCTGACACGCAACTAGCTAGTTATGGAGACCAGTGGTGTGAGTGAAGACAGGGTGGAAACTATGGGGGTGCGCCCACAACCGACAGACGGGGAAAGAACATCGATCTGGTCATTCTTTGGACAACGTGTACCGAGGCCAGAGATTGTATTTCTGTGTCAAATGGTGGTTATATATGCCGTAATTGCCGTGTCTTTGTTCAATCTGACTCAAGGCAGCGCAGACGCACCAGACGGCAAGTTGTGGGTAGCTCTAATGAGTAGTTGTTTGGGCTATATGCTACCTAATCCTAAATTAGAAAAACGATGAGTTTCTACGTAACTTTACCGAGTAATTCTGGGCCAAAGGTATTTCCCAACAACCAACCCGGTCACTTTTTTGTCAAGTTGCCGCAGACCATTGATGTAACGACCCAATACGAAGTGGCCCTGGTCGAGATTCAGTTCCCGAATTCGTATTTTAATGGTTTGCCTGGTGAAATTTGGTTCCAATACTTTCCACCTAAAGGTAGTGGTATGGAACCTATAACCCTTGTATGTCCACCGGGTCCGTTCAGCAGCCCTGAAACTTTCATCGAGGAATTGAATAAGTTGTGTGTAGAAACCCAACTAGACGAGAAAGTAAACATCAAATTCTTTCTAGGTGCACCTTGGAAGAAGGTCGGGATGAAAATATTTGAAAAAGGCGCCCAGGCTAAAGTTAGTGACAGATTGAAGAATATGTTGGGTCTTCCCAGCTCGACTCTATCAGACGATAATGTCTTATTATACGGTAATATAGAATTAGAGATGGATAACGAAGTTAAAAATATCTACGTCTATTCAGATCTCGTAGCCGCGAGACCAGTTGGAGACGTCATGGTTCCTTTACTAAGGACTGTTCCTATATTGGACCGACTGTCACCTTCAGTGTTTCGTCTTTATGATAAGCCACATTATGTACCATTAAGTCGATTCTCCTTCGACACGGTGGAAATACTTTTAACTGACGATACGGGTAAAACACTCTCATTCAACGATGGGACTTCAGTACTAACTTTACATTTTCGAATCAGGAAGCACTCAGACCTCGAATAGACTAATATGAGTTTCTACGTGACGCTGACGAGTAATGCGTCATTACAAATATACCCCCAAAATAACGCCGGACATTTCTTTGTCAAACTACCACAAACTATTGAGCTCACCTCCCAGTACGAAGTTGGTTTGGTTGATATTCAGTTTCCCAACACCTATTTTAATATTTTGAAAGATGAGGTGTGGATAAAGTACTTTCCACCTCCAGACCTAGATGAACCACCGATGACGATTACGCTGACGCCTGGTCTATACAAATCAACAGAAAAATTCATTGGAGAATTGAATAGATTGCTTTTCGAAGCTGAGAGATTTATCAATGAACTGCAATGGCTGCGTCTCGATGATGCCTTACAAGAACATAACCGAATGATGTTCTCTTATAACGATATTTCGAATAAGGCTCGTTTCCAGTTATATGAACAGGGGCTGAAGTTAGACTTAGTGACAAGTTGGCAGAAATATTACAGTTTCCCTCGACACATGTCACCGAGACTGAACCCAGTCTGTCTGGTGTGGGTGAAGTGGATTTAGACCAGGGCACAAAAAATGTCTTCGTCTATTCCGATATTGTCACCTCGCGGGTGGTTGGTGATGTGATGGTACCATTACTGAGGACACTACCTGTTCTAGACAGATCTACCACCTCGGTATTTAGGATGTATGACAAGCCACATTACGTACCCCTCAGTCGATTTTCATTTGACACGATTGAACTTCTTATAACCGACGAGCAGGGGAAACCTATCCCATTTACAGGTGGAACTTCAGTAGTGACGTTACATTTTCGAACAACCAAACGGTTTGATCTGGGCTAACCATGGTTCGGCACGTGCCAATCCAACGCAACCCCAAACTATACGAGGACTATTTCTGCAATCAAGCTGGAAGTGGTCTCCCTGTTTTTGTAGGTGGTCGAAGTCAGCGAGGTCATGGAATTGGTAGTTTCTTTAGTGGTCTTGGTCGCACAATTCTTCCTTGGTTGAAGACGGGTGGCAAAGCCCTATTGAGAGAAGGACTGGGGACGGGTTTGCAAGTGGCTCAAGATGCTTTAGCTGGTAGAAATGTTGGTGAGTCCTTCAAAGAACACGCCAGAGATGCTGGTCAACGACTACTCCAAGGCGCAGCTCAACACATCAGCCAATCAGGTAGTGGTGTTAGGAAACGAAAACGAGCCGCCCCGCCAGGTCAGCCCAGTAAAAGAATAAAACCAACAGTCAGAAAGTCGTCGAGTCATAAGACACATCACCACCAAGCGGGACATTCGGATATTTTCTCATAATGGCGTTAATTCATCCCAAGTCGTGTGAGTGTCTGCATTCTGGTCTGGATCTGTTTAGTGTACCTCCCACCCAGACAGCCGTGGAAGAGGGACAGTTTGTGGAGATTCATCCATTGGCCACTTTAGCTTATGGGGCACCCATCGAATTCACCATTTCTGGTGTCGGTGAAGATTACATTGATTTGTTTAATACTTTTCTACACGTGAGAGCCAAAGTTACACTGCCCAATGGCGACGACCTACCAAACACAGCCGAAGTCGGTCCTATAAATTATTATTTGCATAGTTTGTTTTCTCAAGTAGATGTGTCCCTGAACGACACTCTTATTTCACCGAGTGAAAATTCGTATCCGTACCGGGCCTACTTGGAAGCTCTTCTGAATTATGGTGAAGAGGCCAAAAAGAGTCATCTGACGTCAGCTCTATACTATCAAGATAGTCCTTTGCACATGGCAGACACAAAGGGTGAGCACAATACAGGTCTAGCCAAAAGAAGATCATTAGCCAGCTATAGTGTGCCTCTGGATATGATGGGGCGCCTACATTCCGACATTTTCAATCAGGACCGGTACATGTTGAATGGTGTCGATATTAAAATCAAACTAACCCCATCAAAGTCCGCCTTTAATTTGATTGCCACGGATGTAAATGGTGGGTACAAAAGTGTCATTACTTACGCCGCCCTCTTGGTGAGGAAAGCTAAGTTAAATCCAGCTATCTCTCTGGCCCATGAAAAAGCCTTATTGAGAGCCAATGCCAAGTTTCCTTTTAAAAGGGTCGTGGTAAAGACCTTTTCTATCCCTAAAGGTATGTTTTCCCACACACAAGATAACCTTTTCCTCAGCCAGACACCGACCCGGGTGGTGATCGGATTAGTGAATGCTTCCTGCTTCAATGGCGAGCTGAATACGAACCCCTTCATATTCAATCATTATCAGTTAAACTATTTGAGTCTGATGGTAGATGGGCGTAGTGTTACAGGCAAACCCTTAACCATGAATTATACCACAGGTCAGTACATGCGAGCTTTCCATAGTACCAACTTGGCCCTTGGTCTGACCGGTAAGGATGTCGGGAATGGTATAAATTATGAAAGTTATAGTCAAGGGAATTGTCTCTATAGTTTTGATCTGACTCCCAGTATATTAGATGGAGAACAGTTTGAAATGGCGAAATCTGGCCCATTGTCAGTAGAACTAAAGTTTGACGTTATAACGACTGTACCTCTACAAGTCATCGTATACGCCGAACTCGATTCGGTCCTAGAAGTTTCCAAGACGAGACAAGTGCTAACAGATTACATAGCATAATGGATACCCAACAACTAAGACAATTACTCATGTCTGATCTGTTTGTTCGTCGCCTTCCACTAGTCAACGTATGCGCTAGAGATCATTTGCCTAGACACATTGATAGAACACAGCCAGCTGCTTTGATCGTCAATACTGACACCAGTGCTTACTCTGGTTCACATTGGATCGCCCTATATTTTAATGGTCTAGGTCAGTTTGAATATTTCGATTCGTTTGGCTTGCCACCATTACACGCCGACATTATCCATTTTATACAACGAAACTCGGACAGATCACCCGTGTACAATACCCGTATGCTACAAGACATTAATAACAGTACTTGTGGTCTGTATGCGTTGTATTTCTTATTAATGAAATGTCGCGGTTCGAGCATGTCACGTATCCTGCAACGCTTTGGACACAGACAACACGTGAACGATCGTCTCGTGTTTCGATTGGTTACTCCGTGGTTAAAAAAGACAAGTCCAGAACTGTTTAAAACTAGATAAATTCGTCGTTATAAAATGAGACGACCACTCGTATTTTTGTGTCTACAACGATCAAGATTTCTACACCCAAGTGGTTATTCATGCCAAAACCTGTTGATATGCCCAGACAACTAGACAACAGTTTGAAAGCGGTGACAGTTTCTCAAGACACAGGAACAACGACACTACATCTATATCAATCTACCGACAGTCAAGACACCTTTCTACAATAATCAAGTCCCCCTCTGCTCCCTTTGGAACATAAAACAAAACCCAGTTTTAATTGTTGTATACCAATAAAAGCCATTTGAAAATGTTATTATTTGTTTCTCTATTTTATTATGTTTTTGTTCGATTGTATAGTTTTTTCTTCTCTCTCTCTCTCTCTCTCTCTCTCTCTCTCTCTCTCTCTCTCTCTCTCTCTCTCTCTCTATATATATATATATATATATATATATATATATATATATATATATATATATATATATATATATATATATATATATATGTCACTGTTGCTGTCTCTCGAAAAAGAAGGGAAACAAAAGCCACTTGAAACAACCTATAAAACCATGCTGCAAACATTGATAGCAAGGGGTTATTAGTACCATCGCGTGTTTACCGCAGACGCCTCACATTCATACCACGGTTGTACTGCTACCACCCGTACTCTCTCTGTCTGTATGAGTCTCTGTCTGTTATTCTCATTAAAAGTTGGTAGGAGCCCTGCTTTGGCTTGTTCTAACACGTTAGTTTGTGTGAGTTTGTGTATGTGAGTGTGTGCGCGATTGTGTATCTGTCTATTTGATTCTGTGTATGGCTGCACTCGTGTCTGTTTCGTTGTGTGCGCGGTTGTATTTTAGATTCGTTATACTTGTGTGTCTGAATCTAAAATGGCCCTGATTGTATGGTTGATGTCTGCTGTATACTTGTATGGTTGTCGTTGTGTTTGTGTTTATGTATTTGTTATAGACAAGGAGACTCGTGTAGACGCTGATATATCGCCTAGAGGAACAGTTCAAGCACCTGGAACCGTATTGACACCGGGTGATCTGCGGGCCCGATCGACATCACCATTACACCGGACATCAACCACTCTACGACCCCCCTCACTATATTACTAAGCCCAGACTCTTTTTTCAGATTATATCCTCTTATTATAAACATCGCTATATCGACCCCTAATACCCCTTACCACCATATCCTTCTTTATAAGCTTTTCGGTGAAGAACCCACCCTTGCAGTTACTACCACCTATAGCACCACCCCGGCGGCCTCTTTTATCCCTAAGACGGGATAATGCATTCGTATTACACCACGACCCTGATTGTTTCATTGTTGAACCCATTCCCCCGCTAGTAATAATTACCATCGATTAATTCATAGGTGATTGTACTATTCGTTTCCATTCACCTTCTATTATTAATAACCACAGGCACGACAGACCTCTACAGGACCACTCATCTTTCTACAATAATCCGCTGATCCCCTTTGGGGTCGTAGTCCCTTTTTAATGTGTGGGTCGTAAACCTTTTTTACCTGTAGTTTGATGTTGTATACCAATAAAAAGCACTTGAAAATATTACTTTTTTGTTTGTTTTTACTTTTGTCTCTGTGTTTTACTGTGTCAGACTCCTACAACCCTCTTTTGTTCAGTAACCAACTACACCTCTTTTGTTCAGTAACCAGCTACACCTCTTACTTCGTCAAGTATAACCACGACCCATCACACCCTTGGCAGTTTATACATTACTCACCACGCATACTAACACATTATGTCTACGTAACCACCATATATCCAACCCATGAGTAGAAACCACGACCCATCACACCCTTGGCAGTTTATACATTACTCACCACGCATACTAATACATTATGTCTACGCCACCACCATATATCCAACCCATGAGTAGAAACCACGACCCATCACACCCTTGGCAGTTTATACATCACTACACCACGCATACTAACACATTCATATACTCCTTTCTAACCAAAATAACTTCCCCCCCTCCCTCATCCGTGCTCACACCCTCTCTTTCTATTTCCAGTACTACCACTCATCCGTACTCACAACCTCGCTTTCTATTCCCACCGACTACTTTTACCTTAATTACTTTCACAGACACCCGTCAAAAAAATAGACCCGTTCCCACACGCCGCCAAAAATATTACCGAGTCGACAATTTTCCCCATATTTTCCTTCATAAAACCATCAGCCGCCATCAGCCGCCAGATTTTGGTTGCATAATGTGTGTCTGGACGCCCTAATACACTACTACTTTCATGACTGTACTGGCGGTTATTTCAGTCTATACCTCGTGCATTCAAGAATCCGGTCTGGTCTGACCCACCGGGAGGGAGTACGCTGAATGTATGAGGTGATATGTACGTTACCTCAAGGAGTAACTCCTACAGTCTCTGTTCTATTCGGTGCACCACAACGACTAACTCCTACAGTTTCTGTTCTATTCCTACAGTCTCTGTTCTATTCGGTGAACCACAAGGACTAACTCCTACAGTGTCTGTTCTATTCCTACAGTCTCTGTTCTATTCAGTGCACCACAAGGACTAACTCCTACAGTGCCTGGTCTATTCCTACAGTCTCTGTTCTATTCGGTGCACCACAACGACTAACTCCTACAGTTTCTGTTCTACTCCTACAGTCTCTGTTCTATTCGGTGCACCACAAGGACTAACTCCTACAGTGTCTGTTCTATTCCTACAGTCTCTGTTCTATTCAGTGCACCACAAGGACTAACTCCTACAGTGCCTGGTCTATTCCTACAGTCTCTGTTCTATTCAGTGCACCACAAGGACTAACTCCTACAGTGCCTGGTCTATTCCTACAGTCTCTGTTCTATTCAGTGCACCACAAGGACTAACTCCTACAGTGCCTGGTCTATTCCTACAGTCTCTGTTCTATTCAGTGCACCACAAGGACTAACTCCTACAGTGTCTGTTCTATTCAGTAGACTACACGTCTCCCCAACACTGTGAGATTACTTGACGTTCACGCATATAAATTCTTCGCATGCAAAATTTCAAAGGCCAAGATGAATGGTTTCTCAAAATACACCTCAGGCGAATGATCGATTCTGAATAACTCATTTAATAAATTCTGGATAACTCATTTAATTTTCATCACTGAAACGTTTCATACATGGGGCCTGCTGCAAGAGAGTTAACATAGGTAAATCCAGTTCTGTATTGATCCGTCTGTGCATCAAGAGAGAGCTTCTTGTGAAATATTCAATCCTTTTGATTGCTTCTATCACCCAATTACTTTCAGCTTTAATGTAGCTGTGAGATGTACTCAATTTAGAAGACAGGCAGTCAATGCATGCATTCAGATTCTCATGGCCAGTAGCAGCAGGTGAGAGATCACAAGCTTGCAGTATGACAGGTCGTGTGCTTTAGCGTGCAGTAATGGTTAGACTGGAGCAGAGGTGGCATATTGGTTGGTGCGCTTTAACGGGAAAACAGTAGTCAGGATTGAATCTCCAGCCGAGGCAGAATTATTTCATATATCGTTATTGATACTGGCTATACAAACGAACAGCGGATAATTTTCATAAATATCTGAGAATTAGCTGAATAGGAAAGACGAGGGGGAAGGGAACTGGGCTTCCCACCTCATATGTCGTCGCCTATAATATCTAAAAGCCAAATACTTCACACACGTCAATGGCATGGAACTACCATTTACCAGTTAAATTATAATTGTACGTTTGCTGAGGAGCTATAAAGTGTTAGACCCTCATGTGCACAACGACACTGTATTCTGACGTAGGTAACCAATTTAAATTCATGAGAGCTTTATTTTTCAGATAAAATATCTGGCACTCAGGTAAGGATTGTGGGTCAATTGAAGAGCCGTACCGGTGAGAATAAATCTCACTACTACTAGAGGTTGACCCTAGGACTGCAGTGTTGTTAAGCCAGCGCAGACCAGGGTGTCATGTCAGCATGGTGACTGTTGCTTTTGAATACTAGTACATTTCTTCGTTTGCATTGTAACCTGCACTTGGGAATAGGCCCTCAACCAAGCCACCTCAAATCCCTTTATGTTTAGCTATCTCATGCAGCCCGCCCATACCCTCCCCATATTAATCATTTCTGCGTCTACTTGGCTTCTCCATGTGTTTTTGGGTCTTCTCCTATTTCTCTCGCCGTGTAGATTCCAGACACAACTACACTAGTCTCAGGCTTTCTCACTGTACGTCCTATCCAGGGCCAGCATCTTTCCTTCACCTCTTGGTTCAGTGATGTTTATCTAATTCTCTTCATGAGCTCCACATTGGTTCACTGGTGGTTATCTAATTCTCTTCATAAGCTCCACATTGGTTCACTGGTTTTTATCTAATTGTCTTCATAAGCTCCACATTGGTTCACTGGTGTTTATCTAATTGTCTTCATGAGCTCAAGATTGGTTCACTGGTGTTTGTCTGGTTCTCTCCATGAACTCTACATTGGTGATTCTGTCATTCCCTTTTATTCCTTCTATTAGTTCTCGGGCACCAATGAATGAAAGTTTGAAGTTTATTTGCAATCATTTCAGTTGTTCTCCATCTTTATGATCCAGACAGTATTACTGATGTAACGTTAGAATTGACGACTGGAAGGCCCCGCTATACGTCGCTTCGGTTTACGTCGTTTCGCTATAAAGTCGTTGTCACAGTGGGACATAAGTTCACTTTATGCCGCTACGTTCCACTATAGCGTCGTCACCTGTGTTGCTATGCTGCATTAACATCGCCATTCTACATTTTGTGCAGTGCATTATTCCAGGATTTTATCGTGTAATGACCCATAATTATGAGTTCAAAGCGCACAGTAAGTGCTGATAGTGTGTCTGGTTGTAAGAGAACCAGGAAAAGTGTTACTTTTAAGGTGAAGTTAGATGTGTTACGTCTTTTTGAGGCTAGCGATTGGGCTGTTGATATCGTAAAGTCCACGGTTTACCTCCAACCACGGTAAGGACAATTCGTGCAGGTGCTGACAAAATTAAAGAGGGTGATAAAAACGTAACCCCTTTGAGTGCTTTCAAGATCACTCGTACCAGAAGAACTCTTATGGAGAATATGGAAGCACTATTGGCCGTCTGGCGACCAGAACCAACGGTATGTGAGCAAGATGCTATCCAAGAGAAAGCAAAGTCTCTCTATGAAGATCTAGCTAAGAAAGCGGGTGAGAGAAGTACTAGTAGTGCTGATGATAGTTTAGGAGCTAATCGTGATTTTAATGCCTCTGCGTCCTAATAATTCTACCACTCGCCTTCCAACCCACCTCTATTTAGCCAATAAATATCAATAACCATCAAAATAAACATTACATAATACACTGTATTTCATTTATTTCTATTGGAAATAGTGTTTCGCTATACGTCGTTTCACTTAAAATCGCGTTTTCCAAGAACGTAACCCCAACGTTAACCGGGGCCTCCCAGTATTTTAACTTTGGTGCTAAGTTTAATTTCTGTTAACTTCCAAGCATTTTATAGTGTTATAAAAGCTCGAACAGCACACTAGTCGCAGGTATATCTATTCTATGTGGAGAATTATTTAACTACATACTGATCTGGCTACGACCCAATCTTGTCACGTCGGAACGAATCAAAAGGCCACTAGACGTGTTAAATGTCATGACGTTGTTTAATGACATTGTATATGTGAAGCTCTGTCACCCCATTCCACAGGCATTTCATGTCAGCTTATGTAGTTTCAAGTCAAGTCATTGTGTTCTATCATCATCATCATCATCATCATCATCATCATCATCATCATCATCATCATCATCATCATCATCATCATCATCATCATCATCATCATCATCATCATCATCATCATCATCATCATCATCATCATCATCATCATCATCATCATCAGGTGCCCTGCTAACTGGCACAGGCCGTTCACGCATCATGCAAATCACACATTTCGCAAAATCAACACAGGCGAGATGAAATGCTTGAAATGATATGTCAACTTAACTTTCCGAGATCAAGCAAGGAATGATGTTATCAGACAGACAGTGAGATCAACACCCTGTGCCACATTTATTGAAAGGCAGATGGTCAAAAGGTTTTGCCATCTTCTTAGAATACAACACCATCAGTCATTAGCACTGGTACGAGAG
This sequence comes from Cepaea nemoralis, assembly GCA_014155875.1. Lineage (NCBI taxonomy): Eukaryota > Metazoa > Mollusca > Gastropoda > Stylommatophora > Helicidae > Cepaea > Cepaea nemoralis. The sequence continues at coordinate 199,296 of JACEFZ010005737.1, forward strand.
CAAGGAGAATAAAATGGTTTGACGAGATCAAAAATATTGCTCAGGCACACGGAATGACAATATCCATTGTCACCCATCGGACGTTGGAACGTTAACTATCCCTGTCAACGACGCTTGGCGGCAAAAGTGGAAGATGATGATGATGAATGACGAATGATAAATACCAATGAACTCAGCCAGAGAGGCTGTATAAACAACAATCACAAAATTTAAAATGGTAGACTGAAGGAAATGAATAACTGAAGACATCTTAAATGAAACATATAAAGAGATTCAACAAAACATTACAAAATTATGTAAAGAGTCGCCAGAAGCATGGCTTGCGAAAAACTGCTTGATGTTGAAAAACAACACAGCACCCGAGGAATTAAATTAATGCACAAAAGAATTAATGACCTCACTAACAAAAGAGTACCACATCAACAGGTTGCCTGAAAACTCAAATACGGAAAAATTATAATGGTCGACAGATTTTAGAAGCACGGTCTCTGTGTGTGAAAGACAGTTACGACGTGAATGAACAGGAAGATATTCTTAATAATAGCGAAGAACCACACGTGTCGAAGATGAAAGTTCAGAATGCTCTTAACTAGATGGAACCCGGCAGGTCTCCGGATTCTGACACAATCATAACATAAATGAGAAATGTCTTAGAAGAATATAGAATGTACCTTATGTATACGACATTCATCATCATCAAGTGCCCTGCCAGCTGGTGTAGGTTCATAGCTCTGCACAGATCTCGGTCTTTGGTGTTCTGGATCAAGTCTGCTGATGATATTCCTCCATGCCACCGTCTCAATCCATCCAGCATCATTTCCTTGGTCTGCCTCTGTCCTCTCTTCCCCTCGATCTTTCCAGTTGTCACGACGTTCTCAATGTCTCTCTTCTCATCACATGACCAAAGAAAGCTGTTTGTCTCTTTATTATTGGTGTAAATAGTGTTCTAGTTCCATTTGCCTCTTTCAGACAATCGTTGTTAGTTACTCTGAAGTCCAAGGAATTCGCAACATTCGTCTCAGAAACCACATCTCTGTTGCTTCTAAGTTCTTCCTAATTTGTTCATTTACATTCCGAGATTCACTGCCATACAGCAAAACACATATAACATTTCAGCACCCTCTTTCTTCCATTCATTGACAGTGCATCCTTAATGCATAAGATACTCTTCATTTTCTGAAATGCAGCTTTTGCCTGCCCTACTCTGCTATTAATCTCTGTTGTACATCTTCCATCTGATGTTATAAATGCCGCTAGATATTTAAAATTATCCACTTGGTTAAGAATTTTCCTTTCTATTTCTATGTCACATTTTGGTGTTCCCATTTTCTTTGATATCACCATTGTTACTGTTTTCTTGACATTCAACGAGAGTCCTTTCTTTGCACTCTCTGCTACTACAATGTCCAACAATTGTTTTAAGTCTGTTGCAGTATCCGCCACCAGTATAGTATCTGCCTTATCTTCTGTAGTATCTTACCACCAGTATCTTCTGTAGTATCTTACCACCAGTATCTTCTGTAGTATCTTACCACCAGTATCTTCTGTAGTATCGTACCACCAGTATCTGCCTTAGCATAATCTATGAAGTACAAATATATGTCTTTCTGTGTCTCTATTGACCTTTCTAGTAGTGTCCGTAATGTATGTATTGTACCGTTTGTGCCCTTTCCTTCCACAAATCCATACCTTTCTACACTAATTTCCATTTTTATTTTCATTCTGGTTCTTCTCATTATAATTGTGAGTAGAAGCTTAGTGATATGGTGTATGAGGTTAACTGTACGGAGATTTACATTCAACTGCTCCTGGTCTTTTCAATACCACATTGTCTCCCAATAAATAAATCACTTTGTATCGAGATAGAAATATACCTGTGACCCCAGTAGCTATGTCAATTGGAATGTAGCTACTGGTAAGGGTTCACATGTCGCGCAGGTCAAGGGATAGAGACCAGACAAAATGAGACACAACACTGCTGTCTTGTAGGTAGACTGGGGACAGTCAAGGGCTAAGGAGAGTACACCCAAAACTATGCATGTGGAAATCGGACGTATCGAACCATAGGTTTGACAAAACAACGCACCGTCACTGACTGTATAATTATGATAACGATCGTGGTGGTTGATGTCTGAAAGTTAAACCAGGTCAAGTATGCTGTTATTGTGACGTGTTGGGTGTATGGTGTTAGCTCTATACTTGTATAGAAGAACCGGCACTTGTTGAGGTGATATGGTCAATAGCACGCAGGTCGCCTTTACTTCCAGTGACATTTCTCTGTTCCCATTTTAGGCTGAGCCTACCTCGCGGGCTCTTAGGCGAAGGGCTTACGAACGCAATTCATAATCTCGCATAACGCATTCTTCACACAGCTGTGGGCGAATTGGAAGAAGACCGTCTTGCGTTGGTTTTCATTCAATTGTATAGTTGCCGGTCGTCCAGAAAGCAATGGCAAAACTACCGGAGGTAAACCTACCAAGAAATCACAAACAGTGAAAAAATGCTGGAGTTGACTGCGACGTCCTGTAAAGGGTATGCAACCAACTTTAACTTTAACCTGGGAGCCCAGGTCAATAGAGAACACAATTTCGCATCAATTGGGCTTTGTACACACGACCCCGGCAGGCCAGTGTGGTAGCCGCTACACCACCACGCTCCGGTTGATGACTGGGTGAGTGGGCTCCGGTTGTTGACTGGATGACTGGCTGACTGGTTGATGAGGCTCCGGTTGTTGACTGGCTGACTGGCTGACTGGGTGACGAGGCTCCGGTTGATGACTGGCTGAGTGGGCTCCGGTTGTTGACTGGGTGACTGGCTGACTGGGTGACGAGGCTCCGGTTGTTGACTGGCTGACTGGTTGACGAGGCTCCGGTTGATGACTGGCTGAGTGGGCTCCGGTTGTTGACTGGGTGACTGGCTGACTGGGTGACGAGGCTCCGGTTGTTGACTGGGTGACTGGCTGACTGGGTGACGAGGCTCCGGTTGATGACTGGCTGAGTGGGCTCCCTTTGTTGACTGGGTGACTGGCTGACTGGGTGACGAGGCTCCGGTTGTTGACTGGCTGACTGGCTGACTGGTTGACGAGGCTCCGGTTGATGACTGGCTGAGTGGGCTCCGGTTGTTGACTGGGTGACTGGCTGACTGGGTGACGAGGCTCCGGTTGATGACTGGGTGACTGGCTGACTGGGTGACGAGGCTCCGGTTGATGACTGGCTGAGTGGGCTCCGGTTGTTGACTGGGTGACTGGCTGACTGGGTGACGAGGCTCCGGTTGTTGACTGGGTGACTGGCTGACTGGGTGACGAAGCTCCGGTTGTTGACTGGGTGACTGGCTGACTGGGTGACGAGGCTCCGGTTGTTGACTGGGTGACTGGCTGACTGGGTGACGAGGCTCCGGTTGTTGACTGGGTGACTGGCTGACTGGGTGACGACGCTCCGGTTGTTGACTGGGTGACAGGCTGACTGGGTGACGAGGCTCCGGTTGATGACTGGCTGAGTGGGCTCCGGTTGTTGATTGGGTGACTGGCTGACTGGGTGACGAGGCTCCGGTTGTTGACTGGGTGACTGGCTGACTGGGTGACGAGGCTCCGGTTGATGACTGGCTGAGTGGGCTCCGGTTGTTGACTGGCTGAGTGGGCTCCGGTTGTTGACTGGGTGCATGGGCTCCGGGTGTTGACTGGGTGACTGGCTGACTGGGTGACGAGGCTCCGGTTGATGACTGGCTGAGTGGGCTCCGGTTGTTGACTGGCTGAGTGGGCTCCGGTTGTTGACTGGGTGCATGGGCTCCGGATGTTGACTGGATGACTGGCTGACTGGGGGACGAGGCTCCAGATGATGACTGAATGACTGAGCTCCAGTTTTTGACTGGGTGAATGGGCACCAGTTGTTGACTGGGTGGCTGGGCTCCTGTTGTTATTATTACCAGCACCAGATGATGACTGAATGACTGAGCTCCAGTTTTTGACTGGGTGGCTGAGCTCCGGTTGTTGACTGGGTGATTGGGCTCCGGTTGACGATTTGATGACTGGGCTCCAGTTGTTGACTGGGTGACTGGGCTCCGGTTGACGATTTGATGACTGGGCTCCAGTTGTTGACTGGGTGACTGGGCTCCGGTTGACGATTGGATGACTGGGCTCCAGTTGTTGACGGGTGGCTGAGCTCCGGTTGTTGACTGGATGACTGTGTTCCGGTTGTTGACTGGATGGTGTATTTTAGAAAAATATCAAAATCTAGCCAATGGCAGCTAAATCTACCTATTATTTTATGTCATGACCGCCGCCATTAAATCTGTCTGACATTTCATGTCATGATTGCTGCCATTAAGTTTCCCTATTATTCTGCGGCTAAAAGTATACTTCTAAAATTAAATCCGTATGCCATTTATGGCTGTAACTCGCGCCATTAAATCTCCTTATTGTTTTCTATAATTCTTTCAGGTGAAAGGGGCAAATAATGCAATACCCATCCCCAATACGAATAAGGGGATCAATTGGAACACAAAAATAATACATATTAATACAAAAATAGGGAGATCAATTGGAACACAAAATACTTATTAACAAAAATAAAATAGGGAGATCAATGAAACTCAAAAGTACCTATTAACAAAAAAAAAAAAGAAAAAGAAAAAAAAAAGAAGTCATGTCTCAGGAACCGGCTGTGGTTGTGTGAAGTGATAGGACCATCACGTCTATCTGGCTGTGGTTGTGTGAAATGATAGAACAAATCACGTCTATCTGGCTGTGGTTGTGTGAAGTGATAGAACAAATCACGTCTATCTGGCTGTGGTTGTGTGAAGTGATAGGACAAATCACGTCTATCTGGCTGTGGTTGTGTGAAGTGATAGGACCATCACGTCTATCTGGCCGTGGTTGTGTGAAGTGATAGGACAACTCACGTCTATCTGGCTGTGGTTGTGTGAAGTGATAGGACCATCACGTCTATCTGTCTGTGGTTGTGTGAAGTGATAGGACCATCACGTCTATCTGGCTGTGGTTGTGTGAAGTGATAGCACCATCACGTCTATCTGGCTGTGGTTGTGTGAAGTGATAGCACCATCAAGTCTATCTGGCTGTGGTTGTGTGAAGTGATAGGACCATCACGTCTATCTGGCTGTGGTTGTGTGAAGTGATAGGAACCATCACGTCTATCTGGCTGTGGTTGTGTGAAGTGATAGGACCATCACGTCTATCTGTCTGTGGTTGTGTGAAGTGATAGGACCATCACGTCTATCTGTCTGTGGTTGTGTGAAGTGATAGGACCATCACGTCTATCTGGCTGTGGTTGTGTGAAGTGATAGCACCATCACGTCTATCTGGCTGTGGTTGTGTGAAGTGATAGGACCATCACGTCTATCTGGCTGTGGTTGTGTGAAGTGATAGGACAACTCACGTCTATCTGGCTGTGGTTGTGTGAAGTGATAGGACCATCACGTCTATCTGTCTGTGGTTGTGTGAAGTGATAGGACCATCACGTCTATCTGGCTGTGGTTATGTGAAGTGATAGCACCATCACGTCTATCTGGCTGGCGTGCACAGAGGAATGAGTGACCTGGTCTTCTCTCTCGTAGCGAACGGGGGCCCAGGTATGTAACCCTCGTTCCATAGAGTTCATGGTCACTGGCTGCACACCTTCTAACAGTTAGCCAAATGCCCCGCTGGAAAGACCTATACTTGTACTTTACAGATTACACCAAAGCGATTGATAAAGAGAACCATAATGAAATGATCACAATGTGGGAGGACACTAATATTAAAGGGAAAGATCTCAGAATAATAAAGCAAAAATTTACTGGAAGCAAACAGCAGCAATTAAAGTGGGAAATAAAGTGGGCAGTTTTGAATAAGATAAAGCAAGGAGTAAGTCAAGGATGTGTCATCGGATCACTTCCTTTTTTATAGCAAATAAACATGAGAGAGATCAAAGAGAGGACAGAAAAAAAAACGGGTTAAAAGTTATAAATAAACAATATTCGCTATGCAGATAAGATAGTTGAACAACCCCCCCCCCCCCCCCCACACTCATAACACCCCCCTCCCCCCACCCCACACCCAAGCCTCCCCCCAAAAATCTGCCACTGCTAGTTGGACATTGTAACAATAGTGTGTAAAAGGCTTGTCTCTAATGTCAAGACAACAGATATAATGATGAATATCACAGAGAAAGACAACAACGAAATATGATATTACAATAGAAGAACAACAGCTGAACCTTGTTCATAAATTCAAATACCCAGGGGCAATCATGGCGTCAAATGGAAGATGCGTGACGGAGATTAAGAGGAGATTCATCATCATCATCAAGTGCCTCGCTAGCTGGCGAGAACAATCATGATCTCCACAAATGACGATCTCCGACATCCCGGATCAATTCGTGTGTTGAATCACTTCCGTGCCGTGACACAAGACTCTCAAGAATCTTCTCACGCTGTCTTCTTCTATCTCTCTTTCCGCAAATTTTTCCGGTTGTCACGACATGTTCCAATTTTTGTCTTCTCTTAATGTGGCTACACACAAAAAAAAAAAAAAAAAACGATGACTGCTTCTTTGTAATGTTTGTGATAAGTTGTCTTTGCGACTTAGCTTCCCTCAAAACGTCCAGATTGCTCATTGTGGCTGTCCAATTAATTTTCAGCATTATTCTATAAAACCACATCTCTAAAGCTTCCTGTGATTTTTTTCGCCTGTTTACTAATTGTCCAAGATTTGCCACCACCCACTGCATGTTAAAATTGGTTCTATTAACATGCAAGAACTCATTGTCTATCTTTCAAGGAAAATGACTTACTGCACAAAACGTTCCTCATTTGATAGACCGTAGTTTTTTCCTGTCCTATTCTGTTCTTTATCTCATTGATGCATCTTCCATCTAATGTTGTCCATGCGTGAGCGCGCACGCTCGCACACACACACACACACACACACACACACACACACACACACACACACACACACACACACACACACACACACACACAGAGAGACACACACATATATATATATATATATATATATATATATATATATATATATATATATATATATATATATATATATATATATATATATATATATATTTATGAGTATGTGGGTTGAGTTGAGTTGAGCTAATAACTGGCATCACTGCACTCAGGAAATTCCCATACGCGCTCCATCCATTCGTACAAGAGCCAGAGAAAGATCACACTACTAATCGTTTCCACCGATCTATCTATCTATATGTATATATATATATGCCTAGACGCATGACCTTTACTACGGCTATATTAAAGACAACAGCAACACTAGGACCTTCTAGGCACATGTCACAATACTCCCTGGGAATATTGACTTGTACAATGAAATTAGCTTACACCTACTTTGTCCTCGATACTCATCTGGAAATGGGAGAGCCATCCGCTGAGACAATACTCATTTTCCGCTAATCCAGAAGCTCATTAAAGTTGTATGCCCTGACTTGTTTAGCCAAACTTGTTTTTCTTCCAGTCCATGCTTCATTTTATGTGTACAGTATGTCAATGAAACATGAGAGCACGGCGATGTCGTAGATCAACTTGCTGAATCATTAAACTACAATGAATGGCGAAAGTTAATTTGAGTATTTGATTGTGAGTGTCACAGTCCGGCGGTCGATGTTGTCGCCAACCAATGAAACAGATAGAGGACGCCTGATTATTTCAAAAACAAACCACACGTAGTAAATTAACGGTATACAATTTGCAAATGAATGCATGTGAAGACTATCTTATATTGACATATTAACATTTTGTAGACAGGAGCTGTGATAGGTGATTGTTGAACTAGTTTACTGACGATGTTTCTTACAGCCTAATCCTTCGTAGTAGTAGTAGTAGTAGTAGTAGTAGCATTCTTGCCAGGTCGGTCCAATGATGTACAAGAGATGTAGGTTGCTGAATACCCCGGAAAGACTGAGTTTTAAATATTACGTCCGATGCGCTGCCATTTAGATCGTCTGAGCCGTGGCATGGGCTGGTATCTATCTGAGTGAGGTTAGCGTGCAGACTTGTCTCCAGACCTGGTACATAAGTACCACCTCTATAGACGACGTGTTGAAGAGCTCCCATTCCCTTCTCCAAGCTCAGAAGCTAGCGAGACATGCAAGATCGGTACTGAAACATTACACCTGCAAAGAGGTACATTAAATGTAATCAGGTATGATTCAGCACAGCACTGACCTACTGACCCAGGTTGGTCATGTTTTCTCCACAGGGTGTAGGTATTTCTTTGGAACTGCCATTCTTGTGCCGTTCGGAGATGAAGCAATGTGTCCTAACAACATGTCCCTAGTATGTCTTCGTAGACTGCGAACTCCATATGTTTTATTCTCGACATTTGCTTATTCATAGACTGTCGAATTATTGGTGTTGATGTCTTATCAATTTTACGTTCAGTAGTTTGCCATTGCTTTCTGAACGACCGCCTCCAATAACATCATGGTAAAACCCAGCGCGACACGGTCTGCTGTCAAATCGGTCGCAGCTTTGCCACGGAGGCCGACAATTATACATTACTGATTATATATAGAACATGCGAGTGTAAATCAGTAAAGTGTATCATGAGTACAGCAAGCATTAGCAGTCATAATTATTTACACGAGAGATCAGTAATTAGACCACAACTAAAAGAAACAACGCCTGCTGTATCTTATAGCAAGGAAGTCTACAGCTCAAAACTGAATACATGCTCCCTTGACGGCATGTCTGAAGGAAGCTTCATTTGTCCTCTTCTTCTTTTGTTCTGCTGTTTTTGCAGTGAAGCGTGGTAGAGTGCAAGTAGATGTACTTGTTTCTCTTATTGCTTGTCAACTGTCATTTACTGCCTATAGTACCTTGCGGTGTAGGACAGGGGAGTCTTGAGCCTGAGGAATTAAGGGCGCGAACTGTGTACGTTAGAGTTTTCATTTTGCCCCGGACAGAAAAAAAACTCCACTGCCTTACCGAGGATTCGAACCCGGGTCTCCTGAATGAGAGACCGGCATTCTAGCCACTCGGCCAGACGCTTATTGCTTGTGCTAATATTATATTAGATTTCTTCGATGTCTCTTTTACGCAATCTAGATAATTCTTCATGGGTCGTCCTCTTGTCTTGTATCCCGATATCTTCACGTCGAACGCTCTAGCCGCTGATTGATCGTGTTCCATTAAAAGTAAACTCCCAAAACATTTAATTCTGTGCTTTCCTATAAAGTCAGTAATTGGTGTTATTCCTACACTTGTTCGCAGTTTCTCATTTGTCTACCTATCTCTTCTTGTTTGTCCAGCGTCGTACCTTATGCATCCCGCCTCACATGATGTGATTGTACGCCAGTGTGTTTCTAGAATTGTCCGTACTTGGCATGGGGAACACAGCATTGAGAGGAATAAACCATATATATAGATATATTAGCTGTCGGCAGGGAAAATTGAGTAAATAGACTTTGGACACTTGGCTCTTGATTTGCCTGTGCACAGGGCGTGTGTTGATTCGTGAGGGTGTAATCATGTGTCGAAGAAGTGGTCTACGAACAGCAGAAGCAGTGACTACATCTGTCCCTTGCAGTGGTTGTCAGTATAGGATAGCGTGTCTCAGAGTTCAGGTACATTCTATCATTACTAGTAAATGATAGATTGATATCTCATTTTACCAGTTGCTGACAACAAATTATAGTCGGCGTCAGCAATATATAGCCGGCTCGTTAGCAAAATTCATAGCGAATTGCGCTGATAGTGTCATGGGAACGCTCGGACGCAGGTTCGACGCCCGGACACGTCGCCTATGAAAGTGAGGGAAGGATTGGCCACCTATTCCCCCGGGCATTTAGCCTACAAAATGTGATGGTGCTATCACATCACAGACACAAAGCAAGAACATGCTTCGGATAAATTAAAACAAAAACATCATAGTGAATTGTAAGGCAACGTCCACATGTGTGTATATTGTAAGGCTACACCCACATGTGTGTATATTGTAAGGCTACGCCAACATGTGTGTATATTGTAAGGCTACACCCACATGTGTGTATATTGTAAGGCCACACCCACATGTATGTATGTATATTGTAAGGCCACACCCACATGTGTGTATACTGTAAGGCTACACCCACATGTGTGTATATTGTAAGGCCACACCCACATGTATGTATATTGTAAGGCCACACCCACATGTGTGTATATTGTAAGGCTACACCCACATGTGTGTATATTGTAAGGCCACACCCACATGTGTGTATATTGTAAGGTTACACCCACATGTGTGTATATTGTAAGGTTACCTCTACATGTGTGTATATTGTAAGGCTACACCCACATGTATATATATTGTAAGGCTACGTCAAAATGTGTGTATATTGCAAGGCCACACCCACATGTGCGTATATTGTAAGGCTACACCCACATGTATATATATATTGTAAGGCCACGTCCAAATGTGTGTATATTGCAAGGCCACACCCACATGTGTGTATATTGTAAGGTTACACCCACATGTGTGTATATTGTAAGGTTACCTCTACATGTGTGTATATTGTAAGGCTACACCCACATGTATATATATTGTAAGGCTACGTCAAAATGTGTGTATATTGCAAGGCCACACCCACATGTGTGTATATTGTAAGGCTACACCCACATGTATATATATTGTTAGGCTACACCCACATGTGTGTATATTGCAAGGCCACACCCACATGTGTGTATATTGCACAGTAAAATGTTGCATGTCCTTTGCTGACCCCAGTTGATTCTTCTAGGCAGGTTTACATTCAGTAGTTTGCCATTGCTTTCTGAACAGGAAGTCAACGCTGATGTCCAACTGACCGGCGTAGGGAACGATCCCCCCAATCCCTTCATCAGCGGACCGGAAGTTGACGCGTACTAGTTCGTCAAATAAATGTACAGCCATAGCCAGTTACAGCCCTTGTCATTGATCAAATATTCAATACTGCCCCGATCATTCTTGATTAGCACCAGGAGCCATGTAAGCCAGCCTAACCAGCCAGAACTACCGGAGAGTGAAGTTAAGGTGGCAAGATGTGTTCTCTTGCAGCACAAAATAAACGACAAGTGTGGACACTTGATTGGTTCCTATGAAATAGAACACACCCAAACAGAAAACTGTAAGAGTGGCTAGTATGTTAGATTTTCTCTACTGAAACATCACGTAAAAAACAGATAAAACGCATGATAACTTTGGCTTAAGTACGAAATAAAAGATTGGACACTTCATTAATTTTACTGGAAAAAAATCATAGCATTTAGCACCTATGCATGTTTCTATAGAACCCCAGAAAGATATGTACTTTTTGCTTTTTGACTATTAGATGACATTTATAAAGTTCAATATGAATAATTAACGACATGCCTTGATTAAATATGTACTGATGGTCACCTCCTCCCCATTTGTCCGTTAGCGAGATGACCGCATCTCTTACAGACGGCCAGTGTTTTTACCCTCCAGAGTCAAGCAGTTATAGTATTTTTAGAGCTTGTGTGTTTAGACATTTTGGAGCGAGTGTGTATGTGATTTTCGACGGCTGTGGTCATTCGGACATCGTTTTAACTCGACACATGTCTCTCACCGCAGTTTCTGTCGATTCTTTCAATATTGAGAATGCCAAGTGGCGAGTCAGAATAAATGACGTAATGGATAAATCATAAATAATCTTAGAAAATAGTCTTTAAACAAGAGATAGAAAAGTGTGAAGTGAGAAGGTATAGTGTGTTAATTTTTGTCTGCCCCAATATAAAATTCCATATCTCAGTAACCAACTGAAGGAAAATGATGAGATTTAGCTTATAACCTTATCATTATGTCCACCCAACAAAACAATTTTTGTTCTGGAGATTTTACTGCAGATTTCAAAGTTTGTTTATACGCGGTATATAATTTACGCGTCAGAGATGAAATTCATAATTTTAAATGTATTACAGCGTAGCCAGACAATCAGTGTTCAATGTTGAATATTTTACGTTTTTCACGGGATTGGCCTTATGCCAAGAACCCCGCGCAGTTTAAACTGGGACTGTTCAGAGGTGTCGTCATACTGTGGGTTATTTCATGAAACCTGATTATTATTATTATTTTTAAAATCTTACCACTTATCGCTAACATTGAAATGTGTGAATATTTTTCAATGGGATTGAATGCGAAATTGTGTATACACTTCAAAGCATCGCTATGAAGTTGTACACATATTTTTGTATAGAAGCTGATCGCAGGAAACTGTTTTATACTATTACAAATTCCGAAAAAAGAACAGTGCATGCATTGGGTTTGAGTAAACGGTCATTTCGTCGATGGGTGCAAGAATCTGGAATTAAACCACCACGCAATAACCAAACGGTAGGTAGAAAGGTTATTGTAGACAGCTTTGACAAAGATGTCATAAGGCGAGCTATTATAAAAATGCTTTAAAAAGTCGCTTAAAAGTCGACAGGGTCGACTTCATTGCACCGGGTTCTATCCCATATGGCTCGGTCTCTTTCCGCAGCGCGGAAAGCATCTCACAAAGCACGAACTCCGCAGCTCTAGCGACGACCCACAGAAGTCTCCGAAAAATTTAACTCGTGAACCGAAGGATGCGGCCCGGAATCGAACCCACAACCTTTGGAGCCCGAGTCAAAAGGCTTGACCACTTCGCCACGGAGACTCCTAAAATTATAAAAATTTTGGATTTTATATCCAGGATTATCCAGCATTATAAAAATGCTGGATGCCAAAGAAACAGTGACTGTAAGAAAACTTAGGGTTTGGTTGAGAAAGAACAATAACATAGAGCTATCCAAAACAACTTTGTGGCAAATTATAAGGACATTATCTTCACTTTTAGAAAGTACAAGGGAGGTAGAAATATTCTTTGCGAGCAACCGCATTTAGGAGCCATGAGAAGCAGATACCTACGTGAAATAAGGGAAATGCGCAAAGACAATTATGGCATAGTGTATTTGGATGAAATGTGAATCAATGCGCACCACACAAGTGATAAGGAATGGCAATCAGTGGATGGACAGTTAAAGCGATATGTGCCCAGTAGTATAGGACAGCTTTTGGTCATGGCCCATGCTGGTAATACGCATAATGGCTTACAACAGAATGCTGGGATCGTGTTCGTATCAAAGCATACAGACAATAGGGATTATCATAATAAGATGAATGGTAATGTATTTAGAGATTGGCTCGAGAATACTGTGCTTCCATCCCTAGATAGACCGTCGTGTCCAATTATGGACAATGCATGATATCAATGTTGTTGCCCAAGAAGACAAAATACCTACAGCATCGAGCACAAAGGGAGCAATAAAGATATGGCTCCGAATGGAAAACATACCATTTCCAGAAACGTATTTCTAGCTAGAATTGTTGTCCCTTGTAAAACAGACGCCAAAAAAGCAAGAAATATCAAATCGACAAGTTGATAGAAGAGCATCGTCATGGTTGCTTGAGACTTCCGCCGTACCACTCTCATTTAAACCCTATAGAACTTGTGTGGGCTAAAATTAAAGGACAGGTAGCAGCTGACAATACTACATTCAAATTGTCTGATGTCAAGATACTAATCCAGTCCGCACTATTAAATATTGATAAAAGTTACTGGGAAAATGTGAGGACCATGTGTTGAAAGAGGAAGAGGACTATTGGAGAAAGGATGGATTGAATTTTATGCAACCGAGAGCAGTCATCAACCTACTGGAATCGTCCGACACAGATTAAGGTCTGAGCAGATCGCAGACCTTAATCCGCGTGCACGCTTACTGGGATATTTTGCTCCAACCATTCAGACGAATTGCAGGCCCTAAACATTACAGCATCAGCACAATGTCAATGGCAACAGTTTGTATTCCACAGTGATGAATTTTCAATTCCGCAAGCCCTCAGCGGTGACAAACAACTGGTATTGAAAAAAAAAAAAACACACACTAAGCGCATTGAATACCAACAGAAGAGTAATATTGCGGTGGAAACTGACATATTGTGGCATAACAAGAAACGTGAGAGCAAACACGTTGTCAAATTAGGGGACAACACACGTGCATACGAATCAATCTATAAACTACAATGAAAAGAGGACCAACATCTTGGTCGTTAAGAAGAAAGCCCACTACAGAGACACTGACAACTATTTTCATAGTGCAAAACAGGTAATCATGTTCCGTCTCTGAACAGTAAACAGCAGAGTAGACAATCTTTCACGAAGACTCAAAGCGGGTCTGTCACCCATGTGTACGTGTGAACAAACTACACAGACAGCTGAACAGATCCTTAAAAATGGACACATGATGACTAAATTGCGGTATCATTTCTGGTCACTCCATACGCACATTAACGCACAGCTATTTGGAAGCTTTCACGAACTCAATATAAAAAGCTAAATGCATCCTAGTAACATGAATACTTGTGTACAATTATTAACCAGCAGCTGAAGAAACAAGAAGGAAATGAAAAATAAGGTAAGAAATATATTCCTTCTACTTTCCTGTCAATTTACACATTATTTACCCCATGCCTCTGTAAATTCTCTGTCTTTACTAATATTACACATTGCACCCCTCTCGGGAGTCTCCGTGGTGAAGTGGTCAAGCCGTCTGACTCGGGCTCCGAAGGTTGTATGTTCGATTCCTTCATTTCACGAGTGCATTTTTTCGGAGACTTCCGAGGGTCGTCGCTGGAGCTACGGAGTTCGTGCATTGTGCGACGCTTTCCGCCCTGTGGAAAGAGACTGAGCCATATGGGATAAAAACCAGGTGCAATGCAGTCGACCCTGTCGACTTTTAATCTACTTTTTTTTATTGCACCCACTCCCATACGAATCTGGCTACGCCTTGTACTTGTGTCCTTACCAGAAATAACGTGGTTTACTGTAAGACTAGTTTGTTAGCGTGAATTCACTACATTTTCCCTAAAACATCAAAGAAATGTCGCCGCTTTCGATGATTTAAGTTGCTTTTGGACCTATCAAAGACATATTCCTTGGGTGGGGGTAAATATAAGACGGCAGGAAAAATTTCATAACGATGCAGCAGACAGTGTTCAAAATAATTGATCGTGAATGACGGCATTCATTTCTGGACATACTATAGAAACGTCACAGCGATAGATTAGCAACAGAGGAGACCTTTGGCTGACGGCATGAAATGAAAGGCGGCAGGAGTTTGTTCGCGGAGATATATTAGCAAAAAACCTTTAATGATAGCAGTGATGGCTAAGAACAACGACTTGATAGAAGAGTTACATCGTTAGAGCGTACATCTTCTCAGGCAGGATCAACCACAGGCCATGAAATTATCAATTAGCACCGCCTCGGCGAGAATGGCCAAGGTGACAGCGCGGTCAACGTATCAGAAGCAGTGAGGCTGACAGTTAGCTGATCGAACATTGTCATAAGCTTTAAAGACTGGGTGCAACTGTGTGTGACGATGCTTGTTATTATAATACCGGCCCTCTTGGCTATACAAAAACGGTATGCTTATCAATGTTTCTATTATTAATATGTTTATGCACACGGAGCACCAGCTGTACTCAGGAATTAAATATTGCTGGGAATGATCACGTCAGCCGGCTTCGAGTTATCGATGCTTTCGCATTTGTCAAATGGTTTTTGCCTCTGGACTGACGAGTTGTTTGCTGTTAATTATCGTTACATGTTGAATTACTGTTTGGCAGAAGAGGCTCTACGACATTCCGAAGAAGAAAATAAACTTACCAAAGGCAAACACGAGGACATGAAGTGCAGACTTTCTCATGAGGGTTAACTAACAGATACGTTTGAAATAAGAAGAGTGCTGCTGAAATACCGTTCGTCACCTTTATTATTATTACTACTACTACTACTACTACTACTACTACTATACTACTACTACTACTACTACTACTACTTACTACTACTACTACTACTACTACTACCACCACCACCACCACCACCACCACCACCACCACCACCACCACCACCACCACCACCACCACCACTACCACCACTACCACCACTACCACCACTACCACTACTACCACTATTACCACTACTACTACTACTACTACTACTACTACTACTACTACTACTACTACTACTAATACCTATAAACTTGATTATGAAGACAATAGTAGCTAATACTAAATGGAATTAATGTGTATCTGACAGTACAGCTTGATGGTCTGACCTTCTCTCACATTACCCATCTGTCCCCTGCAAGAAATCAAATGCACGACACATTCATCACACTTCATGAGAGGTCATAATAATTAGGTCTAGGAATGCATAGGGAACAGACAAAGATAATGAAAATAAAATGAAGGAGATGATCACCAATTTCAATCAATGAAACTTCACTTCAAGAGATAGAATCATACACACGTTTAGGTAACAATGCACACGCATTTATAACAAAATCACCACCGTAAAGAGAATTAGGGAAATGTCATTAAATCAAAAGGTGAAGAAAAGATGCTGGCGGTGTTGAGGACATATATTGTCTGGAATCCACCACCCAAAAGACATACGCGAAAATCCAAAAACACATAGAGAAAAGAAGTAGAGATATAAATAAATAATATGGGAGCACGTGGACGGAGCTGCTGTGCATATCTAAGTATAGACCAACTGCTGGGGCTATCTAAGTATAGACCAACTGTTGGGGATATCTAAGTATAGACCAACTGCTGGGGATATCTAAGTATAGACCAACTGCTGGGGATATCTAAGTATAGACCAACTGCTGGGGATATCTAAGTATAGACCAACTGCTGGGGATATCTAAGTATAGACCAACTGTTGGGGATATCTAAGTATAGACCAACTGCTGGGGCTATCTAAGTATAGACCAACTGCTGGGGATATCTAAGTATAGACCAACTGCTGGGGATATCTAAGTATAGACCAACTGTTGGGGATATCTAAGTATAGACCAACTGCTGGGGATATCTAAGTATAGACCAACTGTTGGGGATATCTAAGTATAGACCAACTGCTGGGGATATCTAAGTATAGACCAACTGTTGGGGATATCTAAGTATAGACCAACTGCTGGGGATATCTAAGTATAGACCAACTGTTGGGGATATCTAAGTATAGACCAACTGCTGGGGATATCTAAGTATAGACCAACTGCTGGGGATATCTAAGTATAGACCAACTGCTGGGGATATCTAAGTATAGACCAACTGCTGGGGATATCTGAGTATAGACCAACTGCTGGGGATATCTGAGTATAGACCAACTGTTGGGGATATCTGAGTATAGACCAACTGCTGGGGATATCTAAGTATAGACCAACTGCTGGGGCTATCTAAGTATAGACCAACTGCTGGGGATATCTAAGTATAGACCAACTGCTGGGGATATCTGAGTATAGACCAACTGCAGTGACTGGGTTGAGGGGGGGGGGGATGAGCGAAAGAAGAAGACAATGGAGACTGCATACACTTCTGGGGGAAACAGATAGATATACGGAAATAAGTTTACAAAAAGCAAGAGGAACCTTCATGACATTAGGAAATTTGTGGAGTCAAAAGAATTTAAATCTAGCGCAAACTTAGAATATTTTACTCTAAAGTGAAGTCAGTACTGTTGTTTGGATCAAAAACACGGAAAACGAGTAAAACAATCACTAATAAACTAAACACATTCACTTATTTCTGCCCGCACAGAATAGAAGGGCTAACATGGTACCTCATACTAACCTATGTGGAGCTCTTGGAGAGAACTAAACAAACACTAGCGAATCAAGAAGTGAGGGAAAGGCTCTGGCACTGTACACAAGACACACTGAGATAACCTGCTAATAGTATAACTATAAAGTCCATCCTCTAAACTACAGGACAAAGAAACACAGGGACACATAAAACAAGCGGAGCAGAGAGTTAGATACAAGGATGGATAATATGGAGAGTCTACGGAGGAGATTGCAGGATTGCAGCAAAGAAAAGGAGGGTTTGGCGTTAGTTGGCTGGGATAGGAGAAGGGGGAGATGAAAAAGAGGAAAAAGAAAAGAATAAGACGTGCTATTGTCATATACGGTGCTATTTCCCGTAAGTAATGTGGAATAGTAAATGAGTATAATCTTTAGCTTAAGTGACCAGAAGCGTAGGCAGCTAACAAATTGACTTAATATAGAACGTCTCAGAAGAAGATGGCAAGCGATGTGTGTAAACAAACATACACCACATGGTCTACGTCTCGAGGCCTGCAAGGATGTCATGTAGCTGAAGTGTCGTCATTACCAAGCCAGTGTCTCGAGGCCTGCAAGGATGTCATGTAGCTGAAGTGTCGTCATTACCAAGCCAGTGTCTCGAGGCCTGCAAGGATGTCATGTAGCTGAAGTGTCGTCATTACCAAGCCAGTGTCTCGAGTCCTGCAAGGATGTCATGTAGCTGAAGTGTCGTCATTACCAAGCCAGTGTCTCGAGGCCTGCAAGGATGTCATGTAGCTGAAGTGTCGTCATTACCAAGCCAGTGTCTCGAGGCATGCTGGCATATGGAACATGTAAGTACGCAGCGCTGTAAATCGAAGCATTGCAATTCAGGGTATGGCATGTTGTAGTGTGTGAATGCTTCCCTCCAATCATAGTGTTCCCTATACAAGCCAGCCAGTACAGAGTAACACCTAATATCATATTATCATCGTTGTCGTCGTCGTCAACATCATCATAATGATCATCATTTTCATCATCAACATCATCATAATGATCATCATTTTCATCATCAACATCATCATAATGATCATCATTTTCATCATCAACATCACTTTCGTCGTTATCATTATCATAACACCCATCGCCAGCACCAACATTAATGTAATTAAGTATATTGCCGGATGGTGGGGCAGTCTTGTACCCCCCCCCCCCCCCCACAAGCTTCTCTCTGTCTTGATGACCGTTATATGGTTGTCTGAGAATAAACATTCTCTCACTCCTGCTACTTGCAGGCTCTGTCTCACGAGAGAGAGAGAGAGAGAGAGAGAGAGAGAGAAAGAGAGAGAGAGAGAGAGAGAGAGAGAGAGAGAGAGAGAGAGAGAGAGAGAGAGAGAGAGAGAGAGAGAGAGAGAGAGAGAGAGAGAGAGAGAGAGAGAGAGAGACTATTGAATCAATTGTAAGGGAATTTCTGTTTTAAGACCACTACATCTCTGTCATTGAAAACAGTCTTCGCAAATTTTACAAATAAGAACCTGGAGATTTTCAAATTTAAGAGTCAAGATTCCGGATGCTTACAAAATTGTAACCTAGAAGACATGTAAAAAAAAATGAGTATGACTAGCAGCCATAACTGACAGCTCAGGTGAATCTTTATAAAGAAAATCCCCGTCTAGAAGGAGTTGAGAACACATGATGACCAGGCTGGATATTAAGCCTGCTAGCCACTACTGACCGCGTGTCAGCATTTTGTCGTATCCTTAGCCTGGATTCATGAATGGATGTCTGTAGTGGCCTCACTGGTTCACAGATTTCCCAGGGTTGTTCTGTAATTAAAATAAAACAGTTCCTTAGTATGAACCTGCCATGGCTATGTAGAGTGTAGGGACCGTTATGTCTTGTAGGTTTGAGAGCACGGAGGAATAGGTGGATATTCTTTGCCTCCCGTAGCGAACGAAGAGAGCTGATACTGAACACGCCTTCGACTGCGTGCAGTTATTGCCAACGTAATATCCTAACCATTACACCAGCACCCGCTACAATTCTGTAATTGATGAAAAATATACTATATGAGTATGATGTTCCTAAGAGAGCATCGTCAAGGTGATCAGACTATGGGTGGGTTGATCAGACTATGGGTCGGTTGATCCGACTATGAGCCGGCCTGGAAGTCTGCTAATCATATCTCGAAAGTCTCAGATGTATTGTCTGTCCTTCTACTGCAGGCCTCCACGCTGCAAGTGTGATCACTGACATGTCTCTCCACCCGCCAGTAACGATGCCCCCTTGAACGACCTCTTTCTCACTTGACAATAATTTTGTCCCCCCGGAAACACTTCTGTGGGTCTTCATGCCGTAAATAATCACCAAACGGCGACAATCTTCGCTTCTCTATGGCTTTGATCATTTGTTCCCATGTGTATTTTGTTGGGTTGAGTTGACATAAGGTTTCAAAATCCAAAATGATAAACAAGTAGCAAAATTAGTCTAAAAATATTATTTAATTATGGTGTTAGGACATTGTATCCATCCTGATATTAGTTTCAGCTGTTTTCTCCCATGAATGTGTTATTAAATTAGACACATGATCTGTTTGTTTGTTATCAACAGGATTTCTGAACATCCTGAATGAAAAAAAAAAAAAAATCAGAAAAGAGAAAGAAAGCTTATCCTGGTTTACTAAACATTCTTTAAATGGATCAAGTATTTGTGCAGGTCTCAAATCCCTAACAGTGACTCTTAAGTCGATTGATTGATTGATTGATTGATCTAGGAACCGACATCACAGCATTCGGGGCATTCCCATAAGCGCTCCGTCCCCATCCTCAGCAGCCAGCGAAGGGTTCCAACACCAATAGTACCAGTAGCAATCTGATTATTTGTCCGTCTCGCCTTTCCTCTGAGCGTCGAGCGTCGGCCAGATCCCCTCGTCAATACCTCGCTGCCTCATTCTTGCCAGACCATGGTGATCCATTTGCTCCTCCGAGGTGTACACGTGCCCCATAAGGCCGCAACCACGTCTGCCTTGTCATGCATCAATACTCCACCAAGTTTAGCAGAGCCAGCCAATCTGTCTGCCTGTTCATTCCCCAGCACACCGGCATGCCCCGGAGAAAAGATCCAGGCTATGCTTGCCACCCGTGACCTCCGAAGCGAAGCAAGCCACTCTGCACGAAGCATGCCTGTCCTCACCTTCCTCAGCATGCTTTCTGAGTCAGTTACAATCACGATGTGTGTGTGCATTGTGTTCTCGATCCAGCGGAAAGCTGCAGTGACCGCCTCCACCTCCATTCTTAAGCTAGATGTTGTGGTATCATTTGCCAGGCTCTCCTGCACCACACGTCGGCCATTAGCTTTTGCTATGAACCCCAAGGCACTTCTCCTACCTCTTGACACCGAACCACCTGTGTAGATAATCACATCACCCGAGCGAGCATTATCCTGAATTAGTTGCTGGATTTCCACTTCCGTGGCCCCTGCTGGCCATTCCCTGCACTCCCGGCTCAATGTGATTATAACTCTGCACAAGTCTGATTGCGCCGCTGGCACTCTGACCCACTCCTCTCCTCGCCTAATGTTCTCCAAGATGCACACATGTCTGATCGTATCCTTCGCCGGAGCCATCCATGATTTCCCTCTTATCAGTCGCTGACCCTTAACTGCGTCCAGCGCCTCATGCAAAGGGTGGTCTGTGTCTGCAGCTAATCTGAGGTATGCCTTCGCCTACATCACCTTGAGCCTACCAGCAATAGTCGGCAGATCAAGGATGTAACGCATACACACTACTGGGGTGTCTCTGGTGCATCCCAGAATGACCCGCATAACTTCGTTCTGTACGCGCTCTAACTTCACCAGCTGACTCTTTGAAACAGTGACCAGTCCTAAGTCCATAATCAATCACTGAGAGGATCAAGTGCTGGTATAGTGTGAAAAGCATTCTCTGCTCTTTGACCATTGCAGCCATAGTTTTAAGTGCATTGAGTCCCTTTTGAGATCCACCTCTTGAGTCGAGTGATGATTCAGATCTGGGGTTGTGAATATTCACGTCGGCTTGAGCTTAGACAGGCCTAAAGGCACTCGCGGAAAATAACAATGAGTATATATATATATATATATATATATATATATATATATATATATATATATATATATATATATATATATATATTGGCACCTTGCCGTCTTGACAGACGATAGCTTGTGCTTTTAAAAGGCATAATAACTTTTACCTATGGCGGTAGCGAATGTGACTGATAAGGACAATTCGCGCTGTAAATGTCCGTTCACAGTGGGTGCATGTGAACACGTGGTCATTTCCACCATCATGCACCATCTTACGTCTCACACGCTCGGTGTGTGACTTATTTGCAATAATTTTCTCCTTTGTCTTTATTCCATTTCTGATGTTTGCCCTCCATGCAACACGTTCAGCGGCGACTTGTTCCCAATGTGCATTATCAATGCCTGTATCAATCATGTCCCGCTTACACACATCTTTGTATCGTAGTAGAGGCCGACCCTGAGATCTCTTACCCATCTGTAATTCACCAAAAACGATGTCCTTTGGTATTATACCATCATCCATCCTCCTAAGATGTCCTATCCATCTAAGTCTGCGAAGATTGAGCATGGAATAAACCGTCACACAACCTGATCTTTCCAATACTTCAGTATTTGTGATTTCACAATGATTCAACAATGAGTAGTAACTCAGCGTAAACATGAAGTATAATTGATAAGCTGTACTGGAACACAATCACAAGTGATAAATAAACGTTGCGGCCCGAGCCTTCCTCAGCGCTCAAACAATGAACATACACTCTTACAACTACATAAAACATATACAAATGTAACTTAGCTGATGTTAATCCTATCCGACTGTCATCTGTACGGTTGTGACACGCGTTTTCTGTACAGTTAAATGAGATCACGCTGGCAATGCCTGCTGACCAGAAACATGTCATGAACAATTATTCATTTCTCATAAAAATTAGCGCCACGATACATACTTCAGGCTCTAAGCTTTGCATAACATAAAAATAAATGGTGGAAAGCAAGGTATGAAACATCACACAAAGAAGACAGTTGAATAAACATTTGCCAAGATACAGTGAATGTTCGCGAAAACAAATAGTGTTATTACCCATGAAGAAACATGGGCTAAAATGTACTAATAGCAACACAAAAAGTTGTAATTCTAGTCTAACGAAATGTCTTCATGGTTTATGGGAGGGGTTTCCAACAAGAGTGGCCACCCCCACATGTTTTCATGGTTTATGGGAGGGGTTTCCAACAAGAGTCGCCACCCCCAAATGTTTTCATGGTTTATGGGAGGGGTTTCCAACAAGAGTCGCCACCCCCAAATGTTTTCATGGTTTATGGGAGGGGTTTCCAACAAGAGTCGCCACCTCCACATGTCTTCATGGTTTATGGTAGGGGTTTTCAACAAGAGTCGCCACCCACAAATGTTTTCATGGTTTATGGGAGGGGTTTCCAACAAGAGTCGCCACCCCCCAAGTTTTTCATTGTTATGGAGGGGTGTCCAACAAAAGTCGCCACCCCCACATGTCTTCATGGTTTATGGGAGGGGTTTCCAACAAGAGTCGCCACCCCCACATGTCTTCAAGGTTTATGGTAGGGGTTTCCAACAAGAGTCGCCACCCCCAAATGTTTTCATGGTTTATGGGAGGGGTGTCCAACAAGAGTCGCCACCCCCACATGTCTTCATGGTTTATGGGAGGGGTGTCCAACAAGAGTCGCCACCCCTACATGTCTTCATGGTGTATGGGAGGGGTGTCCAACAAGAGTCGCCTCCCCCACATGTCTTCATGGTTTATGGGAGGGGTTTCCAACAACAGTCGCCGCGCCCACATGTTTTCTTGTAAGGCTTCTTGTGAGATCGCACTTATTGTTTTTTTAACGTTCGCTTGCCTTGATCTCAAGCCTAGACCATACATCTATTACTTCTAGAGCACTGGACTGATTTTTTTGCGCGTGGATTAGCTTTCCCTGTTACCATTCTCCCTGCCAACAGCCTAACCCACTCCGACTACTGAGACACTTGTAAGTTACGTCTCCAAGTCACGGACATTTTAGTCCGATGTTGGGGTTGAAACCGCTATCTCAGGATCAGCATATCGGGTGTTTTCAGAACGAGCGCTCTTATCCATTCGGCCATGCAGACCTCGGCAGTTGTTATTAATTGCAAGGATTTGGATAGGGACTTTGCCAGGCAGGTTATCAACACTGATTTATTTCACAATGACTTCCACAGTTAGTGTAGGCTGATGGTTGATACACTAAACAAAGTCACCCATGGACTACAGCTGAGGATACTATCAAGCAAATATTGAATGCCGGCCGTATTCTTACATATCATCCATCTACATTGTTTTATTTTCTATGGCAGATCTTTAACATCTTTCTTCAAGTTTCCAAAGCTGCTGGCCTTCACTAACTTCCTCCACATGAAATACACAAACACAATGATATCAATTGAATAACATTCTGTTACAAGTAGAAAAAAAGAAGAAGAGGAAAATGTCATTACTGAGGATGGTGTAAAGTTCATGACTGAAAAAAAAAAAAAAAAAAAAAAAAAATAATATATATATATATATATATATATATATATATATATATATATATATATATATATATATATATATATATATATATATATATATATATATATATATATATTCTTCTTCTTCTTCTTCAGCATTCCGAGCCATTGAGGTTCTTTGCTGCAAATACAATCTGTCTCCATTCGTCTCTCTGGTGGACCTTCTCTTGCCAGTCGTTGATTCCAAGTGCTTGTAGGTCTGTATGTATATTATCTCTCCACCGCCTTCTTGGTCTACCTCGGGGTCTACGGTCATTTATTTCCTGAGTGTAAGCGAGTTTTGTTTCCCTATTATCTTCCATTCTTTCTATATGCCCCAGCCATTGTAGTCTATTAGCCTTCATGATACCAGTGATTAGCGGGGACTTAAACAAATCATAAATGTCTTTGTTACTTCTTCTTTTCCACTCTCCACTTTGTGTATCCCTAATGGGTCCAAAGATGCGTCTTAAAATTTTGTTCTCAAAGGTTTGTAACAAGGCTTCGTCTCCTTTCGTTGTACTCCAGGTTTCAGAGCCATACAGCACAACTGGTCTGATCAGTGTTTTGTATATTGTGATTTTGGTGTTACGAGATAGCGCCTTTGATTTTAGTAGATGTTGTAGTGCATAGTATATCTTATTTCCAGAGTTGATTCTAGTTTGTATTTCTTCCCTTATGATGTTGGAGCAGTTGAAGATTGTACCCAGGTATTTGTATGTTTCCGTTCTTTTAATGGTCATATTATCTATTTGTATGTGGCCAGAGTTTTTAGCCATTCCGTCTCTTGAAATTACCATATATTCTGTCTTATCTTGGTTGATAACCAGCCCCATCTGTTGGGCTTTTTCCTTTAAGTGAGTCAATATTTCTAATGTCTTTTGTTCACTTTGCCCTATAATATCTATATCATCTGCATAACCAAGCAGCTTGGATGTTCCTCCAATATCACATTCCTCCTTTACCTTCCTTACAACTTTCTCTAGAGCCAGATTGAAGAGTAGCGGCGATAGTGCATCACCCTGTTTCAAGCCAGATGTTATTTGGAAGGGGTCTGATTTCCTGCCTTTATATGTTACTATATTATAAGTATCTTCCATGCATAGTTTGGTCATGTTAATTAACTTCCTTGGTATTCCAAATTCCTGCATAACATTCCATAGACTATTCCTATGGACACTATCATAAGCCTTTTTAAAATCCACAAAAATGTTATGGAGATCTCTTTTATATTCCCAATGTTTCTCGGCTATTTGTCGTAAGATAAATATCTGATCTATTGTTGATCTGTTTTGTCTAAAACCCGCCTGGTAGTCACCTAATATGTCTTCTGAATATGGTTTTAGTCTATTTAGTAATACTGCGGATAGTATCTTATAGCTTGTGGACAGTAGTGATATTCCTCTATAATTTCCACATTGGAACTTGTCTCCTTTCTTAAAGATAGGTATCAATAATGACTCTTTCCAGTCATGGGGTAATTCTTCTGTCCTCCAGATTTTTATTATTAGTTCGTATAGCTTTAGATGTAATGCATGGCCACCTGCCTTTATAAATTCAGCAGCAATTCCATCAGTCCCAGTTGCCTTATTGTTTTTAAGTCGTGTGATTACATATAGGATTTCTTCAAATGTAGGTTCTTCAATTTGTGGTTCGCATGTTAGAACCTCTTCCTGTGGGAAAATGTTACTTGGAGCTTCACAATTTAGTAATTCAATAAAATATTCTTTCCATGTGTTGCACATTTCTTCATTGGTATTTATCATATTCCCATTTTTGTCTTTTAAACCATATGTGTTTTGTTGGTGCCCTCGTTTCATTGACTTCAGTACTTTAAAAAACTTTCTGGATTCATTTTTCTGGTGATTAGTTTCCATATCTTTGATTATATTACTCATATATTCTCGCTTCTGCTGTCTGACTATTTTTGTAGCCTCTTTACATTCATTTCTATAATGCTCTTCCTTTTGGATGTTATTGATGTCATTTAACCATACATGTCTGGCATTCTTCTTCTTAGTGACTGCTTCTTCACATTTTTGATTGAACCATCTGTTCTTTCTATGCGTGGTTGACACACCGAGACATTCTTCTGCGGTAGATTGAAGTGTATTCTTGATGTTCAACCAAGTTTGGTCAACGCTTTCCTCCAAAGGGTTTTGAAAAGTTTCAAGTTTACATTTTATTTCATCTGTAAATTTCTCTTTGACTGTAATGTCTTGTAGTTTTTCTCTGTTATATGTTGGGTGTAATCTTTGTAATTTAGTATAGAAAGCTCTCTTAAGTTTTATTTTAAATTTTGCTCCAACGAGGAAATGGTCACTGTGGCACTCAGCTCCTCTATAACTTCTGACTTGCTGTATGTTTGATGCATTTCTGTTGTTAATTAAAATGTGATCTATTTGATTATAGGTTCTCTTGTCACATGATTTCCAAGTTTGTTTGTGTATATCCTTTCTTTGTAGTCTGGTACTGCTAATCTGCAGTCCTTTGGCTTCTGCCAGGTTGATGACTCTCCATCCATTATCATTTGAAGTTGTATGTAGGCTTTCCATACCGGCCACTTTTTTATTAGTTTGCTCTCTACCTATTTTTGCATTGAAGTCTCCCAGCACAATCAGGATGTCCTGTTTGGGGGTTTCTTCTATGACATCTTCCAGATCATTATAAAAGTCTTCTTTAATATCATCTTCTTTCTCTTCAGTAGGTGCATGTACATTAATCATCGTTATATTTTTCCATTTACCTTTTATTCGTAATTTACTAATCCTGTCATTAAAAGCTTTAAAGTTTAAAATGTTCCCCCATAACTCTTTTTTGATGACAAATCCTGTTCCTAATTCATGTTTATTTTGGGTGTTTCCTCCATATATTATAATCATTCCATTTTGCTCTAAAGTACCCTCTCCTGGCCACCTTATTTCTTGAATTGCTGTGATATCCATTTGATATTCAACCAGCTCCCGGGTTAGTTCTTCGGCCGCTCCAGCTCGATATAGTGTCCGTACATTCCATGTTCCAAATCTCAAAAGTCCTTTAACGTTCCAAGGTCGTTGTCCAGATAAGTCAGTCCGATATCGAGGCTCATGTATTTGTTTCGTAACAAAGAAAGGTTTTTACAAAGGTGGGGATGTTAACCCCACGCTTCAACCCCCAACCTGGAGGACCAGGGTGTTTCTCTTTGTCTGTTCTCTACCCTTTGACCTGTCCGGCTTGGGAGGCCCTGCTGGTAGCTACGCTACCGCCGGCATAGCTCTCAGGGTCATTGAGAAACTCAAGCTCCCCCACCACGACAAGGTGGAAACACCATCGGGGGAGATATATATATATATATATATAAAGCAGGGGTATGGGTATGTGATGTGATAGGCCATCACAGGTTGTAGGCCCTAAGGTACAGGGGACAAGTGGTCTGTCTCACCCTTACTTAGCGAGACGTGAAGGCAGGTGTCGCTCCCTCGACGGACCGAGGTCGTGACATTATAAGCGTAGCTACCTATCACCTACTCAAATGAGCTTGCTTAAGATTCGATATACAAATTTATTGTTACCGTGGTAGAGAACAAGGCTCTGTGTTGCGAGAAAAAGAGGTTAAGCATTGTATGGCTGTAAATCATGGAACACTAAGTTAAAAGGGAAGACAGAATCTGGATTCCACAGAGTTGTGGATCCCGTAAGCAGGCAGGGAGTCTAGTTGTGCATGAGGCCATTTCACTAACATGCGATTCCTCACACTCGGAGCAAACAACCATCATCGTTAGGTCATGTTCAGATACCAGACTGACTGGACAAGGTTCTGACAATCTGGAAGCTCGAAGGTTTAGAAGCAAAAGTCGACAGGAGGAGTACATGCTGGATGTTTTGACAGAGTGGCACGGAGATAGAGTTAGTGATCGAATTTATCAAGAACACAAAGGATAGATGTTTGTAGGGAAACATGATCGCCCCGCAACTCGCCATGGCACGGCATGATTATGTAAATGTGTGTGCGCGCGTGTGCGCGCGCGCGCGCGTGTGTGTGTGTGGTATCGTAAGTTACTTGGTTACTATGTCAAGTAATGGCGCCTGAGGAAAGGTTGAGAAACACTGGACGGCGCGATTGTGTCATCCACCAATCACGGAGTTGTTGAGGCATGTCCTTGTAAAGGTGCCGCATGAAAAACATAATTGGAGGAACTAGAAGAGACAAGCGCAATGAGAGCTATTCTTGGAAAGATGACATAAGTATAATACAGGGATTATGCCTGGCATAAGATTGTGAGAAGCATGAACAAACTAGAGGGTCCCCCCCCCCCGGTGCAACAGATACTTTAAAAAAATGTAACATATGTGAAGGCACTGTAGGCAATATTACGTTCATTGGTGTTATATTCTGCTGCAGTCAAGATGTGCCTGCTCGTGTTTAAATAGGATTTCATCCAGTGGCACCGCAAGTTGGAACACTGCTTCTTAGATCTCATGTGAGGGTGTGACCAACATATCAATAGCGGGGGAAGGGGCTGACTACTCCTGGGGGAAAACACAAGTGAATGGGGCTAGACACACAACTAATGAATGAAGTAACTGATAAAAGTAGAAGCAGTAGCAGCAGCAAAGACAACAATACCTTTAATAATAAATAATAATAGTTATAATAATTTTGGCGAATAAGACAACTGTATATGTGGATTGACGCCGTTGACAGCAGATAATATACTCCAAGACTCTCACAATATTAGCATATTTAGACAAACCCTTTGGCCTAGAGAAACAACAGTGAAAAATAAACTCTATGTGTCACTGAGTGAACTAAAACAAAGCATAATATAAGAGATAACATTGCAGATATAGACACATTTCATGGAAGAGAAAGAAGAATAGGTAAAAATAATAATACAAGTATAGGTAAAACAAATATCAACAGAAGGTTACAGGTGGGGGACAGTGTAGATGTGTACTCACGGAAGAAAGTCACCATATTGTGGCACACAGTCAACAAATGTTTGTTGTGTACGTCTAGCATTGTTTATGTTTACTTACCGCCCCTGTGGTCTGGTGTTCCAATCCTTACCCAGGCGGGTAAAAAAAATAACCCGGGCGCCTAGGTTGATTCAGTCTAAACTGGGAATCAGTAAACGACATGGGAAGTGAAGACGGCCGGCGTGGTACTGACATCGTCCATAGAATGCCGGCGTGGTACTGACATCGACCATAGAATGCCGGCGTGGTACTGACATCGTCCATGGAATGCCGGCGTGGTACTGACATCGCACATCGAATGCCCAACGGTCTGGAAAAATATACGGCCAACACCATGAACCCAACAGGCCTCGAGGAGTGTACACAGATTGTTTAGGTTGTTTACACGCAGGTATAAATTTGTTAACTCTGTGTCCCTGGCACTTGTTACATCAGTTCTCGTTAGCCTTATTGTCACGTTAACCTAGTCTGCCCAAAATGTTATTGTTTTAACCGTTTCATATACAAGCTTGCTGTACTTTAAATAACAACTGCTGGAATTGACATGTTTGTTGAAATAAATGCATGGGTTAAGAATAGTTAAATTATGATAGTGAGAGAAAGGTAGACTCTCATCATGTTCCTCTTGTACCTTGCGGTGTCGAGGTGAAGTACTTCGTGAGAGAGCCCGATTATGGGCTTCATATATCGATATTCACATGGACTCTGCTATTCCCTTCGTCCAACGTTTACGTGGTCGGCCTCTTCCTCTGTTTCCATCTGCGCCATAGGGGATGGACTCCCTGTGGTCAGATTAGAATCCTAAACCTGCGACTGGCTTAGCAAGTCGGCAGGGGATCTTCATACTGCTCGTAGAAAAATTAAGAAGTATAAACGGAGAAAGGTAGACGAGTGTGGGAAATGTGAAAGTTGAGGACGAATGCATGAATAAATGAATGAATCCATCCATCCCTCCATGCCGGTAAGCGTGGGCTGTCATGATTCGCCATTTCACTCGATCACCAGAGTCGTGGATCAGTTCAGTGTTCTTGTCTCGACCATGTCACGTGGTCAGACCATCCAGGTATTTACGTCTCTGTCTTCCCTTGTTCTCTTCCCCTCGATCTTGCCAATTGTCACCAAGTTCTCTAATTTATTTCTTCTCATAACATATCCAAAAAATTTTGACTGTCTACGCCTAATTCCTCTATTCATTTTACGATTTTCATTTGTTTCTTGTAGTACTTGGTCATAGGATTTTCTGTATGTCCATTGTAATCTTTGCATTTTTCTCCGAAACCACATTTCCACAGCCATAAGATGTTTTTGTTTCAGCCCGACTGCTCATTGTCTAAGCTTCACATTCATACAAAAGTACAGGCTCTATGTAGCACCTCAACACCATTTTTCTCGTTTCAGTTGACATCTTTTTATTGCTCAGTATGTTTTTCATCTTGCTAAAGGCTACTTTCGCCATGACGATTCTTGTTCTAATCTCTTCAAGACATCTCCCATCACATGTTATTGCTGACCCGAGATAATTGTACCGATTCACTTGTTGAAGAATATTCCCATTTACTTGTATATTACATTGTGGTATTTCCTTATTCCTAGTGACCCATGCACCCACTGTGGGCAAACATTTGCAGCAATAATTGACCTTACCAGCCACACTCGCCACCGCCATGGATCCTAGTTATTAAGCCTCAGTATCCAGAGGGGTCAGGTCAAAGAAGAATGGCTACACAGCTACTTGCTGCCGCTGCCAAAACCGAACAAAGACCACTCCAAGATAAGCGGCTAAAGAATCATTACGATGCAGAATACTGTTGGCAAGCTACTGGAGAAAATTGTAGCACACAGACTTGCTTGGGACTTGGAACAGCTCGGCTGCTTCCCGCCCACACTTGGAGGATACAGACGCAACAAAGAGTCATGGCTGAATGCGGCGGTCTTTGCTCAAGATGTTTACGAAGGATTTCAGGTCAGAGAAGAGACATGTGCGGCCGCCATAGACTTAGAGGACGCATATAACAGAGTATCTTTCGAGCACTTGATGCAAACCCTCCTCAGACTGAAAGTGCACCCTCACCTTGTACGATGGATAGCTGCAGTTCTACTCCAAAGGAAGGTGGTGCTAAGATGCGGGAGTTGGTCTTCTGAGCCGATAACGATATGTCCAGGATTGCCGCAGGGTTCACCACTGTCACCAGTACTATTCAACGTGTATACGGTGCCGATCACTGAACAACAGTTGGATGGGAGGGGTAGGACTCTGTCATTCGTTGATGACATCCTCGTGTATCGACATGGTCGAGATAGACAGGCGGTTGCCAATGATATGCAGGGCGAACTAGATCGAATTTCCTCATGGTGTGCTGATGCCGATGCCCTTGTCAACCCTGCAAAGGCAACGGTTACATGGTTCTCACTAAACAACCATATTGTGAAAACAGACCTGCCGGCAGTAAGAATGGATGGGAGCATTCTGAGTAGAACCCAGTCAATGACATATCTTGGCGTGAGGCTTGATCGTAGCCTGTCCTTCAGAGATCATGTCGATTATGTCATAACGAAGGCTCGAAAAGGTTTGGCAGCAATGAGAGTCATGGCGACTGCCAATATCGAGCAAAGACTGCTATTACTTCTGTTCCAAGGACTTGTGCTTTCACGCATCGAGTATGCCCTGGCCATCCTCACTGTCAGCCCTACACAGATTGGAAGACTTGAAAAGGTACAAAACGAAGCCATGCGCATCATTTTGGGCTGCACGAGAGACACCAGCTGTGTAGCAATGAGATACCTCCTTGACTTCCCGACAATGGAACACAGGATCAAGATCTGGAGAGCTCGTGCATACTTAAGAATAAGTGCAGATGAGCAGCACCCTCTGCATGACGCTGTATTCAGAGAAAAGGGTGACAGGCTAAAGAGGGGCAAATCATGGATGGGTCGGGCGGAAGATGTCGTCGGACAGGTCTGCAGTCTTACCAGTATCAACCCCGGCAAGGAATGGGTGCCGGTGCCTCCAGCTTTTAAGTGTACCTTCTCCTGCATTATCACACTCGACAGACGGTGCAGAGAGCAGAACCCTGCCGCTGTCAATGCAGAGGTTAACGCGCTCATCTATGATCACTCAGATAGCCCCGAAGTGCTCATCTATACAGATGGATCTGTTGTAAAGCAGCAGAGAAGTGCGTGGGCATTTACAGCCCGTTCAGCGGGCCGAACCGTTCAAGAATCCAGTGGTGCCCACTCTATGACCACGAGCAGCATGACGATGGAGGTGATGGCAGTTACACAGGCTTTCATATGGCTGGAATCACAGCATTATACCAACGTGTGTGTACTAAGTGATTCAATGAGCATGATTCAGAAGGTCGAAGCTGGATCTGTACGTAGACAGTGGACTGAGTCGCTGCGGAAGTCTGTTGTCCGCAAAGTCACCTTCATCTTCGTCCCGGGACATGCGGGAGTCGAGGGAAATGAACGAGCTGATAAATTGGCTGGCTCTGCACCCCCTGTAGATGGCCAGCGCATGGATCGTGCCGATGTTATTAACGCCCTTAAAGATATGGCGAGAACAGAGGATTTTGACGCCAGTGATTCCACATCGCTTTCCAGGATGAAAGACCTGGGAGTAAGAATCGGCACAGCCAGACGCGAGAGGTACATCGGGAAAACAAAGCGCCTCGTCAACCAACACAGAACTGGCACTATTAGCCACCGGACGCTGATGCATATGCTGGGGGGAGGATCTGAGCACCTATGGACATGTCCGGAGTGCAACGAAGATACCCCAACTGATAACTAACTAACTAACTATTAAGCCTTTTTGAAGCACAATGTACCAAATTATCGTCTGTCAAGACGGAAAGGTGCCAATGCAATGCAATGCAAGTGACGACCATAATCTGTCTCTTCTTACAATTTAATTCTAACCCTAGTTGTTCACTGCGTGCAACAACTGCATCTACTAATTGTTGCAGATCCTGTTCATTGTCTGCAATCAATACTGCATCATCTGCATATCTAATGATATTGATGTTTCGTCCCCTTATGATGATTCTATTTATATCTTCTACATTTCTGAAGGTATTTTCACTGTATGGGGAAAAGATCTGGTGACATTACACACCCCTGTCTCAAACCTCTCTTAATAGGCTGATACTGACCCACTTCGTTATCAATCCTCATGGCAGCTTGTTGTTTCCAATATATGTGTTTTATAAGTCTAATGTCTTTCCCATCAATTTGTAGATCTGCAAGCATCTCTACCATGCTGACATGTCTAACTCTATAGAACGTCTTTGTGTGGTCAATAAAGCAAAGATGTATATCTTTGTTGATCGTCCTCCGTGGCGAAGGATTTACGAACGCGATTCGTAATCCAGTATACCCGGGTTCGAAACACAGTGGTGCTGGTTTTTTCGAAACAGGTATAGGTGCCGGTCTTTTCAGAAAGCAATGGCAAACTACTGAACGTAAAACTTGCCCAGGAATCACGAACAGCCAAAATGCCGGGGTTGACTGCTACGTCCTGTGTAATTTAATATCTTTGCTTACTTCTTTAGAACGTTCAATTACTGTTCGCAACATATACACAGCATTTACTGTAACTTTGCCTTCTATAAACCCGCATGGTTCTTCTCATATTTCGGGTTGCATGTTCTTCCTAACTCTTTGCATGATAATTCTTAGCAAAATCTTCGTGATGTGACTCATTATACTAATTGTTCGATGTCGATAAAATTCCTAATTTCTTTGGGATTGCAATAAGTACAAAATTACGTAATTCAGGAGGTATATCTCCGGTATCATATATTGTGTTCAGCAGTCTGGAGACTTGATCTATTCCATATTCTTCTAAAGCAATAATAATTTCGGTTGTGATGTTATCTGAACAGGAGGTCTTGCCAGTTTTAATATGGTTAAGAACATTCGTCTTCAAAATTGGTGGTCCTTCATTATTAATTCGAATATCATACTGTTCATCTCTGTTATCATCATAATGGTTTTTCATATAATCTGACCATACATGCAGTCTCTGATCTTTTTATATTATGATTTTGAATGAATACAGTTGCTAAATATTAAGACCACAAGAAAAGCTTGATTCGATTCTCAAGGATTTTTCGATATACATGATGAAATATTCACACTGATACTGGAGAAGAAATCTCTCCACCGAATGCTGCTCGCTGAAATAAAAATCGGAAACTCATCGCTGGGAGCCTTTTGGCCGTTGAAAGAACTCGAGAAACAAATACACCGATTCTGCTATTTCACTCATAGAATTCGACGTTTGATTTTTAATGCTTCCTTCTTCTGTTATCCATAACAGCGAATCCACATCGGTGTGTTTGTTTCTCGTGTTAACACAGTTGCCTCAAGTCCCTCACCGTCAGGGATATTTCTGCTCTTTCTCCTTCTCCTTCTTTGTCTCATTAAAGCCCATGCCGTGTGGCGTCGGTGCACCATGTCTGTCTACAGTCGCTATCTCTTGTGTGGCCTCGGTGCACCATGTCTGTCTACAGTCGCTATCTCTTGTGTGGCGTCGGTGCAGCATGTCTGTCTACAGTCGCTATCTCTTGTGCTGCGAATTATTTCTGATAGCGACGTTCCTCCAAAAGAAAACTCTAACCTGCACAGTTCGCGGCGACTGCACTAGCCAGGCGGCCTTAATTCCTCAGGCTCAAAGACCTCCCTGTCATACACCGCAAGGTACTATATTGGCAGTAAATTACAGTTGATAATGATAGACGTTCCTCCATACCATGATGCCATTGTCTCTCCTAATCATCCACTGCTTCCCCCCCCCCTCTCTCTCTCTCTCTCTCTCTCTCTCTCTCTCTCTCTCTCTCTCTCTCTCTCTCTCTCTCTCTTCTCTGCGCATTAAAAAAAATTTTTGCATATCTTTTACAGGACATCGCTGTCAACATCAGCATCTTTCCGCTGATTGCTGATTTCTTGGCAAGATTACGCTCAGTAGTTTGCCATTGCTTTCTGAGCGGCTGGCTCACATACCCCGTAAGTTACCGACGCGATTCGAACCACTACCAATTCTCACCGTCGTCATGTTACTTACGAGAGTATACGAGATTACGGAGAAAAGTCGCTAACTCTAGGCCAGGAAGCCGGCTCTCTGCGCATTAACCAAGCAAATTAGCAAATCAACCAATCATGCTTCTTTAAATGTTGGTAATTGACCAGGCCCAGCTTAATGGTCTAATGTGTTTGTGCTTCTTGTGTTTCTAACATGCTTTGGCCATATTAAGTGTGGCTGTCGCTTGCATGGAACAGTGATGGGCGGCACGGTTCCAGCTAGAAGAGGCACGGTTCCACCAGCATGAAGATGGACACAGGACATGACAGACACCTGGGGCATAAGGGCACATAAGGCGGGAGAAATGGCTAGAGATCGAGAAACTTGTCGACTGCTCCTGGTGAGAGCGACGTTCTGCAAAGAATCTGCTACATGATGATGATAACGACGAGTACTATAAAATGATGGGTACGAATTTCATAGTTGTTTGTTCAAGCGGACGATAGGCTATGCAATTAAACACACATTTTAAAGGACGTGTAGCTATCGTGCTCTTACCACTGTGGTTTCATCATTAAGGCGCTGTCATCATTTTGAGGTCACAGTTTTCAATCTCAGCGTGCCTATGGCTTTCAATTTTCCTTTTGTCCAGTGTTGATGTCTTATTTCTTCTTGGTCCAGCACAACGTCCACTCACAGTTCAGAGATGACACCCTTAATCGTCAGTCTTGCAGCTTCGTCTTTCTATAGTCTGTCCAGTAATGAATGCCGTCATTCACGATCAATTATTTTGAAAACTGTCTGTTGCATCGTTATGAAATTTTTCCTGCCGTCTTATATTTACCCCCACCCAAGGAATATGTCTTTGATAGGTCCAAAAGCTACTTAAATCATCGACATTTCTTAGATGTTTTTGCGAAAATGTAGTGAATCCACGCTAACAAACTAGTCTTACAGTAAAGCACGTTATTTTGGGTAACGATACAAGTACAAGGCGTAGCCAGATTCGTATGCGAGTGGGTGCAATAAAAAAAAGTAGCTTGAAAGCCGACAGGATCGACTGCATTGCACCGGGTTTTTATCCCACATGGCCCAGTCTCTTTCCTCAGCGCGAAAAGCGTCGCACAAAGCACGAACTCCGTAGCTCAAGCGACGACCCCCGGGAGTCTCCGAAAAAATACACCCGTGAAATGAAGGACGCTGCCAGGAATCGAACATACAACCTTCGGAGCCCGAGTCAGACGGCTTGACCACTTCACCACGGAGACTCCCGAGAGGGGTGCAATCAGAGGGGTGTAATATTTGTAAAGACAGAAATTACAGAGGCATGGGATAAATAATGTGTAAACTAACAGGAAAGTAGAAGGAATATATTTCTTCAGCTGCTGGTTAATAATGTGTACACAAGTATTTATGTTACTAGGATGCATTTAGCTTTTTATATTGAGTTCGTGAAAGCTTCCAAATAGCTGTGCGTTAATGTGCGTATGCAGTGACCAGAAATGATACCGCAATTTAGTCATCATGTGTCAATTTTTAAGGATCTGTTCAGCTGTCTGTATAATTTGTTCACACGTACACATGGGCGACAGACCCGCTTTGAGTCTTCGTGAAAGATTGTCTACTCTGCTGTTTACCGTTCAGAGAGTGAACATGATTACCTGATTTGCACTATGAAAATAGTTGTCAGTATATCTGTAGTGGGCTTTCTTCCTAACGACCAAGATGTTGGTCCTCTTTTCATTGAAGTTTATAGGTTGATTAGTATGCACGTGTGTTGTCCCCTAATTTGACAACGTATTTGCTCTCACGTTTCTTGTTATGCCACAATATGTCAATTTTCACCGGAATATTAATCGTTTAGTGTGTGTGTGTGTGTGTGTGTGTGTGTGTGTGTGTGTGTGTGTGTGTGTGTGTGTGTGTGTGTGTGTGTGTGTGTGTGTATTTTATTTTCCAATACCAGTTGTTTGTCACCGCTGAGGGCTTGCGGAATTGAAAATTCATCACTGTGGAATACAAACTGTTGCCATTGCCATTGACATTGTGCTGATGCTGTAATGTTTAGGGTCTGCAATTCGTC
Organism: Cepaea nemoralis; assembly: GCA_014155875.1. Classification (NCBI taxonomy): domain Eukaryota; kingdom Metazoa; phylum Mollusca; class Gastropoda; order Stylommatophora; family Helicidae; genus Cepaea; species Cepaea nemoralis. The sequence continues at coordinate 236,577 of JACEFZ010005737.1, forward strand.
TGAATAGTTGGAGCAAAATACCCCAGTAAGTGTGCACGTGGATTAAGGTCTGCGATCTGCTCAGACCTTAATCTGTTCGGACGATTCCAGTAGGTTGATGACAGCTCTCGGTTGCATAAAATTAAATCCATCCTTTCTACAATAGTCCTCTTCCTCTTTCAACACATGGTCCTCACATTTTGTCCAGTAACTTTGATCAATATTCAATAGCGCGGACTGGGTTAGTATCTTGACGTCAGACAATTTGTTGTTGTTGTTGTTTGTGCATCAAGAATGATGATGACCATTCATTTCATCCAGTGGGGTTGAAAGTATGGAGCCGTGAGTTTTAAGATGGCTGATTGTCACGGAAAATAAACTTGTTAGTTGCGATCGATGACAAACAAGACCCGACATTAGTCTGCAAAACAACCAACCCTTTGATGTTGTACAGACTGAGAAAAATACGTCGATAAAACTGTCTACACACGATCGGCATTTCTAACTGAGAAACAAGATACGTCGCGTCAAAATGTCTACCCCTGGTCGGCGAATCTTTATGATGTGGGTTGTTCGAGAAACGAATAACAACGCCAAACGTCTGCCAAGGCGGTAGTAGCCTTTGAAGTGCTAGACGGAAAGTCTGGACAGAGGCGGGATGGATTCTGTGATGTGGGGAATTCTGTGGTTCACAGACAGACTGAACTATTGATGTACGGGACAAAGAATTTCCCAAAATGAAAGCAAATTTGACGGCGGATTGACTCCAGTTAGTCTAGAACAGGAGGAGGAAACCAGATTCTGGACGGATCAGCGTCTAGACTTTTTGGTGACGTCACTCCAGCCCATATAAAAAGCGTTGCGGTAAACAAGTGGAGTTAGTCGATCAAGATTTCTGAAGTGGGAAAGATCGGTGCAGTTTTCCGAGTTGTGCTCAATGAAAGAAACTAGGGTGTCAAATTGTTGATATTTATCGGCGGACATAGATCCAGTCTGTGATTGCCTAGTTTCGATTAGCAACCGGAATAGGCATATGGTAGGCTATTAATCATATCTAACTTAGAGTATGATTAGGAATAGAGTACAGTACTGTGCGGTGATATAATGTATTATAGGTGCGGTGATATAATGTATTATAGGTGTGGTGATATAATGTATTATGATTAGTGATAGAATGTTCTATAAGTGCGGTGCTAGAAAGTATCATAGGAGCGTCGGCACTAGTATTCTATTGTGTGGCTTCAACTAGCTTGTGTGATATATCATTTTACTCAGGGAGTTGAGGACAATGTAGTGGAATAATAATTAGAGAGATTAAGGATGGTTGAGAGGGAGGAGAGGAATGTGAAATGGTAGGATCTTCCAGTAGGGCATCTGCTGGGTTTCTACCCGTTCCTTTATTCTTTCCTGGTGTTGCCATGTCTCCGATCATATGATGAGTTATTTGGCCGAATGACAGAGATCGGATCTCTGTTATAGATCTGAGTGCTGCTATTGGCCTACACTCACCTAATTCCGGCCAGGACTGAGTTGCCCTCACCATAGTATTCTCTATTCTACAGGTTCCATTTACAGGTCCACGTATGTGTGCTATGATTTTCAACAGTGAAGCTAACACATTTTAGAAGATGATGGCTCAGAATTTGAAGACAGAAGTTGCTGAGAGGCCGCTACATTGGGCTTATACCCAAGTTGGTTTGCGGGAACCTAGCTTCTGCTGAGCAGGACATGCTGATGAGATTTATGTTTAGCAAGTGATAGTTGTATCACTGAACAGTCAGAACATTGTAGATATACACTACTGATAACAGGAACATTCATACAAAAGTTATACTGATACCTAGAACATTCAGAGTGTGGTGTTAATATGGGGAATCTTTAAAACCAGTAACACTAGATCCATTAAGATTTCCCCAGTAACAGTGACAATAGGGTTAGAATTTTTCTGATTAACAATCAGTTAAGTAACAGAGGAAATTCATAGTGGGAATCAGATTGAAGACTCTCATTAGACAGTGTTTGTCATGGGTGTCCAAGCATCCTAGTGGTTCAAGAGACAACGGAGGAAGTCTTCACGTGACCGGAGGAGCATCACCTTGGTGAGGTTGCTTGTCTGGAATACATGGTGCTAGTGTGTTCTCAGCACAGTGATGAGAATGACTATACTCCTGAACACTGATCTGAGTCTATAGACACTTTAGAGTACACGTCACACATTCTACACCTTATACACACACACACTTCTCCTACATATACTCTTTGCTTTAATAAATTTCTTGTTTTTATTTGTTGAAGCTAGAGTTGTCAAGTATGTTATGTTGGGGAAGAATGAGAGGGGGGGGGCATGATCCAGGGGTGAGTAAGAGTGAGAAGAAGGTGTCTTCAGATTGAGGGAGTGTTGTGGACGGAGTCTGCTGGATATCTCCAGGATAGAGATATTGAATTAAAACAAATGTGGGTGTTGATTCCCCTCACTCCAGGTACGACACTAAAGTGGTAAAGAAGAACAAATAACTACTACGACATTCATTCTTTACACACACGACACTGATAAGGCCTATTTTGGCTCGAAATGTTCTTTGACAATGTGGACAAAGAATGCTTGACGTTTCTGGAATAGGATTTTCTGCAGTGGTTTTTATGTTCTATCGTTTCTTTACATCTCTTGCAGTCCTGGTTGCCTCACAAGTGACTGCGCCCTTGCGTAATGACGCACGCTACGAATTTCGGTCTCTGACTGCAGTCTCCCAGGTATCATGATGAATTCCAAAAGCATTCAGTGAGATTTTCAGAGTGTCTTTAAAGCGTTTCCTCTGGCCGCATTGGGAGCGTTTACCACAACGCAACTCACCGTAAAAAATTCGTTTAGGGAGCCTGTGATCTGGCATGCGAGTCAAGTGACCAGCCCAGCGAATCTGATTCTTCATTAGTAGAATGTGGATACTGGGCATGGACGCTCTTTCTAGGACTTCAGTGTCTGGGATCTTGTCCTGCCATTTAATCGTCAGTAACTTCCTAAGGCAGACTGTGTGGAAGTGGTTTAATTTCCTAGCGTGTCGCTGATAAACAGTCCAGGATTCACAATCATTTAGCAGTGTGGATAACACAACTGCTTTATAGACTTTCAGCTTTGTTTGCAGGCTTATTCCATTTCTGTCACATACATTCTTGTGCAGTGCTGGCCTTGGAGATTCTTGCATTCTCTTCATCATCAGTTGTGGCAGCTTGTGACACAGTGCTGCGAAGATAGGTGAATTTGTCCACAACACTTAGACTATGACCATTCACTTTGATATTCGGCACAGTGTGATTATTCCCTGGAGCTGGCTGGTACATAACTACAGTCTTCTCCAAATTGATATTGAGGCCAAAGTTGGCACAGGCATGTGAGAAAGCTGAAACATTATGTTGCATGTCCGTCTCTGAGTTGGCAATCAACAGCAAACAGGAGCTCTCTGACGGTGTCGCTGTCAATTTTGGTTTTAGCTTTCAGCCTTCTGAGATTGATTAACTGTCCATCCATGCGATAGTTGATGTCTATTCCAATGTCGTTGTTCTCGAAGGCATTCTTCAACATAGCTGAAAACATAAGGCTGAACAGTGTTGGTGCCAGGACACATCCTTGTTTCACTCTAGTGGTGACAGGAAAGGGTTCAGACAGTTCACCTTTTTCCTGTACTCTTGCATGCATGCCATCGTGAAATAGCCGCACTATTTGGACAAACTTTCGTGGACAGCCATATTTTGCCATAATCTTCCACAGTCCTTCTCTGCTGACTGTATCAAAAGCCTTGGTAAGGTCAATGAAAGTGGAGAACATTTCGCAGTTCTGTTCCTGACATTTCTCTTGCAGCTGCCTTGCAGCGAAAATCATGTCGACAGTTCCACGTTCTTTTCTGAAGCCACACTGGCTCTCGGGAAGAAGACCTTGATCGAGATGGGCTGTGAGGAGATTGAGAAGAATTCTGGCGAGTATCTTCCCTGCAATTGAAAGCAAGGAGATGCCTCGGTGGTTGTTACAGGATTGGCGGTGTCCTTTTCGTTTGTGAAGGTGGACTATTGACGCGTCCTTGAAATCTTGTGGCATGGTCTCGTTCACCCATATGTTTGTAAAGACTTAGTGAAGCTGCTCTGTTAGGCAACTTGACATAGACAATTTGAATGCAGTATTGGCAGCTGCCACCTGACCTTTAATTTTAGCCCACACAAGTTCTATAGGGTTTAAATGAGAATGATACGGCTGAAGTCTCAAGCACCTTTGGCCATGCTCTTCTATCAACTTGTCGATTTGATATTTTTTGCTTTTTTGTGCATGTTTTACAAGGTACAACAACTGTATCTTGAAATATGTTTCTGGAAATGGTATATTTCCACTTCGGCGAAATATCTGTATTGCTTCCTTTGTGCTCTATACCGTAGGTATTATGTCTTCTTGGACAACAACATTGTGATATGATGCACTGTCCATGATTAGACAAGACGGTCTATCAAAGGAGGGAAGTACTGTATTCTCGAGCCAATCTCTAAAGACATTACCATTCATCTCATTATGATAATCCATATTGTCTGTATGCTTTGATACGAACACGAGTCCAGCATTCTGTAGTAAGCCATTATGAGTATTACCAGCATAGGCTATGACCAAACGCTGTCGTTTACTACTGGGGACATAATGCTTTATCTTTCCATCCACTGATTGCCATTCCTTTTCACTTGTGTGGTGCACATTAATCCAAATACACTATGTCATAATTTTCTTTGCACTTTTCTCTTATTTCACGTAGGTATCTGCTTCCCATGGCTTCTAATTGCTGTTGCTCGCAAAGGATATTTCTACCTCCCTTGTACTTTCTAAAAGTGAAGCCTAATGTCCTTATAACTTTCCACAAAGTTGTTTTGAATAGCTCTATGTTATTGTTCTTTCTCAACCAAACCCTAAGTTTTCTTACAGTCACTGTTTCTTTGGCATCCATCATTTTTATAATAACTCGCCTTATGACATCCTCTAAAAAGTACTGGAGAGTTTTTGTCATAGACCATAACTTTAGGAAGGGAAAATCCCAACTGCCCCTCCCCGCTGTAGAGGATGGAAACACACCACGGTGTGGCTAACACAGCTCTGGGGACCGAGTATCCACCGGAATAAGTGGACAACTCTGCAGCTGAGCAGAGCAGGGCACTCACTTGTCCTGACAGTCGGAAATTGCTGTCAAAGGCAGAGTTAAAAGACCACCATGTGAATGTGGAAGGCAAGGGGAAACCACCACATTATCTTCCCAAGATTTCATGGCGACACACATTTCAGAAATAGTGAACGACGTTAATGGCTGTCTTAGGACATCCTCGTCCGGTAGGGACAGTCATGAGCCACAGGTGACACCAGACCGTCATCCAGCTACTGATGGCAAAACTAAAACTATAACTAAACTAAATAAATTTAGAGTAGGAACATGGAATGTTAGGACATTAAATGAGCTAGGAAAGTTAAACAATGTTCTAAGAGAAATGGAAAACATGAAAATGAATATACTAGGCATAAGTGAGATGAGATGGAAGGGATCTGGCAAAATTATAACCGACAAACACACAATAATTTATTCTGGAGGGGACACACATGAAAAAGGTGTAGGAATAATATTTGATGAAAATACAGCCAAATCTATGACTGGATACTGGTGCATTTCAGATAGAGTTATAATGGTCAAAATCAAAGGCAAACCAATAGATATAAATATTATACAAGTATATGCACCAACAACAAACAGTAGTGATGAAGATATACAAAACTTTTACGATGAAGTTGAAATGGCAATAGCCCAAATTGGATCACAAGAAATAAAAATAATACTGGGGGATTTTAATGCAAAAGTAGGAAAGGGAAAAATAGAGGATATAGTGGGGAATTACGGTTTAGGTACAAGAAATGAAAGAGGAGAGAAACTAATAGAATGGGCAAATATTAATGATATGATAATTGGAAACACATGGTTTAAACACCATAAAAGACGACTATACACATGGAAAAGCCCTGATATGAAAATACGCAACCAAATTGACTACATACTTATTAATAAAAGATTTAGAAATGCATTAATTAATGTAAAGACAATGCCTGGTGCTGACGGTAACAGTGATCATGTACCACTATGTGGACAAATAAAAGTAAGATTAAAGAGAGGGGAAAAATGGTTAAAAACTTGAGACTTAATAAAGAGGTTCTGAAAGTAGATAAAGAAATTCAAGAACAATACAGAGTGACTGTGAAAAATAGGTACAATGCAATAGCTAAAATACAGAGTATAGATGAACAATGGGAAATGTTAAGGGACTCCATTCATCAAACTAGCAAAGAAATATTACCGGAGAGAAGCCAAAAGCTAAGAAAAAATGGATGAATGCAGAAATCTTAAGGCTGATGGACAAAAGGAAACAGAATAAAATTGACAAACAAGAGTATGCTAAGATAAATAAAGAAATAAGAGATAAATGTGTGAAGGCAAAAGAAAGTTGGTTAAATGAGCAATGCAGAAAAATTGAATTAAATTCCATTAAAGATCAAAAAAGTATGCACAGACAAATCAGCGAGCTCACAGGAAGAAAAATAAGAATAAATACAGGGTGTTTGAAATCAAAAACAGGACAGATTTTATTGGAGGAAGGTGCTATAATGAAGAGGTGGAATGAGTATATAAGAGAATTATATAATGGAGAAAGGGAAGAATTAACAGAAGAAAGTAACTTAGAAGGCCCACCTATTCTAAAAGAAGAAGTCGCTGACGCTATGAAACATATGAAGAAAGGAAAAACAGCTGGGCCAGATGAAATCACAGTAGAAGAATTAGAAGTATTGGGAGAATTTGGGGTAGATATATTAACCAAAATGTTGAATGATATTTACAACTGTGGATATTTACCGAGCGATATGCTGAAATCTGTATTTATAGCAATACCAAAGAGACCAGGAGCACTTGAATGCGAAGATTTTCGTACAATTAACCTCATAAACCATGTCACTAAGCTTCTACTCAGAATTATAATGAGAAGAACAAGAAAGAAAATAAAAATGGAAATTAGTGAAGAACAGTATGGTTTTATGGAAGGAAAGGGTACAAACAATGCAATATATATATATTACGAACACTAATAGAAAGATCAATAGAGAAACAGAGAGACATATATGTATGCTTCATAGATTATACTAAGGCATTTGATAAAGTAAAACATGATGAGCTGATTAAAATGTTGGAAGATATCAACATTGATGGGAAAGATTTAAGAATAATAAAGAATATATACTGGAACCAAGTAGCAGCAATTAAAATGGGAAATAAAGAGGGTAGTTACGAACAGATAAAGCTAGGAGTACGACAGGGGTGTGTCTTGTCACCCGATCTCTTCTCCCTGTATAGCGAAGTAATAATGAGAGAGATCAAAGAGAAGCCAGGAATACTAATCGGAGGATATAATATAAACAATATACGCTATGCAGATGACACAGTATTGGTAGCGGATAATGCAACAGACCTACAACAATTGTTGGACAGTGTAGTAACAGAGAGTGCACAGAAAGGACTGTCCTTGAATATCAAGAAAACAGTAACAATGGTGATATCAAAGAAAATTGGGACACCAAAATGTGACATAGAAATAGAAGGGGAAATTCTCAACCAAGTGGATAATTTTAAATACCTATTCAAATATTAGCTATTAATATTATATTAATGGTAAGATTTATGGTTTTTTTTATTTTTTATTTTACCGGCTCCGTGGCTAAAGGCTTGCGAACGCGGTTCGTGAGCCAGATACCAGGCGTTCGAAGCTCAGCTGCGACCGATTTGTGCAGCAGACCGTGTCGCGTTGTGTTATAATGTGCTGGTATGGGAGCCGGTCGTTCAGAAAGCAATGGCAAACTACTGAACGTAAAAACTTTCCTGGTACATCAACAGCAGCTGACAAATGCTGGTGTTGACTGCAACGTCCCGTAAGGGATACGCAACTTAAAAAAAAAGATTTATTTATATATTTATTTATATAATCACTTTTCATGAAAGAATCCACAATGACGACACCTCTGAACAATCCTATTTAACTGGGCGCAGTTTGTGCCAAAACGGAAACCACGAGACAATTTCAAACAAAGCGCGGATGTGTCTTGGTGAAGGTGTAATACTTTTAAAATTATGGACTTAATCTCTAACCCGTAAATTATATACCGCATATAAACAGACATTGAAATCTGCTGTACAATCTCCAGAACAAACATTTTTGTGTTGGGTGGACATAATGATAAGGTTATATGCTAAATCTCATAATTTTCCCTCAGTTGGTTACTGAGATATGGAATTTTATATTGGGGCAGAAAGAAGTAAACAGATTATTGTATGTTTATGTAACGGGTGCAGAGAGCTTTCACGTTGTTGTCATGTGTGTTTGTTTTTTTTGGCCATGTTTTGTCTGCACTTTGGAAAAAAGAAAAACAAACAAACAAACGGGAAGTAACAATTGAATGCATGCTTCGACGATTCGCTACATGGCTGAAAGGGCTTGTCCAGATAACCTTCTGTGGCATCCATCCCACTAGATCTTCTTGCCATGCCTGGCCGATTCTTAAAGTCTTTTCCCCAATGACCTGTTGCAGAGCCTTTACTTATTAGCATTGTGAATGGTTGTCCCACTAGCGTGTTGCTACATTTTGACACTTGTGACACGCTTGCTCAGCTTCATTATTCCACAACGGCGATTGTGTCAAGCTCATGTGCCTATTGCCAGAGGCCCTCTTACTTCTGCTCTAGATTTTACTGACGATTTCCTGTCCAGGTGTATCGTTTGGAAAGTTTTGCACGTTCTCTTTGTATCACCCCCCCCCCCTTTCCCCCTTTCCCCTGGATAACCTTTATAAGACATTGCTGTCAACACCAGATGCTGTTGATGTCTTGGCAAGTTTTTACGTTCAGTAGTTTGCCATATTCCCTTTGTTAGCAAATGTTTAACCAGCAGAACGGAACTAGTATACTCAGAGACAAATCCTACTAAAGAAAAATCAAGCTTATGACGCAAACCAAACTCCTAGCGGTACACACGTACATCCAGTGGTGAGCTTTCTTGTCATTCAAGTCTACTACAATTTCACAATCTCGTCGCCCTAATGACCCTCTTCCCCCGCTGCTGAATTTAGCACCCACCAGTGTGGGATCCACTGGTGTAGAGTATCGCAGAAGACCATGTAGTATTTGGGCCCACTACGGTTGGGGTCGACTGTGCCTCTTCAACCGAGATTCTTGGACGGAACAGCGGCGAGAAGGTAACTGGCTACTTCATTTCGTTTGGTTGTGACCTATTACATGAGAAGATGGACGATTTTTGTGAGCAAGTCGCAGCTGAACGTGTTGCATTGAGGGCAAATATCAGAAATGGAATAACGACAAAGGAGAAAATTATTGCAGATAAGTCACACACCGAGCGTGTGAGACGCAAGATGGTGCGAGATGGTGAAAATGACCATGTGTTCATATGCATCCACTGTGGACGAATATTTACAGCTCGAATTGGCCTTAACAGTCACATTCGCCACCGAAATGGGTTGTAGTTATTATGCCTTTTTGAAGCACAAACTATCGTCTGTCAAGACGGCAAGTTGCCTATGATGATGGGCGATTTTACACATGTGTGTAAACATCAGTCTTGGGAATTCTGTTACCTTGTACCAAATGTTAACTAGAACAATCTCACAAGGAAATTGTTGCTTACAACTTGGAACACGCGAAACAGCGCTTACCACATTAATAGGTGTACCTATCGGGGACTAACCGAGCATTCGTTCATTTCTTTTCATAGGTTTACGCAGTCCACTGAGGAAGATCGGGGCATTTCTCATAAGATCGGAGCCACATTAAATAGACACGCAATTTTATTGAGGAAGATTGAGGCATTTTTCATAGGTTCACACAGTTCACTGAAGAATTTCCAGGCATTTTTCATTGGTTCACGCAATCAATCGAGAAAGATTGAGAAATGTGAAGTGAAATGCTAGGGAAAAACTGTTGCTGTCGCCAGAAGAGAGAAAAAGAAAGAGTGATAGAAAACTGCAGGAGCAATACTCTGTACAGGATAGACAGAGAAGCAAGAAGTGCAGTTATTTGGTCAAATTATAAGAATACCAGTAAAGCGTATAATTTTAATACACAAGGACTGATAACTTCAGAGATCTTCTACATTAGCGTGATCTCAATGGTCAGAGCATCACACCAGGCCACAGGATAGAAAACTAAACTCTCCACGCCGTTCAACAGTAGCAAGAGACCAGAAGATAACTTCAGCCGCTGCATTCAGTTAACAAGTGGATAACCAAGACAAGATAAATGTTTTGTATATCCTTTACAGGACATCGCTGTCAACATCAGCATCTTTCAGCTGATTGTTGATCTCTTGGCAAGATTACGCTCAGTAGTTTTCCATTGCTTTCTGAGCGATCGGCTCACATACCCCGTAAGTTATCGATTCAGCTAGAGCCGCTACCGATTCTCTTCGTCGTCACGTTACTCACGCGAGTATACGGGATTACGGAGAAAGTCGCTAACTCCTAGTGCAGGGAGACCGGTAAGACAAGATAAGCTAGCATAAAAGGCCAGAAGATAACTTCAGCCCTGTGTTCAGTACACTAGTGGATAACCAAAATGAGGTACGCTTGCATCAAAAGCCAGAAGATAGCTTCAGCCGCTACATTCAGTCCACTAGTGGATAACCAAGACAAGATACAGATAGTCTATCTCATTCTGAAAATACAAGAAGCTGGCGCCCAAATTGGAAATTCCCTGAAACCAGTTCTAATCTGAGTTGCTCGCTAGCCACAGCCCCAGTAGAATATAAGTCTCTCTAAAGCAGTGGTTCCAAAGCTTTTCAAGCGGAGGGCCAAATCTACTATTTTCGGTAGTTGAGCGGGCTTATGAAAGCGGGCTTATTAATGTATGAAGAGGGCAACATTATCCCCCACTAGAATATAAGTCTCTCTAAAGCAGTGGTTCCCAAGCTTTTCAAGCAGGAGGGCCAAATCTACTATTTTCGGTAGTTAAGCGGGCCACAACGTTATAAAATTATACAAGTCGTGCAATATCATTCTTACCTTTCTTAACTTTCGTCAACAAAATTCTAAAACTTTAAAGGCAGTCAGTGTAAGTACTACACTGAGGTCATTTTTTGGTTTAAAATCAAAAGTTCATTTAACAATAAATTTTAAATCAATTTGGAAAATCGCTATTAATGTAATTAATTTACAATTGTAACTGTTCTTCATAACCAGTTACTTAAGTTTAGATGTCAGCTTACCAATGCCTGGGCACAAAGCTGTCGTGCCTAAAGTCATAAGCGCAGCTATGTTACTGTCGGTAAGTCTGTAACGTTGCTTGATTTTGTTGTTGTTGTTGTTGTAACGGTCATTGCGGAAAATGACTGCTCTCATCTGTAAGTCGAACCAAAACGACAAATGTATCTCTGGGCGAATGAACGCAAGTGTTCAAATTGTTCGACAGGCAATAGTCGCCAGAATAAAATCATATGATCAGCTGAAGGTGAAGCAGGCAGCTCCAGAAATTTACATCTCAGTGCAGAATTGCATTTCAAATCAATTACTTCGTACTGAAGGTTTTGCTGTAATTGACAGAGCTTGGCATCAGGAAATACGAACGGATTTATGAAGAGGGCAACATTATCCTCCTCTATTGTGAACTCTTGAAATCTCGACTGAAAGATATCCAGAAGACTTTCAACTTTTACTTTGTACTGTAACAAGTCACATTTATTTTCCACCACAAGCGTCTTCAGAGTTGGAAACGCCTCTAAATTCCCCCAGTCAGCTGTACGATAAACAGTCGTAGTCTCATTTTAAATGAAGAAACGTCACCGCACAAATTTGTGAAAAGTCTTTTTTTTCCCCCTGGACCCTCGCATTTAAAGAGTTTAAATGAGACCAAAAATGCCAGATCATTAAGCCAGTCATCGTTCAGCAGACATTTTCGTTCCGTAGGCAATTCATTTATTTCAGACAGAAACAGATAGGCACTACTTTCAGTGCCCAGAAACGTGACCGAACTTTCCACTTTGGATAGCCATCTGACATCACGGTGTAACAGTAGCTCACCGTATTCCTCGTTCAGGTCTGATAGAAACTGTCTGAACTCTCGCCTGTTCAGCGCCTTCTTTCGAATTTTGTTCACACATCTCAGAACAACATCCATGACCTGTTTCAGATTTAATGTCTTTCCACACGGAGCTTCTTGGTGAATGATACAATGATATTTTTATATAGTGCGGCCAAGAAACTGTTCCAATAATGCTAGACATCCAGACTTTTTACAAGTCAAAACCAGAGCACTGTCGGTGCATACACTGTCCAATTTTGTCCATTCTATGTTATTTTTCTCTACACACAACTTTAGAATTTCAAACAGATCAGTCCTTTTGGAAGTTGCATGCATCGATTCAAAGTCCTTGAAGTTCATCAATGACTTCAAAATTATCGTTTATTGCTCTAACAAAAACTGTGACCTGAGCTGTGTCAGAAATGTCAGTGGATTCATCCATTGTCAATGAAAACAATTTACAATGTTTGATGTGTGCTGCTACTTGACGATGAACATCGTTGGCCAATTCTTCAACTCGCCTGGCCATAGCATTGTTAGACAAAGGAATCTGGTCAAATTCTTTTCACACTTTTTATCGCCAAGCATTCTAGCAGCAATTTTAAGGGAAGGCTTTGATTATTTCTTCTGCATCGGTGAACGGCTTCTTTTTGCGAGCCAGCAGAAGAGAGACTTCGTACAGCGCTCTTGCTCTGTTCGTTAGCCTTGGTGAAAAATGACTGCTGCCTGGTCAGAGAACTTTCTTTCATAGCTATGAAATCTTTTCTTACCTCCGAATTGATCGGATATTGAGCATTTATGTCAGAATGTGTGATCGTGAAGTGTCGTTCCAGATTAAATTTTTTTGTAACAGAAACATAAAATCCACAGATTAAGCAAACTGGTTTACCACTACGGCTAGGCATACACAAAAATTTCTCCGTCCAATCTTTGTTGAATTCAGTTTTTACAATTGTTTGATTTTAGATTTCCCCCACTCATGTTTATAGGTTTTAATGGTAAATTTTTATTTGAAAACAAATCTAATTTAAACACAATACTACCGACTCTGCTAAACAGTTGTAACAGACGACAACACGGCGCTTTGCACACTCTGATTGATCGACAAGACTGGGATATGAGAACTTCATAACGTTTCGTTGCGAACTGAACAGGCGCATTCGATAATATCTGAGCATAACAACCTCGAGTAGAGTAAACTATCGCACGCTTACGGGGCGCTCCGAGTGCATTTTTATATTATTAAAATATATTATATTAAACAACGAGGCCTTGCGTGCCACTTTCTGACAGCTGGCGGGCCACAAGTGGCCCGCGGGCCGTGGTTTGGGAACCTCTGCTCTAAAGGTACTCACAACAGAAGGGTTGGAATTAAGTGCAGCAGATGGAGGTAACAACCACTCATACATACATGAATGCAGGGGGAAAATAAAAAGAGAACCACGATAAGGGACGGGAGAAACAAATCTAAATTAATAGATAGGCTGAGGGGCTATCGTTAGGTTGAAATAATGCAGACGTCGAAAAAGTGGCTAGACGTTTAATAGAGGAAGAGTCATTGGAATGAGGAGACATGTATACATTTGAGAACTGGAAAATATTCCGTTAAATGTCGCTAGGTAACTGAATAACTAGGCAGGAAATGTACACTCAGATAGAAACTGTGATTATTTCCCCCGTGTCATATTACCGGGACTATACTGGATGATTTACTCGTTTGCGGGGATGTTCCGTGAATGCGTGTTGTGCATGAGTTATCTGTACGATAGCCGGCTCAGCAATTCAGAAATTCGTGACAACTACGGTCACTGTAGCCTTAATTATATGTGCTTGCAAAATTGTCTTCTGCTTGTTAGTTCCCCGTGGAACGATCAACCATCTCGTGCCAAGTCCCCTTATTCTTTAACAAGTAAACGTAAAATGTGACCAGAGCGCTCAACAAACAAAACAGTAAACACACATATCCAGTCACACTTTTGGGCAAATGTTTTTCATCATTAAAAACGGGAAACAAAAGTACTAACAGCGCTTACTGTGTTGTTGTTTGTAGTTTCTGCTGTACCTTTACTATAATCAGTCCTCAGTAAAGGAAGGCGACACAGCGTCAGAAACACTGTCATCTTCCTCCGCATTATCACATGATGAGTATCTACCGAGAGCTGTGAATCTCTACAACCCTACTTCCAAAATGCATAGACCATAGATATTTCTTCTCTGATACTGATTCTACTGCTCACCGATCACCCCCCCCCCCCCACCACCACCCAATATCTGCGCACCTCCCCCAGGAGAGATCCAAGAGAGGCGGCGATACAGGCAACATTAGAACCAGTGCTGTTAAGAATGAGTTCCCTTTGATCCTGGCGGCGGGAGTAAAATTGTGTTTTCACTGGTCTCATGTTGTGATCTTGGGTGGTTAGATTTGTCGACTGAAGCCCACTCCAAGTATCCTGACAACACGCCTGGTCAGTTGTGATTTTAATGTTCGGTGTTTCCTGTTTGATCTTTCTACCAGAAGGCGGCTTTACACACAGGTGGCCCATGATCCAGACTAACCAATAAAGAACATAATATAAGATATCACAGTTGTCTATAGTAAATGTCACGGCAGTCCCATATAAAATACTGCATAGTTAGTTAGTGAGTTAGTCGACAGATCATCCTCATTGCACATCGAACCATTCAATCCATAAGTGCTCGGATCCCCTCCTCAGCAAATCCCTCAGCGTGTAGCGGCTAACGACACCAGTTCTGTGTTGGTTTATCAGTCTTCTTTGGCTTCCTGCGTAGTGTTCTTGTTTGGCCATCCCTCTTTTAATTTGCTGTTCTCGCAGTCTGGCCATGGTTGTAGACTCACAGTCATCACTTGGCTCACGCAAGAGTCTTACTTCTCGTAGTGCATTCAGAATGTCAGCCTGGTCCATGGCGCGTCCGCCCTCCACAGTAGCCTCACCTGCGAGCTTGTCAGCCCGCTCATTCTCTTGTACTCCCGCATGCCCTGGCACGAAGATGAAACTAATCTTTGCCAGCCGAAATCGCTCCAGAGGCAGCAACCATTCTCTTCGGATCGACCCCTCCTCTATCCTCTTGATCATGTTCATTGAGTCGCTAAGGAAACAAGCTCTAGTGAATGTCTGTGTCTCGAGCCATGTTATTGCTTTACTTACTGCCATGACTTCCATGGTCAGGCTACTTGTGGTTTCAGTGAAAGCACCAGAGTCCTCCTTCACAATTCTCCCTCCGGCCCGAGCTGTAAAGGCCCATGAGCTTCTCACATGTCGGACGACCGACCCATCTGTGTAGATGACCGCAGTCACCGTCTAGCGAATTCTCGAAAATCAACGCTTGTACTTCAGCCTCCACAGCAGCCGGATTTTCTTGTCTGCATTTTCTATCTAGTTGGATGCAAACTGAAAAGGATGTACAGAAATCTGTTGGCACTTGCACCCACTCCTCGCCAGGTTCTAAGTCCTCAAGTGAACACACCTGTTGAAGAATGTCTTCACGACCGTCCTCTTTTTAACCTGCTGCCCTTCACCCTCCTAATTTCACTATGCAGTGGATGTTGTGTGTTTGCGTTAACTCTGAGGTAGGCGCGTGCCCTGCAAACTTGTATTCTCTCTTCAATGGTTGGAAAATCAAGAAGGTAGCGCATCGCCCTGCATGCTGTATCTCTTGTACATCCAAGAATAATGTGCATAGCTTCGTTCTATATCCTTTATACTGCATTTGGGAGTGAACTGTTAGGTTTTCACATATTCTAGCTCATGACACATGAGGATGGATGGCCAGTTCCCTCCCTCGCCGGCTTTCTGAGCTGACAGTTCCCATCACGATGTAACTATAAAATACATGGCAATGATGAGAACGATGAACTCCTGCAGCAAGGTTTAACTATAAAATACATGGCAATGAGGAGAACGATGAACTCCTGCAGCAAGGTTTAACTATAAAATACATGGCAATGAGTAGAACGATGGACTCCTGCAGCAAGGTTTAACTATAACATACAATGCAATGATGAGAACGATGAACTCCTGCAGCAAGGTTTAACTATAAAATACATGGCATCCAGGAGAACGATGGACTCCTGGAGCAAGGTTTAACTATAAAATACATGGCATCCAGGAGAACGATGGACTCCTGTAGCAAGGTTTAACTATAAAATACATGGCATCCAGGAGAACGATGGACTCCTGGAGCAAGGTTTAACTATAAAATACATGGCATCCAGGAGAACGATGGACTCCTGGAGCAAGGTTTAACTATAAAATACATGGCATCCAGGAGAACGATGAACTCCTGGAGCAAGGTTTAATTATAAAATACATGGCAACCAGGAGAATGATTGGCACCTGCAGCAAGGTTTAACTATAAATTACAAGTACATGGCAACGAGGAGAACGATGGACTTCTGCAGTAAGGTTTAACTATAAAATACATGGCAATGAGGAGAACGATGGACTCCTGGAGCAAGGTTTAACTATAAAATACATGGCAATGAGGAGAACGATGGACTCCTGGAGCAAGGTTTAACTATAAAATACATGGCAATGAGGAGAACGATGGACTCCTGGAGCAAGGTTTAACTATAACATACATGGCAATGAGGAGAACGATGAACTCCTGGAGCAAGGTTTAACTATAAAATACATGGCAATGAGGAGAACAATGGACTCCTGGAGTAAGGTTTAACTATAAAATACATGGCATTGAGGAGAACGATGAACTCCTGCAGCAAGGAGTAAAAATAAAATACACGGTAACGATGAGAGTGGTGGACTTCTGCAGCAAGGTTTAACTATAAAATACATAGTAACGAGGAGAACGGTGGACTCACAGATTCGGTGTTCTTATAATGAGACACGCATCGAGCGTCAATCTAGATGTGAACCGTTTTTTATTTTACAAATAGGACTATGAGAGTGATTCACTACCATCGGCTTCTCAGTTAAGGGCCAAAAATAATAGATCTTGAATGTATGTTCCGTGCATCAACACCCTCTCGGCAGTTGGAAATATCAATGTTAGTTTACATTGTCGTCCCTGGCCATCCTTAAGAATAACATTCAGGAACAAAATATTATATAGTATGAGAAATACATTCGCATGTATTAATCGGCACTTTTTGAAGTAGAGGAACACCGTAGAGTTTAGAGTACACACTAGACAATATAACGATTGAAAGGCTGGCCACACGGGGATTTGAACCTGGCAGTTTGAAATGATGATGGTTCCAAATGTTGCTGTATGTAGCCGGGGCGCAGTGTTGGGGTGAGCGCCCAGCATTGAATAAATACCCCAATGGCTCGTGAATACATAACCTATGCAGCAAAAGTCCAACTCCTGGCCTTCACGTGGCGGAACTGTTTCTACTAACAGGAGAAGGGGCGACGGCGAGTATCTGGCGCCCGCCGGAAAACAACCAGTGTGCTCTAAATGTGTATACACATACATGCATGTGCAGACACGTGTGTGCGTGTGTACACATCTAAACTCGAGTGAGACCACAGTCTGCTCTAGCAAAGGAAAGGTGCTGAAGACGGAGGCAACCAGCCAGGAGGCGCACCACAGAAATCAGGATGCCACGCAATTACGCAAAATGGAATATGTCGACTACTGCTAAAAGTTATGGTGCTCGCCCTGCTTTGGACCCCCAGGCAGGTGCAGTGCCGGGCCCTATGTCTCGAAAGGGTCCAACCCCAACTACTGGAGGTCCTTCTCAGATGTCCTGTGGAGCCAGGGGACATGAGAATAGAACGGCTGGCCATACTAAACAAAGACTTAAAATAATGCACTGGAATGCGGAGGGAGTCAGCAACAAAAAAAAAAATAGAATTAGAAAACATCCTGGACCAAGAAAAAGTAAGCATATGTTGCTTGCAAGAAACTCACCTCAACGAAAATATAGCCTTCAAAATCAGAGGCTACCAGTGTTACCGATCTGACCGAAAGGACAGGCGAAAAGGTGGGATACTTACCCTTGTAAAAAAATAACATCACTGCTTCCCAAATCGAAGTCTATATGGAAGGGGCTGAGTATCAGACACTTAAACTTAAAACAGGCTATACAGACCTACATCTGATCAATTACTACTGTCCAAGTGACCGCCCACAGGCACTGGACACACTACCATTAACAGAAAAAATGATTGTGTGTGGCGATTTCAACAGCCACTCGCAGAGTTGGGGCTATGATCACATGGACCAGAGAGGAGAGAGACTGGAAGACTGGCAGGATGAGAATAGATTCATCTTGGTTAACAAGCCGTCCGACCCACATACTTTCTATTCGAGATCACGGCACTCTACAACTACACCTGACCTGGCTTTTCATTCACCAGACCTGGAGTGGAACATTACACGAATTGTTGGGAAACAACTTGGTGGCAGCGACCATCGGCCAGTCTTTCTAACTGTAGAAAATGAGCTTGTAAGTGAAAGCAGCACCCTCTCGAGGTGGAACTACAAGAAAGCAGACTGATCAATGTACAAGAATCGCACCAGCATACTGGTTAGAAACCTTAACACTGAGAAAGACATAAATAAAGTAGTTGAAGAGTTTGGGAGATGCATTCTACAGGCAGCGCGAGAAACAGTACCAAGAGGAGCCCGTAAACAATATAAACCCTACTGGAGTAGTGAACTGGAACAGTTGCATAATGATGTGGAAGTATGTAGAAAGCAAGCAGAGGCCACACCCAGCCAAGAGCACCACAATAAATTCCAGCATGCAAAAGCCAAATTTCAAAGGGCCAAGCTGCAGGCTAGACGGAAAAGCTGGCAGGAAAAAACAGAGTCTCTGAACTTTGAAAGAGACACAAGGAAATTGTGGAAGCTAATAAAACAACTTAACGATGAGGGCACAGGGAGAAACTCAAAAATTGCACTACATAAAGATGGAAACATCTTAACAAGAAAGCAAGCAGCTGACCATTTTGCGGACTCATTCGCACAAGATAACAATATCAAAATTAGTCCAGAGAAACAACAAGAGATTCGAGAGAAACGGCAACATACAGGACAGAAGGAAATAGTACATGAGGTTCTGGAGGCACCCATCACAATCAGCGAACTGGAGCTAGCCATATCAAAACTGAAAATGAGAAAGTCACCAGGAGCTGATGGTATCTCCAATGAAATGATCAGGAACCTAGGAACAGAGGCCAAAGCAAAGCTGTTGCAGATCTTCAATAATAGTTGGACCTTAGGCAGTGTTCCACAAGCCTGGAGAGAAGCAATCATGATACCCCTCCTAAAATCAGGGAAAGATAGTTCCATTGCCTCTAGCTACAGACCAATTAGCCTCACCAGCTGTCTCTGCAAAACACTGGAGCGCATCATCAATCACAGACTGCAGTGGTACATTGAAAGTAAAAACATCCTTGTGCCACAGCAGGCTGGCTTTAGGCAGTGCTACTCTACGGAAGATCAGACAACCTACCTCTCTCAAGAAATTGAGGATGCATTCCAAGAGAAGAAGCTGGTGCTTGCGGCATGGATAGATTTGAAGAAAGCCTTTGACAAAGTCTGGAAAGAAGGTCTGATGAATAAACTGAGAAACTGCAAAGTCAATGGAAGAATGTACAAATGGGTGAAAGCATACTTGCACAACAGAAGAGCCCGAGTACAGATAGACGGACTCAAGAGCAAGAAAGTACTACTGCGTCACGGTGTTCCCCAGGGCGGAGTCTTGTCCCCCACACTTTTTCTAATCTTCATCAATGATCTCGTTGCTAATCTACCGCATGGAATTAAAGCGGCAATGTACGCCGATGACCTGGTTCTATGGAGCACAAATGAACATGCATCAGTGGCCACCAGATTACTACAAAGAGCTGTAGATACATTTGTTGCATGGGCAAATAGATGGTGTGTCAGCATAAACGCTGACAAGTGCAGCACCTATTTACCCTCTCTCCAAAACAAAAGGCAGGGACCATCCAGATAAATGGAACACGCCTAAGAGAAGATAAAGAACCAACATACCTTGGAGTAACATTTGATGGCAGGCTGACATGGAGAAAGCACATCAACAAAGCAGTAGCAAAAGCCAGAAGGAAAATAGCCATCCTGAGAAAGCTAAGTGGAACCACATGGGGAGCCAGTGGGAAAATACTTAGCAAAGTTTATCAACAGAGCATACGACCACACCTGGAATACGGGTCAACTGCGTGGTGTTCGGCATCAAAAACCACACTACAAGAGCTGGACAAAGTGCAAAATCAAGCACTTAGAGTCACCACAGGAGGGATGAGATCAACCCCTATAGTGGAAATGGAGAAGATGGGGAGGACACAAGCACTGAGTGAGCGCAGAGATACGAAAACGCTAATACAAGCAGAAAAGTTCCTCAGCTTGCCAGGCCACCCTATGAAGAACAGATTTGAAAACCTAGCTATGGGGCGGTTGAAAAGAAGTAGTTTTATCCACCAGGCCAAACGACTCTGCAGAGAAACCACCGATCTGCCCACAGTTGGTATCCCCCTAACAACTATTCCAGAGCGAACTCCATGGAAAGATGAGCATAGACTATCATTACAAATCCAGACAAAAGTGAGAGGAATATTTGACAAGGAAGAACAGAACAGTGTGCAGCGCAGAACAGCCACTCTCAGCTTCCTTGATGAAGAATACCCACAGGACCTCTGGATCCGAGTCTACACAGATGGGTCAGCACAAAATGCTGTTCGAAATGGAGGAGCGGGAGTGTACATAGAATACCCAAATAATACTAGGGACACAGCTAGAGTACCGACAGGAAAGTACTGCCATAACTACGATGCTGAAATTGAGGCAATCAAGATAGCAACAGAGAAATTACTAAATACCAGCAATGGTACACAACCTGTGGTGCTATTGACAGATGCAAAATCAGTACTCGAGGCGCTCCTGTCTGGGAAATTGCCAGTACTAAGGACACTACTTTCTGAACTTAGCAGTCAGCATAAGGTCACCATACAGTGGATACCATCCCACTGTGGAGTACCCGGAAACGACAGAGCTGATCAATTGGCTAAGGAAGGAGCCAAAGAAGAACAGCCTGATGTGCCCGTTACATACCACCAAAAGAAAAGAATGATCAAATCAGTCAGAAAGCCACCAAAACCTGCTCAAGATGACTACCACGTTATGGATAGACCAGAACAAGTCATTATTCTGCGCCTCAGAACAGGGCACAATAGATTACGCAACCACATGTATACAAAATTCAAGATTGGTGAAACAGCCATGTGCACATGTGGATTGGCATCGCAGACAGCAGAGCACATACTCCAAGACTGCCCAAAATATAACATATCTAGGCAAACCTTCTGGCCTAGAGAGACGACAGTGGAAGATACACTTTATGGACCGCTGTGTGAACTGAAAAAGACAGTTCAATTCATACAAGAGACAGCATTGCAGTTATAGACATATTTCTAGCGAACGAAAGAAGAAGTAGAAGAAATGATGATGGGTGTTGAATGAAGGGACAAGTGTTTTTCCAAACACCTCCACCTATGTTGTCAAGAGTGTTCTCTGATCTCTACTGGGTACCACAGCATGAGAGATATATATTTATATGTTGAGTATTTGTGAATGCTCGTGTACACACACTGTAGCCGTGATAGATATATATTTATATGTTTAGTATATGTGAATTCTCGTGTACACATACTGTAGCCGTGATAGATATATATTTATATGTTTAGTATATGTGAATTCTCGTGTACACATACTGTAGCCGTGATAGATATATATTTATATGTTTAGTATGTGAATTCTCGTGTACACATACAGTAGCCGTGACCGGCACTGCTTAGCTTGTTCACTGTGCCGAGAGCCTATTTGTATAATGTCAGGGACGAGACTGCAGCACTTATAGAGGTAGCCGCATGCTAGGAAGATGGTACTTTACACAGCTCAATAATAGAACACAATAGTCTTCATAAGAAGATAGTACTTTAGACAACTCAACAATAGAACACAATAGTCTTCATAAAAAGATGGTACTTTACACACCTCAATAATAGAACACAGGGGGGTACGGGGTGTCAGGCATTGGTAGCACCTTTGGTAAGGATGACTCTCATGTCCTTTTCAGGACCCATCCCCCACTGGTCCAAGCCTGACACCCAGCTCGTGCCTGTGGCTCCTAGTAGCAGTCAGCATGCGACAGCGGCCACCCCCCGGGCAACAGCTGTGAGAGGCTGGCTAAACCAGGCATGGGTAGCCGATTTGGTGTCAAACCAAGCGGTAAACTAGGGTATGCCTACCCAGCATGTGAAGACAGGATTCGGCAGACTGCGCGGAAGAAATCATTCCTGATTCAACGGGCAAGACGGCGTTTACCTGCAAAGCGTTGTGGAACGTAATGAGCACGGCAAGGCACGTAGAGCGCCCTGGTCATCCACTGCACCTGTATTCGTCTCCAGTCGTCTCGACTTGTCTTGCCACTGGACTCAGATGGACTCGGGCGAGAGAGTGAGGTCGACGAATTGCTCAACTCTTCCTCACTTTAATCCAAGTCATCGCGCAAGTCATCCTTCATCCAACGTCAGATATCACCTTCAAGCCCTGTGGCGATGGGCGAGCGGCGAAGCGGCAGGCGTGGGTACGCTGGCAGCCGTAGTCGCAGACCTGCACACAGGCGGCTCAGGCCATATGGTCGTCTTCTACTGACCGGAGCAGCAGTGGGATTCGGCAGCCCCCTGAGCGACTGAGCAGCCCTCTATAGGAACACACTGCTCACCTCCATAGCATGAGGAAGGGGCTAGAAAAGGTGCCCTAAACATTGTCTGCTCCATCACTACCTAACCAGCTAGCCGCGGTTGGTGGGTACCCTTAACTGCGGTCGACATACAAAGAAAGATAAAAACAAGCAAAGCTAAAAGAGTAAACCATATTCCCTTAACAATTGGAACTTGGAATGTACGCACCCTACTTGACAGAGACTGGCGCGTCGGGTCCAGAGAGACGAACAGCACTGATTGGGAGAGAGCTGGGCAGGTACAACATCGACATTGCAGCCTTGAGCGAGACACGACTTGCAGAAGAAGGCCAAATCTGTGAAATAGGTGCCGGCTACACATTTTTCTGGAGTGGAAGGAAAAGCGAGGAAAGACGCCAATCCGGTGTGGGATTTGCCATTAAGTCGGCCCTGGTCGGCAAATTAGCTGGATTTCCAAAGGCTATAAACGACAGGCTCATGACCATTAAGTTGCCCCTGCTGAATGGAAGGAAGCATGCAACCATTGTGAGTGTCTACGCACCAACTATGACCAACGAAGATGATGTCAAGAACAAGTTCTATGAGGACCTGCACAATGTATTAACATCTGTTCCCAAAGGAGACAAACTTATACTCCTTGGGATTTCAATGCCAGAGTAGGCACGGACACCACCTCTTGGAAGTGGCATTATTGGAAAGCATGGAGTCGGAAATTGTAACAGCAATGGACTCCTCCTCCTTCAGACATGTGCCGAACATGATCTCCTGATTACGAACACAATTTTCCGTCTCCCCATGAGAAATAGGACATCATGGATGCACCCTCGCTCGAAACACTGGCACCTCATTGACTATGTCATCGTCAGGAGGAGTGACAGACAAGACGTTCGAGTGACAAAATCCATGTGTGGTGCCGAATGTTGGACAGACCATCGTCTCATTGTCTCGAAAATAAACATTCACATCAGGCCACCACGGCGTCCTCAAGGGGTGAAAATGCAAAAAAAGCTAAATGTCACCCGCCTAAACAGCAAGAAAATGCATCAGTCGTTTGAAAATATGCTAGAAGACCGCCTCAAGTCCAATGCTGCAGCTAAACAGGATACAGAAACAGAATGGAAAGCCCTAAAGGACATAATTTACAACACTGCTATGGAAATCCTGGGTCCGGCCCCCCGAAAGCATAAAGACTGGTTTGATGAAAATTCCGAAGACGTCAACCAATTGCTGGCCGAGAAACATCTTCTCCTCAAGGCACATTTGAATGACCCAAAGTCAACATAATAAAAGATGCCTTCGGCACATGCAGGACTCCTGGCTGAGCAGCAAAGCTGATGAAATTCAAGGCTTTGCTGACAGACATGATATGAAAAACTTCTACGACTCACTGAAAGCGGTCTATGGTCCTACATCACCAGGCATAGTTCCCCTCCTCAGTGCAGATGGGGAAACATTGGTCACCGATAAGAAAGCAATCCTTCAACGCTGGGCAGAGCATTTCAGCAACATCTTAAATGCAACTTCCTTCTTCGATGATGAAACCATCAACTGCCTTCCTCAAGTTCACACCAATGAGACACTTGATGACCTGCCAACCATAGTGGAAGTAAACAAAGCCATCCAGCAACTCTCCAGCGGCAAGGCACCTGGTCCTGAATCCATCCCAGCAGAGATATACAAGGCAGGTGGGCCGGTCCTAACAGAGCAGCTTCACCAAGTCTTTACAAACATATGGGTGAACGAGACCATACCGCAAGATTTCAAGGACGCTTCAATAGTCCACCTTTACAAACGTAAAGGAAACCGCGAATCCTGTGACAACCACCGAGGTATCTCCTTGCTTTCAATTGCAGGGAAGATACTCGCCAGAATTCTTCTCAATCGCCTCACGGCCTATCTCGATCAAGGTCTTCTTCCTGAGAGTCAATGTGGCTTCAGAAAAGAACGTGGAACTGTTGACATGATTTTCGCTGCAAGGCAGCTGCAAGAGAAATGTCAGGAACAGAACTGCGAAATGTTCTCCACTTTCATTGACCTTACCAAGGCTTTTGATACAGTCAGCAGAGGAGGACTGTGGAAGATCATGGCAAAATATGGCTGTCCACGAAAGTTTGTCCAAATAGTGCGGCTATTTCATGATGGTATGCAGGCAAGAGTACAGGAAAATTGTGAACTGTCTGAACCCTTTCCTGTCACCAATGGAGTGAAAGCAAGGATGTGTCCTGGCACCAACACTGTTCAGCCTCATGTTTTCAGCCATGTTGATGAATGCCTTCGAGAACGACGACATTGGAATAGACATCAACTACCGTATGGATAGGAAAGTTATTCAATCTCAGAAGGCTGAAAGCTAAAACCAAAATTAACAGCGACACCGTCAGAGAGCTCCTGTTTGCTGATGATTGCGCTCTATACGCCAACTCAGAGGCGGACATGCAACATAATGTTTCAGCTTTCTCACATGCCTGTGCCAACTTTGGGCTCAATATCAACTTGGAGAAGACTGTAGTTATGTACCAGCCAGCTCCAGGGAATAATCACACTGTGCCGAATATCAAAGTGAATGATCATAGACTAAGTGTTGTGGACAAATTCACCTATCTTGGCAGCACTGTGTCACAAGCTGCCACAATTGATGACGAAGTGAATTCTTCTTCTTTTTTCGTTCATCCGGAGTGTTTTTTCAGATGTGATTGCGTTGTGTCTGTTATGCGCCCTTGGGCCGAAACCCGTAGGCCAACACATCGACTTTAGCGTGCTTTTTTGACCAGGTAGCATTCCTGGGAGACTCTCACTTTTGTGGTGCCATCTACAACCATGCTGGCCAAGTTAGAACGGTCGAAGACAACAGTCATCCCTCAAAGGAAGGCAGGGACAGTCTATAGCATTTTCCGCCATCCAAGGTTGCTTCCATAGTTGCAGGGCCGACACATAACGCCCTGGATCTGGGCTCACCGAGGGAAATCGTCACGTCCTGCTCATGGCTGCTTTAAATCCTCACTTCAATATATTGGTCATTTCGTTTGCCCCGGGCCATTCCCGCACAAACCAGACAGGTTTGCAGACGGTATCCACTCAGCGAGTTTTCGGACATGTGCTTGTCGTTGCGCTCGTCAGAGCTGTTCCAGGCACGACAGACATTCGGAAAACTACCTAGTCAGAGCTGTTCCGAACAAGAGCGGCATTCGGAAACTAGGTAGTCAGAGCTGTTCCTAGCACGAGAGACATTCGGACGAGACATTTCACTCGGACGTTATTGCGTAGTGTCAATTTTTAGTTTGCCACCCGTAGGACGACACTTCCGGCGGGCATTTTTTAATGAGGTTAGCCTTCCTCGGGTTTCGAGACTCTTGTTTCGGCTTCCACACAGCAAGCTTTCGCTTCGGGCTGCCACGTAATGGATTCACAAGACAGGCGTTCCATTTCGTGTCAACTAGACAATTTTCCACCTTTGACTACACTCACTCCATGAGTGTGGTTACAGACTATCGGACGTCTGCGAGACGTGCGACCGAGGTGTTTTTCCACCTTTTTGTACTCGCTCACGAGGTAGGCTACATGTGATGCCGGCTCAGCACCTTACCTCCGTGCGTCTGTGGGCGAGTAACAGTCAGGCCCTTTCATCCGGGGATACCTCATATCCCCCAGCTAAGAGCCATCGAACGAATCTGCGCCGAGCATGTAGCGTTCTCAGCACATCATCACAATTTTGATGTAGGTTTGTGTCGGCCAGGCTCTCACTTCCGAGAGTTTATGGCTTAGAGACGTTCAGCCATACACCTCGGATGGGAGCCTTACAGGTTATGTCCGGACTGAGATTTAGGGATCGTTTGCCTGATTTTGACTGCTATCCTCAGTCTTACCTGCAGAGCAGCAGGTTGTGTCTCTCTTAGTCTGGTCCCTATCCCACGAGCCGTCCGATATGTAGTTTTCACCCATCGGCAGGCACATGGGGTCGACGGGACACGCAAGCTCCCGCACCACGGCAAGGTGGAGACACATCGGGGGAGGAAGTGAATTCAAGAATCTCCAAGGCAGTGCGGCATTTGGCAGACTGTACAAGAATGTATGGGACAGAACTGGAATAAGCCTGCAAACAAAGCTAAAAGTCTACAAAGCAGTTGTATTATCCACACTGCTATATGCTTGTGAAACCTGGACTGTTTATCAGCGACACGCTAGGAAATTCCACACAGTCTGCCTAAGGAAGCTACTGAAGATTAAATGGCAAGACAAGATTCCAGACACTGAAGTCCTAGAAAAGAGCGTCCATGCCCAGTATCCACACTATACTGATGAAAAATCAGATTCGCTGGGCTGGTCACTTGACTCGCATGCCAGATCACAGGCTCCCTAAACGAATTTTTTTACAGAGAACTGCGTTGTGGTAAACGCTCCGAAGGTGGCCAGAGGAAACGCTTTAAAGACACTCTGAAAATCTCACTGAATGCTTTTGGAATTCATCATGACACCTGGGAGACTGCAGCCAGAGACTGAAATTCGTGGCGTGCATCATTACGCAAGGGTGCAGTCACTTGTGAGGCAACCAGGACTGCAAGAGCTGTGAAGAAAAGGCAGGACAGAAAAACCACTGCAGGAAATCCTCCTCCAGAAACGTCAAGCATTCTTTGACCACATTGTCAAAGAACATTTCGAGCCAAAATAGGCCTTATCAGCCATCTTAGAACCCACGGCTGCATACTTTCAACTCCACTGGATGAAATGAATGCTCATCATCATTGTTGATGGACAAACAATACAACAATAGAACACAATAGTCTCTACAAGAAGATGGCCATTTACACAGCTCAATAATAGAATACAATAGTCTCCACAAGAAGATTTTATTTTATACAGGTCAATAATAGAACACAATACAGTTATAGTCTGTTTATTTTTTTTTTTGCCCCAATATAAAATTCCATATCTCAGTAACCAACTGAGGGAAAATGATGAGATGTAGCATATAACCTTATCATTATGTCCACCCAACAAAAAACTCTTTGTTCTGGAGATTGTACAGCAGATTTCAATGTTTGTTTATATGCGGTATATATTTTACGGGTTAGAGATTAAGTCCATCATTTTAAAAGTATTACACCTTCACCAAGACACATCCGCGCTTTTTTGAAATTGTCTCGTGGTTTTCGTTTTGGCACAGACTGCGCGCAGTTAAATGGGATTGTTCAGAGGTGTCTCCTATGTGGGTTCTTTCATGAAACGTGATTATATAAATAAATATATAAATAAATCTTATCATTAATATATTAATAGCTAATATTTGAATATGTGAATATTGTTCAATGGGATTGAAAGTGAAATTGTGTACACTTCAAACAGTGGCGTGCAGAGGTTCTTTGATGCCCGGGGCCAACCCCTTGATTGGATGCCCCTTAATTGTTCTTTCCCTAATTCATTCTTCCTCCCCTCCCACTGCACTGTGCTGCCCCCTATCCCTAATTGGATGCACCTCTGCCGGCTGGATGCCCAGGGCCGTCGCACCCCTGCATCTCCTCTGCACGCCACTGACTTCAAAGCATCTCTATGAAGTTGTACACCTATTTTTATCAAGAAGCTGGTCGCAGGAAACTGTTTCATACTGTTACAAATCCCGAAAAAAGAACAGTGCATGCATTAGGTTTGAGTAAACGGCCATTTCATCGATGGGTGCAAGAATCTGGAATGAAACCAACACGCGATAAGCAAACGGTAGGTAGAAAGGCAATTGTAGACAGCTTAGACAAGGATGTCATCAGGCGAGTTATTATAAAAATGATGGATGCCAAAGAAACAGTGACTGTAAGAAAACTGAGGGTTTGGTTGAGAAAGAACAATAACATAGAGCTATCCAAAACAACTTTGTGGAAAATTATAAGGACATTAGGCTTCACTTTTAGAAAGTACAAGGGAGGTAGAAATATTCTTTGCGAGCAACCGCATTTAGGAGCCATGAGAAGCAGATACCTACGTGAAATAAGGGAAATGCGCAAAGAAAATTATGACATAGTGTATTTGGATGAGACGTGGATCAATGCGCACCACACAAGTGAAAAGGAATGGCAATCAATGGATGGAAAGATAAAGCGTTATGTGCCCAGTAGTAAAGGACAGCGTTTGGTCATAGCCTATGCTGGTAGTACTCATAATGGCTTACTACAGAATGCTGGGCTCGTGTTCGTATCAAAGCATACAGACAATAGGGATTATCATAATGAGATGAATGGTAATGTATTTAGAGATTGGCTCGAGAATACAGTACTTCCATCCCTTGATAGACCGTCTTGTCTAATCATGGACAATGCATCATATCACAATGTTGTTGCCCAAGAAGACAAAATACCTACGGTATCGAGCACAAAGGAAGCAATAAAGATATGGCTCCGAAGGGAAAATATACCATTCCCAGAAACATATTTCAAGATACAGTTGTTGTCCCTTGTAAAACATGCGCAAAAAAGCAAGAAATATCAAATCGACAAGTTGATAGAAGAGCATGGCCATAGGTGCTTGAGACTTCCGCCGTATCATTCTCATTTAAACCCTATAGAACGTGTGTGGGCTAAAATTAAAGGACGGGTGGCAGCTGCCAAGACTACATTCAAATTGTCTGACGTCAAGATACTAACCCATTCCGCGCTATTAAATATTGATAAAAGTTACTGGAAAAAATGTGAGGACCATGTGTTGAAAGAGGAAGAGGACTGTTGGAGAAAGGATTGATTGAATTTTATGCAACCGAGAGCAATCATCAACCTACTGGAATCGTCCGACACAGATTACTGTCTGAGCAGATCGGAGACCTTAATCTACGTACACACTTACTGGGATATTTTGCTCCAACTATTCAAACGAATTGCAGGCCCTAAACATTACAGCATCAGCATAATGTCAATGGCAACAGTTTTTATTCCACAGCGATGAATTTTCAATTCCGCAAGCTCTCAGCGGTGACAAACAACTGTATTGAAAAAAAAGCGCTCGCACACACACACACACACACACACACACACACACACACACACACACACACACACACACACACACACACACACACACACACACACACTAAACGCATTGAATACCAACAGAAGAGTAATATTGCGGTGGAAACTGACATATTGTGGCATAACAAGAAACGTGAGAGCAAACAAGGTATCAAATTAGGGGACAACACACGTGCATACGAATCAATCTATAAACTTCAATGAAAAGAGGACCAACATCTTGGTCGTTAAGTAGAAAGCCCACTACAGAGACACTGACAACTATTTTCATAGTGCAAAACAGGTAATCATGGTCCGTCTCTGAACGGTAAACAGCAGAGTAGACAATTTTTCACGAAGACTCAAAGCGGGTCTGTCACCCATGTGTACGTGTGAACAAACTACACAGACAGCTGAAGAGATCCTTAAAAATGGACACATGGTGACTAAATTGCGGTATCATTTCTGGTCACTCCATACGCACATTAACGCACAGCTATTTGGACGCTTTCACGAACTCAATATAAAAAGCTAACATGAATACTTGTGTACACATTATTAACCAGCAGCTGAAGAAACAAGAAGGAAATGAAAAATAAGGTAAGAAATATATTCCTTCTACTTTCCTGTCAAGTTACAAATTATTTACCCCTTGCCTCTGTAAATTCTCTGTCTTTACTAATATTACACATTGCACCACTCTCGGGATTCTCCGTGGTGAAGTGGTCAAGCCGTCTGACTCGGGCTCCGAAGGTTGTATGTTCGATTCCGGGCCGCGTCCATCATTTCACGAATGCATTTTTTCACGAAATTGTGGTCAGCAAACCTTCACGGGTACAGCAGCAGTCCTTGTTGCGACTAGTTCCTCAAATCGTGGTAAACAAATAGCCAGCTCACTCCGAGCTATACGTCGTAGGTAATAACGGCCTTGTGGGAGCACATGCACACCTCGGAGGAGCAAATGGATTACCATGGTCTGGCAAGAATGAGACAACGAGGAGTGACGAAGGGATCTGGCCGACGCTCAACGCTTAGAGGAAAGGCGAGACGGACTTATAATCAGATTGCTACTGGTATTATTAGTGTTGGAACTCTTCGCTGGCTGCTGAGGATG